>BLBF01000019.1:21190285-21218455 GCA_015471245.1 Laticauda colubrina
AAACACCAATCAATCAAACTCCAAGTCCAATGAATACAGATCCAGGCTCCCAACCAATCAGAATGGACCAGCCTCAAATTTGAAACCAGGAACTAACTCTATACAGAAGCCTGAGGATGGCAGATGAGATTCTGCTGAAACGTTGCTACAACTTTAACAGAACTACAATGACGTGGGATAATACCCGAAGGAAGCTAAACAGCACACATGTGAGTACCCACAAAAGGTTAAATATATATATGTATATATGTTTTCTTAGGCTTTCGCGGGTACTTACATGTGTGCTGTTTAGCTTCCTTCGGGTATTATCCATACAGAAGCCTGATGATGGCAGATGGGATTCTGCTGAAACGTTGCTACAACTTTAACAGCACTACAATGACATGGAATAATACCCGAAGGAAGCTAAACAGCACATACATACATACATACATACATACATACATACATATATAAATATGAATATAAATATATATATATATATATATATATATATATATATATATATATATATATATATATATAAATATAAATATAAATATAAATATAAATATAAATACAAATTTGTTTTTTTAAGCTTCTGTATTAAGTTTGTATGTAGGTCAGGGTCTCACAGCCGTTGGTTTTAAATTTGAGGCTAGCCTATCCTGATTGGTTGGGAGTCTTGGTCTGTGTTTATTGGACTTGGAGTTTGTTTGATTGGTGTTTCCACATACAAACTTAATACAGAAGCCTTATGATGGCAGATGAGATTCTGCTGAAACGTTGCTACAACTTTAAAAGCACTACAATGACGTGGGATAATACCCGAAGGAAGCTGAACAGCACACATGTAAGTACCCGCGATAACTTAAAAAAACATATATATATATCTTTGGTTATTTGGGTTTTATACACACACACACACACACACACACACAGAATATATATATTCATAGATTTTCATGGGTACAGGTATTTAGGTCTAGGTGTGTTCGGGTCTTTTCCTATGTAAGGTTAAGAGTATCTTGGTGACATTTCAATGAGGTCCCAAGCCAAAAGCACCAGCCTGAGCATGGTGAGTGGGACCTCGCTGAAACGTTGCCAAGATACTATCACTTTATCTATCTATCATCTATCTATCTATCTATCTATCTATCTATCTATCTATCTATCTATCTATCTATATGAAACTGGCTGTGACACACACTTTTGGTCCCATTGGTTTCTGTGAAATCCAAGTACAAGTACCTTATGATATAAGCCAATGCTGATCCATGCAGAAATATTTATTCTTTTAGTGAGACTTATTCTCAGGTAAGGGAATATCCAATGGAGGATCCAAGCTTGGATCCAATGGAGGATCCAAGCTTGTGGAATCCCAACATATTTTGACTTAACCCAGAGATAGTTATTAGCAATCAGATGTTCTATTTTGGGGGGCAGGTGGGGGAAAATTAGTTAGCTGGTATATACAACGCCTACTTCAATAGTCTGGATAAAACAATCCAGTGAACTTTTATACATATGATTATCCTATAAGGTACTTGTATTTAGATCAAACAGAAACCAATGGGACAAAAAGCATGTGTCCCAGTCAGCTGGTCTTTTGAAGTAGCTTCAAAAGGATTCTGCAGGGCAACTGGGGAGTAATGCTGAAAGAGTTGCCATATGGATAATTATTATTATTATTTGGTCATTTTATTACTTGCTTGGTTTCATTGAAGAGAGGGGAGGGACAGACAGATACATTGTTCAATCACTAAGTTGTGTCTGATTCTTTGTGATCTTTGTGTATAGCATGCAAGGAGGTTCCCCTGTTCTTCACTGTCTCCCAGAATTTTCCAAAATTCATGTTCATTAACTTGATATCGCTATCTAAACATCCTTCCTTGCACCTCTGGCATACAGTCATGCCAGCCACATGACCATGGGGTCATTTTTGGACAATGCTGGTTCTTCGGCTGTGAATCAGAGAAAAGTAACATCCCCTAGAGTCAGACTCGACTGTGGGTGGAAACCTTTGCCTTTATGGATTACTAAAATGCACAGCTCATTTTATAAAAATTGTTGAACATGTAATGATCTCATTGTCACTTTCCATATTAGGTGGCAATATTATAAAGTTCAACCATTTTGGAAAATAATTTGCAATAGAAACAAATTTGAAAAATAGAATTTTCTTTCGAACTTCTTTTTATATTAAATATTGCTACATCCGACATTCTCGCCAAGTATACTGAACTAGGTCCATTTGTAAGTAACTGCAGTCTCATCTCCTACTGGAGAAAACTCATAATTCCTTTCGCAGAAAAATGGCTAATTAATCTCTTTGTAAGACTCAAATGTCCAAAATAATTTCATTATTTCAAAATCTGACACAGAAGTTATTCCAACTTGAAAACTGTATTTAGATTACAAGACTACTTAAAGTTTGTCGAAATCAAAAATTTGGTTTGGTTTCTTCACACCAAGTCTTTAATTACCTGGATAGAAATTACTATAATTTTTAATCTCCTTTTATTATATATACTGTGCTGACTGTTACTATTGATAGTCATATATTATTAGATATATTGGATGTTATTAATGACGTGGTTTATTCAGTTATCTAAACCCAGTTAATGAAACCCTGAAAATCCTAATTCCACGACACCTGTAAACTCCCTATTTTATCTATTCTGTGCTTTATTTTTCCTTTTACTATGTTCTTTTTATGTGTGTGTCTTTCTTCTTTCCCCTTTCCTTCCTGTCTTAAAATGCTTAATAAAAAATATAATTAAAAAAGAATAAATGTTTACCATTCTGAAGCTCAAGATACACAGCCAGTAAGATAGCTTCTGGTGGAATCTCTTTTGGATGAATGAGTGAGGCAGCCTTGTATCAATACCAAAAAGGAAATAAGAGGTAAATTAATATATTTTTAACAAGAGAATAAGTACACCTATGATGCAACAAAAAGTATTTTATGTCAGATTTTATCCCCCCAAATTGTTAAAGCAAGATAGATAATTAATATGATTACATCATTTGCGTTGGTGCTTGCACAAATTGACACAAAAATGCAGTTGGACGGACTTTTGGCTGATGTTGTGACAAAACTTGAAGCAGTGAATCGAAGTCTCCATTCCTGTGCAGGCATGGGCTCCAAATGGAGCCAAAAACCGCTTTGGAGGGATGGTGAAGCTAAGGAGAGACGCCCAGTGAGGTTCTGGGGGAGAATGCAACTCCCATGTGGGAATCCCAAGCTTGCTCTCTATGCCACAGTGGAGAGAAGGGCGGCCAAGACGGCTGCTACAAAGTTGGGATCTCTGAGAATCATCAAAGCAAAGTGGAGAGGAGATTGGGAACAGTGTATGGAGAAGGGTGAGAAGAATTTACTTGGTTTTATTTACTCCAAAAGACTATAATGGAGAAGATATATAAAGAAATAAATTAGCAGTGATTTGGAAGATAGAAGAAAAATTGGGAAAATTTTCTTAAAAGGAAAGTTTAAAAGGAATTAATTTGGAAGAACATTAATTTGGACTTGACAATCAGACAGGATTTGGCATGGGAAGGCATTATTTTAAATGCTGGAAATAATTGATCTAAAAGAGAATAACATTTGATTTTGAAATAAATGGAAAAAGGGTGGCAGTGAAACTGAATTAAAAGCACCACTGGTTGATGAAAGAAAAATCCTGCAGATCCCTTCAAGCTAACGTTTTAATTAAAAAAGGAATAAAAGGAAGACTCAAGACTCCTGGAAGCTAGAATGTATTAAAATGAAATAGCAAGGTACATTAGAGGACATTACTCCTGGATTCATTAGTGACTTTGATTGATTAATATTGAAAAATAAAAACTGGAGGACATTGATATAAAAATTAAAGAGATGCTGGTTTAAACAAAATAAAAGTTACTGGATATTGGATAACTGGGATAATAAGCAATGTAAAGATAAATGATATATGCAAAGACATAAGGATGGACTTTCGAGTTATGAATGAGATGTGGGACAGAGCTTTGGACATGTACTAAAATACAGAATACAGAGACTAATTCAGAAATGGCAATGGTATTAAGAAGAAAGAACAAAGGAGGGAGAGGAGCTAGAAAAAAGAGAAACCAGTGAAATGGAACAAGAGGGACAACAAATAATGCAAAAGAAAAAAGAATTTGAACTTGAGATATCAATGATTGGTGTAATAAACAGGGAGTATTAAAATTGGATTGCTGATAAATGAAGTGGTTTGGAAATTACAGAAAGGAGATCAGAAGAGGGTGGGAATAAATTCTGAGAACTGGAAGAAAAAACATCAGAAAATGATGAAGAATGGAAGAAGGATTAAGGGGAAAAGCCAAAAGATGATAGAGACTGGTAAGCAAGCTAAAAAAGCGACGAAATAAGATAGAAGAGAGATTTCGAGATGATGGTTAGCAACGTAATAAAGGGGGACTCCACATGAAGAGGCACCTTAATGGTAAAATAAGGATTAAATAAAATGGAATAGTTGTAAAAATTGTATTTTATAATAGGTTAATTAAGTAAGATAGATAAATGTTTAAGGAAGATACAAGTGGCTAATACTACGGTGGGAAAGGGAAGGTTAAGTGGAGTCTGATAGAGAATAGATATAATTATATAGTAGAGGATAATATTTTTAACGAATTATACATTTTGTCATTTCTGTGTATAAGATAGTGAGGATATATTATTATAAATTTGACATTTTTGGCTAAAACAAGTTGGAAAATATATTTGTGTAAAAAAGAGGAGTTAGAGGGAAGGGAGCATTTAGAAAATAAAAATGTATGCAACAATGGTAAATGTAACATTGGAATGCGGTAATATAAATTAAGATGAAATTCTGAATGATTAATGAATTGATATGTATATATTAAATTATGATATGTTGAATATAAGATTAATGAAGATAGAAATTGACTAAAATAAAGAAATTGAAATAAAGCAATTTATGAGAATATAAAGAAGAAAATTTAGAAACAGATAATGTAGTGTTAGAAAGCTTTAATGATTAATGAATTGACATGGATAGATTAAATAGTAAATATGTTGAATATAAGAATATATGACTAAAGAAGATTGAGATTGGTTAAAAATAAAGAGATTGCTATAAAATTATGAGAATATAAAGATTGGTAATAGATAATGATGAAATGTTATGAAATAGATAGATAATGATGAAATGATGAAATAGATAATGAAGAAAGCTGTCTTTGTGATTATGGATATAATGGACTTAAAATGTAAAACACACGGTTCTCACAAAGATGTATTTAAATAATCAAAAAATAAAAAAAATCTTTGGGGAAAAAAGATGCAGTTGGATATCTCTTCCTTCTTTTAAATCATCTTTTAAATTAAGTAACTTTAATAAAATGTTTAAACAACTATTTTTAAGCTGTAATGAGATTTTCCCAACACATACTATGTTCAACAGGAAACATTGTTCAAGCTTTCTAACTTACAAATCATAAAAGTATTTCTTTGGTTTGCTCTCTGGGATTTGCACAGAGGACAACACATATTTGCAGAAATCTATAAAGAATGCTTAACTTCCACAATTGATGAAAAGGTCCTGCCTTCCAACTTGTTAGGATCAAATATTGCTCCAATGAAAACAGCAAAGGTGACTCTATATCTTGCTTTAATATTGCAGTTGGCCATATTTTAACATTTTCCCAAAAAATTAAATAAGAACCCCCCTTTTTAACCTGATGCAGACATTTCCGCGCTTTGTCATACTCGCTTCTTAAGCAGTAGGCACTTCCAAGATTGAACAGCATCATGGTTCGTGCAGATGTAACAGAACTAGGATAACATTGGGGTACTTGCCTGCCAGCTAGATTAAAATTAATACAGAATGCCATTGTTAAATTACAGTTGGTAAAATTGTATTTTATTTATTTATCACATTTATATGACCCCAGATCTCATACAAATTAACTCTTATGTGAGAAAGGAGAATAAATCTACAGACTAATCAATAGTCAGAAATAGAAGAGCAATCTGGCAGAAAATATTAGCTTCTCAAAAAATGCAGATAGCTTTTTAAACTGCAGCTAAAGCCCCTGTCACACTGCACCAACGGATGCAAAGAGGATGTAAAACGGAGAAAAACACTTGTCATCCGTTGATTAACATGATGCATCCGTTCTGTACTCACTGCCTCCGTTTTTCATCCTCTCTATCCGTCCAGCATCCGTTTATTGACGTTTCATCCGCTCAGAAAGTTTTGAACTGTTCAAAACTTTTGAGCGGAAAATGTATCCAATGCGTCCGTTCTGCATCCGCTATATCTGCTAGGCATCCACTGTGCATCCGCGCAACTCCATCTGCTCCAGCGGTAAACGGACGCAGGGAGGAAGCGGAACGGACGCAGAATGGATGCAGAACAGATGCCTAGCGGATGCAGAACGGAAACAAAGCATTTAAAACGGAAAAAATGTCCGCAGAGGGGACCTATCTCGGATATTAAGGATGTCTAGAGGATGCCTAGAGGATGCAAAGGGACACCTAGGGGAAAACCTATACTGCCTATAAAAAGGGGGAGCAACACACCTGGATCTCACTTTCAGACCAGCAGCCCTGCAGTGCAGACCTTTGCAGCCTTCATCTGACTCTTCCTCTTCCACAGCATCCAGTCATGTCCACCGTGGATCGTAACAAAGTCCTTTCGGCAGCCAACATCCTTCTGCAACAGTGCAAAGCCATCTACAGGCTCTGTGAACTCTACTACGGGAAGAAAAAGAGGCAGCCAAGAAGTGTCTGGGTCCGAAGATGGATCGCCAGAAGAGCAGAGGACGGACTGTGCAACAAGCTGATGGTGGAGCTCAGGAACGAAAACACTCGTGCATTCCAGAACTTCATGAGGATGCCTCCAGCCATGTTTCACGAAGTTGTGCAGCACCTGACACCCAGGTTGACCAAGGCAAACACCAACTTCCGGCCCAGCCTGGAACCTGGGCTCAAGGTGGCACTTACTCTGCGCCACCTGGCCTCAGGGACCACCTACAGAAGCATGCAGTACGGCTGGAGGGTGCCACACAACACCATCAGCATTGTGGTCAGAGAAGTGGTGCAGGCCATCATCGAAGAATACATGGAGGAGCTCCTCCAATGCCCCTCCACTGAAGAAGGATGGAAGAAAGTTGCAGAGCAGTGGTATCAGAGGTGGAACTTCCCACACACCGTTGAAGCCATAGGTGGCAAGCACGTGGCCTGCAAAGCTCCAGCCAAGTTGGGGTCCACTTATTTCAACTACAAGGGCTTCTTCAGCATCATTCTCTTCGCCATGGTCGATGCTGATTACAAGTTCATGTACATCGATGCTTCAGGCAACAAGTCAGCTTCAGATGCCCAGATATACAATGCCAGTGACCTCAAGGACGGGCTGGAACATAACCTCATCATGGGCTTCCCAGATCCAGACCCCCTGCCCAACGACACACAAAATGTGCCCTACTTCATCGTGGGGATGACGCCTTCTCCCTCACAACCTACCTCATGAAGCCCTACACTTCCAGACTCCTCACCCGTGAAGAGAGGATCTTCAACTACAGGCTGTCCAGGGCAAGGCGGGTGGTGGAGAACGCCTTTGGCATCCTGGCCAACAGGTTCCAGGTACTTCTCACCACCATGCAGCATCGCCCAGAGACCGTGAGGAGGATCATGGAAGCTTGCTGCATCCTGCACAATCTCATGCGCACCTGCTACCCAGTCTTGCAGAACAGGCTCGTGGACCTCCAACAAGCAATGGGGACATGGAGCCTGGGGAATGGAGGCAAGGGCGAAACCTGATAGACACTGAGGATGTGCAAGGCCCCAACAGAGCCTCACGTGAAGGGAAGAAGCAGTGCAACCTCCTGAGACACTGGTGCAACTCCCCAGCTGGAGCAGTGGAGTGGCAAGACAAGATGATAGATGGTTAATGGATGCTTCCTTCAGCCTGTGGCATAACACTGATGAGGTTGTGCCATGTATGTTGAGTGGCCCTACAATGAAGAGGGCATTAATAAAGAGTTGTGTTTATGTTGACATGTGTGGATGATTGATTACATTATTATTGATAATAAAGGGCCATATGTGTGGCACCTGGGAGGGTGGACCATACAGTCCCACTATGCTTGCACTGGAGGTTTATCTAACCCACAGCTATTACCCATCCCACTGCTCTCCTTACCCATCCCACAGCTATTACACATCCCACAGGTATCCCTGCCCATCCCACTGCTATCTTAACCCATTCCTCAAGCCTGCAAAGGCTTAAACCATTTCTAAAAGTTTCCACCAAGACTTTATTAAAAAAAAGAAATGAAGCAAGTGTGTGAATCAAAGATAGACTTTATTAACAAGAAGCTATAAAACAAAAATGAGTCTCTGGCACTCCTCTTGGTCGTTCAGTCTCAGGGGTGAAGGGTCCAAGTGCTGTGGAGGTGGCTGGTGCTGGAGTGCTTGTCTGATCCCCCGCATCATCAGCTCCTCCAGAAGCATAAGCAGCAGAAGCTCCAGCCCCAGAAGAGCGAGCCCGAGCTACAGAAGCCCCAGCAGAACCAGAGTGAGGGCCAGGGGATGGGATGGTGGCCCTGTCCCTCTTGCCAGGGCTGGCAGCAGATGGCTTAGGCTTTCTGTTCTTCCCCATGGTTGTGGGGTTGCTGGCTGGCAGGCACCAAGGCTGGCAGGAAGGCTGGCAGGCAGGCATGCACCAAGGCTTGCAGGCAGGCAGGCACCAAGGCTGGCAGGAAGGCTGACACCAAGGCTGGCAGGAAGGCTGTCAGGCAGGCAGGCACCAAGGCTGGCTGGCAGGCATGAACCAAGGCTGGCAGGAAGGCAGGAACCAAGGCTGGCAGGAAGGCAGGCTCCAAGGCTGGCAGGCAGGCAGGAACCAAGGCTGGCAGGCAGGCAGGCAGGCAGGCAGCAAGGCTGGCAGGCAGACTGGCTGGCAGCAAGGCTGGCAGACAACAAGGCTGGCAGGGAGTCTGGCAGGAAGACTGGCAGGCAGGCAGACAGCAAGGCTGGCAGGGAGGCTGGCAGCAAGGCTTGCAGGCAGGCATGCAGGCAGGGCAGGCAAGGCTGTCA
This sequence comes from Laticauda colubrina, assembly GCA_015471245.1. NCBI lineage: Eukaryota > Metazoa > Chordata > Lepidosauria > Squamata > Elapidae > Laticauda > Laticauda colubrina. The sequence goes on from BLBF01000019.1 coordinate 21,199,350, forward strand.
ATCCGTCCGGCAGCAGGTCTTTCCTCTGAATGGTGACCTGCTCCGAGCTGCTTCCCTTATATCCGCGGGGCTTACGCAATGCATCCTCCCCGCATGCGCAATTAACGCTAGGCATCCGTTAGGCTTCCGCTATGCATCCGCTGTGCATCCGCTTCATCCGCTGTGCATCCGCTTCATCCGTTCCGTGTCCGCTTTCCTGAGGTCCCCTGGAAGCCTAGCGGATGTGCCATCCGCTCTCATCCGCTCCCGTCTGCTAGGCTTCCGCTCTGCATTCGTTTTCCATCCGCTCTGCGTCCTCCCCCCGTCCGTTCCTTTCCGTGTTATCCGCTCTGCTTATGCAAATTTTTGCCCCTTTGGAGAGCGGATAACAATGGATGGAACTTTTTTCTCGTCCGCTGTGTCCTTTTTACAAACGTTTTGCATCCATTGGGCAGTGTGACAGGGCCTTAAGCTGATAAGTAGATTCACTCAGTGAATGTTAATAATATGAAGAAACATCTCTCAGCATTTGGATCACCTGTAGGGACTCTAGATGTCCCTTCTTATGTTTTGTATTTGTAGAAACAGTTTTTATTTACTATTTAAAAAACACTAAATTAAACTGCATTTGTAAATGCAAAAAGCTATTAAAAAGGTAGAATATCTAAATCTGAAGTGATTATTAGTAAGTGCTGACAGCTTTATGAAACTCACTAATAAAATAATAAAATGCTATGATCTGTATTCGCTCTAAGTAAATTGGATACAAAGGTAATTTTTCAATTACTTCATGCTATCAATAAACTATAAACTCGCACAAACTTACATGATTCCATGGCTTCATTTTCTCCTTTATCAGACCCTAAAGAGAAACCAAATGAAAAGATAGAATAAGCACTTAATGCATTAAAAAGTATAATATTGACAAAAATGTAATCTGGATTGAGGGCTAGCTATTTGAAGAAAAATTGAAACTAAAACACCCAAAGTAATCACATGTAGAATGCATAATACTTAAGACTTGATGCATATCCAAATTGTATGTGTGTGTTAGTGTGTATGCATTTAATCAAGCACAAACAACCAAGTTCAAACTACCTATTTCAGACAGATTATTCAAAGACCCATCTCTCTGGAAAAAAATGTAATGTTAGAAAATGTGGAAAGAGAGAGGATGACCAGTAGCAAGATGGAATGATTCAATTATGGCGGCTACAGGAGTACCATATGAAGAGCTGAAGGGTCAGTGTAAGAATAGATCATCAGGGAGGACATACATCTATGTGGTCACTAGAGGCTGATAACAACACAATTTAACAGCTCCAGCCCTCCTCTCTTCCCAGTTGAGCCTTTGATTCTTCTACCTTTTGAGTTCCATGACAGGTGGAATGAGATGATGCATGTATCTAGCTAGCCATAATCTTCAATATGGAGGGCAGGAAGAAGCTCTAAAAATAAACTTTGATTTAAAATGAGAAGGCAGTAATATTAATAGATGTGCAGTATTATCAGGACTAGGATATAGCCACTTTTACTTGTGAAAATTAATTTAAATTAATTAAGCATGTAAATTTTATCAGATCAGAAGGGAAATGAATCATAAGGAAGTTGAACTGAAAACAGTGGGTAAGAGGGAAAGTCTTCCAGTATTTTCTTTACAATCATAGCACAGAATGGATGGCAAACGAGAAGGTTCAGTTTTGGCTATCATGGAATTCTCTCTACTTACAAATAAGATTATCATTTTCCAATTAGACTTTAGAAGGAAGCATGGAATGATGGTTTTGATTATTTCTGGACTGATGTACTGTCGATTTAATAGTTGTAAATTAACTGTTTTACCATAGATGAATTTAATTGATTTTGTATTGTGAATCTTTAAATTATCAGTTATAAACTGCAGTGCATCCTTCAGAGATTTAACAAGACTAGGATAAATAAATGACTATTATAATAAGATATAGAGCAGAGACTGCACAAAGCATTTAGCCAGATATTTACCAATGAAACTCCAGCTGCAGCATATGTCCCTTCTAGTAAAAGTTATTTGTCAGAAACAGTCCTTTCTCTACTGCAGTATAGTAGGATATAAATATACTGTGTGCACAATTATTAGGCAAGTGAGTATTTTGGTCATATCATTTTTATGCATGTTTTCAACTTCCAAGCTGCATAAACTTGAATGCTTAGTAGTTATCGGGTGATGTGTATTTTTGTAATGAGGAAGAGTGTGGCCTGAGAGATCAACACCCTATATCAAGATGTACATAATTACTAGCTTCTTTTCCTCAGCAAAATAGGCCAAAAAGAGATTTAACTGATTTTGAAAAGTCAAAAATTGTAAAAGATCTTTCAAAGGAATGCAGCACTCTTGCTAAGATATTGGGGCATGATCACAGAACCATCAAACATTTTGTTGTAAATAGTCAAGAGGGTTGCAAGAAATATGTTGAGGAAAAGACGCACATTAACTGCCAAAGATTTGACAATAATCAAACGTGAAGCTACCAGGAACCCATTATCCTCCAGAACTGCAACCTACCTGGAGTGCCCAGAAATACAAGGTATTCAGTGCTCAGAGACATGGCCAAGGTAAGGAAGACTGAAACCCGACCACCACTGAACAAGACACGTAACTTGAAACAGCAAGACTGGGCCAAAACATAATTTTCAAAGGTTTCATAGACTAATGAAATGAAATGGGAGTGACTCTTGACTGTTGGATGAGCCCATGGCTGGATCAGTAATAGGCATAGAACTCCACTTCGACTCAAATGCCAGCAAGATGGAGGTGGAGTACTGGTATTGGCTGATATTATTAAAGATGAGCTCGTCTGACTTTTTCAAGTTGAAGATGGACTCAAAAATCAATATCAAACCTACTGACAGTTTTTAGACAGTTTTCTTCAAGCAGTGGTACAGGAGGAAGTCTGCATCTTTCAAGAAGACCATGATTTTTATGCCAGACAATGCTCTATCACATGCATTGAAGTACACCACTGGCTAGCCAGTCTAAAGGCCTTAAAGATGAAAGAATAATGGCACCTGACCTAAACCATATAATATGTGGGCCCTTCTTAAAAAGGAGATTTACAGTGAAGGAAAACAGTACACCCCTCTGAACAGTGTCTGTGAAGCTGTGGTTGCTGCTGCACAAAACGTTGATTGTCAAGGGATCAAGAAACTGACCAGACTCCATGAATGGAAGACATGACTGTTACTGAAAAGAAGTATAGCTATATTGGTCTGGCTATAAAAATCAGAAATATTTATTTGTAGATTTTGAATTTTTGATTATTATTCTCATTTTAACGGATGCAATAATAAATGAGTGAAATGACAAATTTTCATTTTTCATTTAGTTGCATAATGATTCTGCACACTAATAGTTGCCCAATAATTGGGCACACAAAAATACTCTCCTAAGAAAGCCAAAAATTCACCTTTACTTTGTTAAATATTCAGGTTTGATGTTTATTAACATTTTGGATTGACCAAGAGCTCTGTAGTTGTTCAATAATTAAATTAATCCTACAAAATACAACTTGTCTAACAATTGTGCACATAGTGTATTTTCAGATCCTGAACTAAGGGCTGCTTTCTGCCATTACTCCATCCAATAGGAAGAGAAACATGACCTGCTTTTCCTACATTGGTAATTCTCAAGTCATGAACAAAATTTAACTGAAATTTCCATCATTAAGGAAGGAAATCATTGAGTGAATCATGACCAACTTTGCAATCTTTTTTAATGTGATCATTAAGCAAATCACATTGTTTCTAAGTGAATCTGACTTCCTCTATTGATTTAGTTGTTGGAAGCTGGTCAGTCACAAATGGCAATCACATAACTCCAGGATAATACAACTACTGTAAAAACATGCAAATTAGTTTTGATTCCATGACTGAGGAGATGCTGTGGTGGTAACAGTTGTAAGGACCAGTCGTACTTCACTTTTTTCAATGCCAATGTAAATTTCAACAATTATTAAACAAATGGCTATTAAGTCAAAGGACTACTTGCACTGATTGGCTAGATTGGAAGTCAAGGATTACTTATACTGGATGGATTGGAAGAAGTCTCAAAAGAGCAACGTCTCTCATTTGCACAAGACCAATCACAGCACTAGGAACAGCAAAAATGCTTAAAACTGGAAGTAACTAATCATTGCTTTTTGTTATATGCTTGGAACAAACTTCAACAATGTGGATCATTTGTTTGTCCCCTTATTTTGCACATCTCTAATTTGAAGCAATTGCAGATCAATTTTCCAGTCTTATATACATTTACATGTTTTTATAAGATGTCTGCATTAGAATTACAAGCCAAACAATTAATTTCTGTCTAATTTGGTATTTAACAAGCATGAACTTAATCTAAAGAAGGCTGTATTTATTTTTTAATGATTGACATGAATGCATCAACTTTAAAAATATATAGGAAGAAGCAGTCTTTTATAATAGTGTACTACTAGAAGGAGGAACTCTTGCAAGCATAATGGAAAGTCAATTGAAAGCATAATAGATTCTAATAAACTACAGATTCATTAACCTTGATCCTGCTCATTTGAAGAAATCCCCAGGGACACATCAGTGACATTCTCAGGGTTCAAGTGAGTAATAGCATCAGAGATTCTGTCCAGAGAAATAAGGGCCACTGCAGCATACAAATGGCCAAGGAATCTAAAACACCAAAAGCAGAGTCAAAAAAATCAGCCTGGTGACAAGGTGCCTCATACAGGCAACTACTGTAACTAATGAAAAATAGAGAATGTGGATTCTTCTCTTAATAGAAGATTCACGGCACCTAATCTACACATCAAATTCAGTAGAAAGAGATAATTGCATAAAATGGCAAATGCTCATATATTTGATTTAATTGCTCATATATTGTTCACCCCTCTTTCTTAGTTTCCAGCTGTTCCTACAAATCTATTCATGACTAGAATAACTGACCGTTTTAATAAAGATCAGCTGCCAGTCAAGATATTGTTGTGCTAAATACATTGTTGGGTTTCATATTCCAAGCCTGATTAGTATTTCTCACTTCCCTCACTGTAAACTCTACTTTACTCTATTGGTAAAATGAAAGAGCAAGAAAATAAAAATCAGGGTTGTGGTTTAAAGGCCCAAAAGGTGTGAACATTGCATTGTCCTTTATCCACTCTACCCAAACATTTCTTTTTTAAGGATCATCCTACAACTGAACAAGGTAACATAAACAGCAACATGGTAAAGGGGGGGGGGGGCTAGCTGAACAAGATATAGATTGGAACTAAAGCCCATGTCACACTGCACCAACGGATGCAAAGAGGATGTAAAACGGAGAAAAACACTTGCAATCCATTGGTTAACATGATGCATCCGTTCTGTACTCTCTGCGTGCATGATTCATACGTTCTATCCGTCCAGCATCCATCTACTGAGATTTCATCCACTCAAAAAGTTTTGAGCTGCACAAAACTTTTTGAGCGGATGAACTTTCTGCCGTATCCGTTCTACATCCGCCACACATACGGGGAACAAACGTTCTACGTCCGCCATCCGTTACACGTCCGTTGTATCTGCTCGGCATCCGCTGCGCATCCACGCAACTTGCATCCGCTCCAGCGGAAAACGGAAACAGGGAGGAAGTGAAACAGACGCGGAACGTCCGCACAGCATTAGTAGCACTGACATAGAAAGGATGAAAGCGGATGCAGCTCGCATATAAAGCATTAAAACGTAAAAAACGTTCGTATAGGGGACGTATCTCGGATATTTAGGAAGTCTGGAGGATGTCTACAGGATGCAGAAGGACACCTAGTGGAAAACCGATATTTCCTATAAAAAGGGGAAGGAAATCACCTGGATCTCACTTTCACTCCAGAAGCCCTGGTGTGAAGACCTCTTCAGCCTTGCTCTTGCTCTTGCACATCATCCAGTCATCTCCACCATTGATCATCGCACACTCCTTTTGGTAGCCGCCATCATTCTACACCAGTGCCAAGCCCTCTTCAGGCTCTTTCACTTGTTCTACGCAAGGAAAAGGAGGCGTCCAAGAAGTGTGTGGGTCTGAAGATGGATCGTGAGAAGAGCGGAGTACGGACTGTATGACAAGCTGATGGTGGAGCTGAGGAATGAAGACACTCATGCATTCCAGCACTTCATGAGGATGCCACCAGCCATGTTTGATGAAGCTGTGGAGCGGCTGAGACCCAGGTTGACCAAGGCAAACACCAACTTCCGGCCCAGCCTGGACCCTGGGCTGAAGGTGGCACTGACTCTGTGCCACCTGGCCTCAGGGACCACATAGAGGAACATGCAGTACGCCTAGAGTGTGCCACACAACACCATCAGCATTGTGGTCAAAGAAGTGGTGCAGGCCATCATCGAAGAATACATGGAGGAGCTCCTCCAGTGCCCCTCCACTGAAGAAGGTTAGAAGAAAGTTGCAGAACAGTGATATCAGAAGTGGAACTTCCCCCACACCGTTGGAGCCATAGATGGGAAGCACGTGGCCTGCAAAGCTCCAGCCAAGTCAGGGTCCAATTATCACAACTACAAGGGCTTCTTCAGCATCATCCTCTTTGCCATGGTCGATGCTGACTACATGTTCATGTACATCGATGCTTCAGGCAACAAGTCAGCTTCAGATGCCCAGACAATGCCAGTGACCTCAAGGAGGAGCTGGAATGCAACCTCATCATGGGCTTCCCAGATCCAGACCCCCTGCCCAACGACACACAAGATGTGCCCTACTTCATTATGGGGGATGACGCCTTCTCCCTCAGAACCTACCCCATGAAGCCCTACACTTCCAGACGCCTCACCCGTGAAGAGAGGATCTTCAATTACAGGCTGTTCAGGGCAAGACGGATGGTGGAGAACGCCTTTGGCATCCTGGCCAACAGGTTCCAGGTACTTCTCACCACCATGCAGCATTGCCCAGAGACCGTGAGGAGGATCGTGGAAGCTTGCTGCATCCTGCACAATCTCATGCGCACCCGCTACCCAGTCTTGCAGAACAGGCTCGTGGACCTCCAACAAGGCAATGGGGACATGGAGCCTGGTGAATGGAGGCAAGGACTAAACCTGATAGACACTGTGGATGTGCCAGGCCCCAACAGAGCTTCACGTGAAGGGAAGAAGCAGCGCAACCTCCTGAAACACTGGTGCAACTCCCCAGCTGGAGCAGTGGAGTGGCAAGACAGGATGGTAGATGCTTAATGAATGCTTCCTTCAGCCTGTCTCATTACACTGATGAGATTGTGCCATGTATGTTGAGTGGCCCTACAATGAACAGGGCATTTAATAAAGAGTTGTGTTTATGTTGAAATGTGTGGATCAATGATTAAATTGTTATTGATAATAAAGGGCCACAGGTGTGGCACCTGGGAGGGTGGACCATACAGTCCCACTATGCTTGCACTGGAGGTTTATCTATCCCACAGCTATTACCCATCCCACAGGTATTACCCATCCCACAGCTATTACCCATTCCACAGGTATCCCTGCCCATCCCACTGCTATCCTTACCCATCCCACAGCTATCCATCCCACTGCTATCCTTACTACCCATCCCACAAGCATGCAAAGGCTTAAACCATTTCTAAAAGTTTCCACCAAGACTTTATTCAGTAAAAGAACTGAACCAAGTGTGTGAAGCAAAGATAACCTTTATTAATAACAAACTGTTGGACTTTATTAAAAAACAAAATGAACCAAGAAAAGTGTCCCAAGCAAAGATAAAGTCAACAGGTAACAACCCAGTCTCTGACACTGTTCTCAGTCACTCTGAGGCATGCCCATGGTCTCAGGGGTGAAGGGTCCTGGGGCTGTGGAGGTGGCAGTGGCTGGAGTGCTGATCTGAGGTACCATTGGGGTGCCTGGCCCTGAGAGGACAACAGGAGATGGTGTGTGCAGGAAGCTCTCAGAGAGCTGGCTCAGTCCCGTGATGCTGAGAGGCCCTTCCTCCAGGACATGGGATGTCAGTCCCAACACCGATGACAGATGTTCTGAGGCCGGACTTGGCTGTGGGGTGGAGGAAGGAGGAGTGTAGTGGGGCTGTCTGGTCTGCAGCTGAGCGAGGTGAGGCGTCGGTGGCATCTGTGGCGTCGGTGGCATCTGTGGCAGGCGAGGAATCTGTGCCTGGACTGGGAAGGGCTGCCTGTGCTGCTGGAAGTCCTGTTATCCATAGGCTTGGTAGGTGAGGGCCTGTGGAAAGCCTTGGAAGGGCTATGACATCGCTTGGGGTGGAGGAGCAGACCTGGATGGGTGGGAGCAGGTTCAGCTGGGCCTGGAGGGTGGTGCAGAAGACCTGTGATCCTCTCCTTGATCACCTGTTACTGGGCTTCGGGCATTTCCATGAGGGTCTGGTTCATGCAGGTGAGGAAGGGGCTTTCTGTTAGAGGATGGAATCTCAAAGTGTACCAGCTGAGACAGGAGATCTACGCTGCTCTTGATGGTGTCCCTGATCTCCAAGAGGACAGTGTGGCTCTGTCCCTCCGGTCTGGCTCTCTGCCTGCTTTCTATGGAGGTGGAGCTGGGGGTGGGGGTGGGTTGGTCTCTGGTGGCCGCGGCCTCCTCTTGCTCCATCTGCGTCAGGGGATCCTCCATGTGCTCCTGCATGGGGTGTGTAGCTGTCGGGGGGGTCTCCATCGTGGGGCGCTCCAAAGATACCTGCCTGGACACAGGAGCTGACTCTTGGCCAGAAGAGGACTGGCTGTCTGTGGGCTGCCTAAGAGAGAGGGTTGACAGAGGGGCTGCTCCTCGGTGGTGGATCTCACCCTCCAAGAAGCTGCACTTGGCCATCACGTAGGTCTCCCGGTCCGTCAGCTTGACTGCGGCCTGGCCAGACTTCTTCAGGTGCAGCTTCCCGTGCCAGGTGTGCATGTGCTTCTACCACCCCAGGAGGACATCCGAAGTGTAGCCCAGGCTCTCCACCTTCTTTCTCCAAGCCACCTGCTTCCGCTTGGTGTCTCGATAAAGCGTGTGTCCCTTCCTCCAGAGGTACTCGTTCTCCCTCAGCCATTCGAGCACCTCCTCCTCATGCTCCTCTGCAATGGAGTACTGTCTCCTCTCCCTCTTTTCACGCGATTGCCTCTTCCTCCCTCTGGTAGGGCCTTCTGGGCCCTCATCAGCAGGGCTTTGAGGGCCTAGGGGCTGGTCCACCACACCATCACCACCACCACCACCAGCAGCAGTAGCACCAGCAGCAGCAGGAGAGTCAGCACCAGCAGCAGCAGCACCAGCAGTAGCACGAGCAGCAGCAGCACCAGCAGGACCAGCAGAGTCAGCACCAGCAGAAGCACCAGCACCAGGAGCAGCACCAGCAGCAGCAGAGTCAGCACCAGCAGGAGCACCAGCAGCAGAAGCCCCAGCAGCAGAAGCCCCAGCAGAAACAGATTCAGCGCCAGGGGGTGGGATGGTGGTCCTGTCCTTCTTGCCAGGGCTGGCAGGAGTAGGCACAGGCACAGATGTGTCTGGCAGCAGGTCTTTCCTCTGAATGGTGACCTGCTTGCGAGCTGCTTCCCTTTATATCCGCGGGGCTGACACAATGCATCCTCCCCGCATGCACAGTGAATGCTTTGCATCCGCTAGGCATCCGCTAGGCGTCCATGATGCATCCGCTTCATCCGCTCGGCATACGCTCCTTCCGCTGCGCGTCCGCTTTGCTGTTCTTCCACGGAAGACCTGAGGATGTGTCATCCGCTTCCATCCGCTAGGCTTCCGTTGAGCATCCACTTAACATCCTCGCTACGTCCTCCCCACGTCCGTTTCTTTCCGTTGTTGTCCGTTCTCTTTATGCAAATTTGGGGCACTTTTGAGTGGATAACAATGGATGGAAAATTTGCTCGTCCGTTGTGTCCTTTTTACATACGTTTTGCATCCGTCGGCCGATGTGACCTAGCCTTAAGTGACTATCCCCATGCGCTGCAAAATACTGTCTTTGGAAACATTGGAATTGGAAACATTGCCTACAACAGTAATAAAACAGCTTCCTATCAAAACATCTGTTCACACTCCATTGTTGATTACATTGAAGGCTGCGCCTACATTATATATAAAGAAATAAAATATTCTATTAATATGTAGCAGCAGTATTAATATCTTAACAGAAGGGACAAGCATACTTAAGTGATCCTGAGAGTTTGGGCTGCTGAAGAAGTTTATCTGCATGACTCAGAGCCATAAGGTTGTCCCCCAGTGCCAAAGCTACATAAGCGCTGCAGGCAAGTATGGAACATCTGGTAGAGAAAAAGAACAGATATTTATGTAACATATAGCTATCAGGATGAATATATTTTAGTATATTTTAAGAAAATTTGCAAATCACTTATATTAGATCTGATCTAAGAAAGCTGACATTTTCTAGAGTTTAAACCCACTAGTCACTAATTACTGCTTTTGGCAGTTGTCAAGCCCACTTTAGCTTCAGTAATAAGTCACATTAAATTATGGCAGGATCTGAAATGTCTTTATTTCTGGATCCCTGGAGGTATGTTCTTTAATTATACATGAGCTACATGAGAAGATTCTCCATTGCCTCTTCCCCATTTCCTTTCTTGAAAATCTCATTCTTGAAAATCTTGCCATGGAAAGGAGGCACGCAGTAATTGCAGTTACATAAAAGAACAGGATATAGGTTATGAATTAGGGGCTAATTGTTCCTGTAGATATATTCAATAAAAACCAAGCCATAAAGATTTTGCAATGAATCAATTCCAAACATATCAAGTTCATGGCTGATTTTCATATGCAGACACATTTCTTAGTAGACTTTTTGTGATATTTTATATTAATAGACCTATTATTATGCCAAATATATTCTACAGGAATGGATACATAAATCAAGTAAAGCTACTATATATAATTTTCTCAGTCTTCCTTTCCCACTGTCAGAAATAATCAAAGAATCATAGAATTATAAGCTGTTTGCAATCCAAATGTTAGGCCCCAAGAGTCCATACAAAAGCAGTTGGTATATTCCAATGGATCTCTCCTTCCTCACCCTAACCAATGTTTTCTGACCAAAGAATCTGCTTGGATGGGGAGTGAAATATCTAAAACCAGCAAAAAAATAAGTCCACTTGCCATGATACAACTTTCAAACTTCTTTCAACTTAACGTAATGCTTATTAAGCATAGCATAATACTGTGGAAGCAATTGCAGCATGTTATAAATGAATAACCATTAGCGTTACCTCAAATGATACAGCATATCATTTATTTGATTAAAATATTAATATTTCCCTCTTGTAAATTTTTCTAGTATACAAAGGTTTTTGGGGTTTTTTGAAAACAGTCATGAGTATTCAATGGGACTAAATCATGGAGTAATTAAATTCCTCCAAACAGGAACACTCATACATGACAATAAAAATCTCTGAAAACCTTGAAGATACTGGAGTATATCTGAGATTTTGTTTGGCATTATTCACGTAACAGACTGAAAAGGATCTGCAGCAATAAATATGAACTGTATCAAAGAGAAGAACGAGGAAATCACAAACTAGAAGTTTGTGACTAGACTTTCCAACTGCAGATTTAGCATTCAGATGTTTGGGATTGTAATATTTCCAGTTACCATGGGTAGGTTAAATCATAACTTGCCCTCCTGCTGTTTCAATCAAGAACAATAATCACACTGCAATTATGTGTACTCATTGAACAAAGACCAGATGTACAATATAAAACAAACTAAAATGTAATTTTGTCATTTCTTCATAGTACATGAAGGATAGAAGTTCATTGTTTTCTAAAAGGTACCATATTTTTTGGACTATAAGACATGTAGGTTTAGATGAGGAAAACAAGAAAAAAAATAGTTTTTTTTGCCTCCCTGGCATGCAGCAGCACACCCCAGGCCAAAAATGGGCCTGTTTTTGCCCTCTGGAAGTCCCATTTTTGCCTTCCCTGGTGTCCAAAAGCACTCTTCAGGCCAAAAACAGGCAAAAATGGGTGAGGCCTCCAGAAGCCAAAACAGCCCTGTTTTTGGCCTGCAGAGTGCTTCTGGACGCAGGGGAGGGCAAAAACAGGACACATTGAGGGTTTGGGAGGCCAAAAACAGGCACATGTTTACTTTGTAAGATGCACAGACATTTCCACTCACTTTTGGGTGGGGGAGTACGTCTCATAGTCCGAAAAATATGGTATTTCTTCATATTATCACTATTTGTCAGAAGCTAATTGTATGCTTTTTAGCTTATTCTGGATGGATGAAAGAACTTACCGTAGGTTTTCTAATTCCTGCTTTCTCAAGGGAGAAGATGGTGGAGCAGGAATAAATCTGTCTCCTTCATGACTTTTACTGCTGAAATAAAGATACCATGAATAGTATCTTAAGGATTAATAACAAGTTCAGCACTTTCTAGTTATTAAGGAAACCCAAATTAAGCATGTTTAAAGAGGAATAAAAAAGGATTAGATTAATTATCATGGTGAAAAAGATGCAAGAGCTTTTAAAATGCATTTTAGTAGAAAAATATTTTAAAAAATTAATATCAAAACAGCTACTTTGTAGAAAACTGGAATTATTTGTATATTTAAGCAAGCCCTTAAAATATGCATCAAAAATCTATACAAAAAACCCAATACAATTTTGAATATGTATAAATATATATTTAAGCCTAAATAAGCAAAAATTAAATATCTACAATAAACACTTATATCCAAAAACACTCTTCTATAGATGTAAAATAGATTAATTATTCTTCATAATTTTGGTTGTTGTCACACTTTTAAATGTCATCCAAAGAAGATATATTTTAATTTTTCAGTGAATGATGATACTGTGTGATAGAAGAATTTCTCCTCTCCTTTTAAGTCAAAAGAGAGATGCCACCAAGTCAATTTAAAATTGAGATGAGTGAAAGAATACATTTTAAAATGTTAAATGTCCAAGATGGCTTGTTTGAACGTTTACATATTAAAACCATTCAGCATTTTTTTCTCCAAAAACAAAATGGAAAATATGAGATAAAAAAAATGTTGATCAATACTGAACTTCTTAAGACTTCATATCTTTGTTCAGATATATATCATTCAAGAATTTTTAACAAACTTATGGCATTAAATATCCTGCTTATATTATACTCTACACTACTGCTATGACATTTATGAAATAGCAAAAGGCTTTAAAATTCTGAAGTATGCCCATGCTTTACTAGTGACATAATACCAATACGTGAAGGAAAGAATAGAGAATATGCAAGGGAAAAATGAAATATTTCATTAAAATATTAAAAAAATCATTTATATATCAAATTTTCAGTTTTTTTAAAATAAAATTGATGTTGTATGACTTTATTTCCAAATTTAGAGCACTGTATTACAATTAGCAAATTTCCTAAAGTAAACAATGAAAAGACAATTGAACAGGTTGCATTCTTCATTCTAGAAAAATATCTAATGTAGTCTCTAATTGAGGCCCAGCTAGGTGGTTGAACCTAGCAGACATTTGCTGAAAAATTAGGGAGATTGAATCCAGTAAGTTTTTGGATGGGGAACCACTAGGAAATCCCAGGCTGTAGACTAAATTGGGAAATTGGAAAAACATCCCAGAAAAACCAACAACAAACCATTTCTCGACTGTTGCTGAAGAAAACTATAGAAGTGTTTACAAAGTTTCCAGGAATTGAACCTGACTTGAAGGATATGTTTTCCATTCTCTTTTCTTTTATATACACTGTAATTCTTTTTTCAATAACAATTGATCAAAAAAGATAAATTGATTGTCAATTGTTCACACATTCACACACCATACTGAGAACGCAAATATTTTTCCTGTTATCATTCAGTGTTACAACAGTTGTAATATATTCAAGACAACCTCTGCTTACTGTTTATGTGCAAAGTAATTTTTCCCTCAAATTGTATCCACATTAGCTACCAAACAAGCTATGTCCAATTACTGTCTCACTTACCTGCAAGCTTCATTGTTCTCACTGCTTTCATTCCCACTTAGCTGATTAACAACTTTAGATCCATTTTCTTGTTTTGGCTCCTGCTGATCTTCAGGAAGCAACAGCAAAGCATTTCTTAGACAAATTGCTGAAAACTCCATGCTGGCTACAGGAATAGCTGAAGATTGACCGTCACTTGAAAAGAAAAATAAACTGTGTATTAATTTTCTCTCCCCTCTTTTATCCCATTTGTTTGCATTATGTCTATTTCATACAGAGCAATTATCAATACTTTATGCTTGTTCTTCAGGTAGTTTACCACAGAGTCTGACATTGTTTTGAAGTTGAGACACAAGTGATTGGCCCAAGGATATCCTGTGGCTTCTGTGCCTAAGAGAGAACTAGAAACTGGTTCTCTTGTATCCCTAGTCTAGTACCTTAACTACTACACAACACTGTTTGAAGACACTTTCAAAATGCATCTACTTTTAAAAAAATGCATTCAAGTCAATTGGAAAACTGACAAAGAAACTGAAAAATATTTTTTTTATTAAGTAATAATGAAAAATTGGATTAATTTATTCTGTTTCCCAAAAGCATGTCTCTTTTAAAATAATTTTAAATATACTAAATAGTTTTACTGAATCATATAAATGAATTCCACCTTCAGAATATATTCAACTTTCCCAAGTCATAGTCAATTGTAAAAAGTATCCTATAAATAATAACGACATTTTATATACTTCCAATTTGTATATAAAAAAGTATTGTGGTAAACATTAGGCCTATTTTTCCATTTATATTCATTTTTGCAAACATTTACAGCAGATGTGTCCAACCCATGGCCCATGTGGCATATGTTATGTATTTTGTATATGTGCCCAAGACAATTCCTTTTCACTCAAAGTAGCCCATGCAGACCAAAAGTTGGATACCCATGATTTCCTCTAAAAATGATTTAATGAACAAAAATAGCAAAATATAACAACAGTTAAGAAATGTTCTAATCAACTACTAATCTTTACAATGAAATAACATATTATCTCAAAGTACTTACTTATACACAATGTTCTGCACGGACTGTGATGCTAAGACGATTTTACGATGATAGCCCTGACCTACAATGGACTGTACAATCCCCTTTTTGCTTGGAAGGCCCTTTGTTTCTTGTTCCAAACTCTATGAAAAAACATTGAGAACATCAAGAGACCGACATATTCTCTTCCTGCTCCTATCCAGAATTTTATCTCCAGTCGTGGTCATGGAATGTTTATGAGGCTATTTGGGCTACACCTAGTACTGGAGCCAGGGTACAAGATGTTCCAAGCAGGCCAGCCTGCATATTAACCACAGTTGAGGTTATAATTAACCTAATAGTTGGGACTTACCTCTACACAACTATACACAACTGAAGAAAGAGCAATTATTGTTCCTGTCTGAAATTAAGCTTTGAGTTTCTTACTTGCATTCAACATCATCACCACTTTAATTTACCTCAAAAATGCCATCCAAATATAGCTGCCTTATTAAGTCATATGATCATAAGGAAATTCCCCCAAAATGAAAATCAAGTCATTAACCTTTTCTGATCTGAGACACAATTTAATCATGGCTTCATAATATCATTTACTGGCTTTAATATGGTGATAAGTCAATTAGGAGTTGCTAAGTGTTTGCTTCTGATATAATTTTTTTGATTCTACTATAATTTATGGCTTATACAAATGTATGCAAACTGGTTATTGTGTTGTCATCAACAAATTAGGATGTGTCACACATGCACTTACTCAAATAGAAATTGGCAAAGTGGGTTCAGATTGAAATATGAGTGCACACCTATTTATTTTAGTTCTATGTCTGCTGACTACAGAGAGAGAAAAGAAAATTCAAAACAATTGGATTTTCCAATTTTGAGTTGAAGGATGAGAGAAGAGTGATTGGTTATTCACTGATTTCAGGTGGTACATTTCTAATATGTAACATAAAAGCTTGACATCATGAATAAACTCACATGCCTGAACAATTTTTCATCACCACTGAAACATAAAATGTAGTTATTTGCATTATTCAAAATCTCTCCTAGATAAAGGTACACTGTAATTCACCAAAGCAGATGTCATTAATTTTCTTCTGCATAAGGGCCAGAGTTCATGTCTGTAAGTAGTTGGTAAGTCATTCTCTCCCTCTCTCTCAGGCGAATACACTTGGGAGATGCCAATGTATGAGAGGATTATTTAATGCAAACCACAGAAATGTGTTTCTTTCTTAGGGAGAAAAAGGAGACATGGGCAAAGGGGAAAATGAAGGCATCTTCACCCTCTAATTACCAAACCTTTAGAGATTGATATTATGTCCATAGCGAACCAAAAGTGTTGTTCCTTTCTCTCCTTAGCATAAGAAGAAAATCAGGCTGGTTTTTACTTCCACCTTTCATTCAGAGCTCTTCGTTTATACAGTCATATATTTTTATTTCCCTTCTCATAATCAGACTGGCACTTTGCAGCCTCCTGAACTCCTGTTCATATAGGGCTAGAGGAATTTTTTTTTAAAAAAAATGAACAATTTCAATAGTAAAATGCTAAGTTATCAAAAAGCTATTTAAAAACCCATGCTTAATTTTAAAAGGCAGTAAAATTTAATTTAATTTCAAGACCACTGAAAAAAAAATCTTACCCCTTTATTAGCAGCAATACAACATTCAGCTATTCTCAACCATAGTCGAGGATTGGAATGATAAACCTGGACAGCTTCTATCAGGCACTCAAAAGCAGCTAGTGGCCTCCCAATATGTAAAAGCTGAATGCCACAGTTATATAGCAACTCATAACGCTTGTTGGTCAGTAACGTGCACATTGGTCGTCCTGAGAACTTTTTACCTGTGATTAAAAACTGAACGTTAATTATGCAGTTTAAGAGGACAGCTACAAAGGGATATTATTGGTCAAGAACCAATTAACTTATCCTCTTACTGAAAAGAAGCTAACAAATACCAGTAATGACTAATCATTATAATTCAATCTCTTCTTGCATGTTGATTATTTAATTTGGAATGTCATTAAAATTATAGATCAAAAAGATATGAAAAGAAATAGAGTTCAAAATCCTGATTCCTAGAAAACCCTTTCTTATAAAAAATTAAATTTTCGTATTTGAAACTCAAATGTTTTCAAATTAGAAAACATTTCTTAGTAGAAACTCAAATGTTTTCAAATTCAGATAGGACACTTTTTAGGAAAACTGATTTCTCTTGAAGTATCAATGTGCTCACCGCCTACTGTATATTATTCCTTTTTTCTTTTATTCTCCTCTAATGTGTGTCCTTTCTGATTATATAAATTCAATTCAAAAATTCTAAACCATACAAAGGCTCAAACTAAAATTTATAATTTAAATCCAGAAGAACTATGTCACGTTATGTCTTTTTTAAGCTTGAGGCTTATGATTACAGCCTTTCTCAACTATCCATTAATAAATATTTTTATAGCTGATAAAGTCAATTCAACAAACAATACTCTTGGGATCTTGTGATTCACCCTAAAATATGATCTATGTATCATTCTAGATTTACATTTTAAGAAATGTAATATATTATGTTGTATATAATTCTACTTTTTGTATTTTATTCCTTAGTTGCAAAAAAAGCTAGAAAAATAATTCTAAGGCATTCCATGCATGTTAAAAGAAACCTAACAGTCAATTTCAAAAATTAAGAATGTCAAAATTCTGGATTTATTTTATATCTTATTAATCTATTAATTAGTCCTTACAACATATTTATCACTTGCTTACTTTACCTGGGTCTGTGCCACCTGTTCCAAGTTGTGCACAGGCATTATCATTTTCTTGCAAAGCCTTTTTAAAATAGAAAATCCCTAAGTTGTGTTTCCCCATAGCAAAATGGATGCAACCAAGATTATTCCAGAACATACACCGTAAACATTCTCCTAAGAAAAAGCAATACCAAAATGAAATTATGGACTTTCTACAGAAAATGGGCAACATTTGATTTCCTGTACATTTATTTTCAAGACTCCATGAAGAGTACACATTTAATTCTATTTTCTTTCACATTCACTGGTCTTTTATAAACCAGCAGTCAGAGCTCATCTGGTTCAACAATAGCAAGCCCTGCATTGACCACTGGAACTCTCCCAATATTATTTCTTTAAATCAAACTCCAAATGTTCTTCAAAAGCTTTCTTGTGTTTCTTGTGAGGAAAAAAGTTTTTTCACTTCAACTAAATTCATACTGACTCAATGAAACATTTTAATTAATCTGAGCAGATAAGGCAACAACAATATAAGCTGCAAAATTTAATTCTGATGCAATTATCTTGAACAATGAAGTGAAAATTATTATTATAAAAAAAAGGGATGTGTGTATTCAGATTGTAAGTTTATCCAGATGTCACATGGCTTTAAAAGTTGGAGCTGCTGGTTTAACCATTGTGAGAGTCCTGAGACTGTACTATAAGCCTTTTCACATTTACAAGACTTAATTAAATATGTATTTGACTGCTTAATAAATCAATGGAAGCAGTCTATTAAGTGACAACTCTCCCGGATAAAACATTTGGAATTTATAAGATGTTCAACAATAAAATGTTTTAATATATTGCAAGTAGAAAAAAAACACATTTACAAGGAGGACAGAAAATATGAAACTGTTAGGAATACATTCATCCAAACAATGTTTTATGTCAAATCGGTGAAAGAAAAATCAAACTATAAAAGTGATTTGTACCTGTCTTCATAAATCCTGGATGTTCAGCAATATTTGAGCTGTTCAGGAGCTTTACAGCTTTCCGATAATTGCCCCTCAAATACTCAAAGTTGCTTTTCAGAAAAAGTGAAGGTGCAGACTGTGAAGTGCATAAAAAGAATAGTTACTGGAACCTTGGGGGAGCAGAGCTTGAAGCTTGAATTAATAACACCAGAAGAGCAAAAGCTGCAGAAATGTCTAAGCTTTGACTATCACAAAGGTACCATTATATATACCAATGTATATATGTGTGTGTGTGTGTGTGTGTGTGTGTGTGCGCGCGCGCTGTTTAGCTTCCTTCGGGTATTATCCCACGTCATTGTAGTGCTGTTAAAGTTGTAGCAACGTTTCAGCAGAATCCCATCTGCCATCATCAGGCTTCTGTGATCTCACTGTGAGACCACATCCCTACAGAAGCCTGATGATGGCAGATGGGATTCTGCTGAAATGTTGCTACAACTTTAACAGCACTACAATGA
>BLBF01000019.1:21223455-21267179 GCA_015471245.1 Laticauda colubrina
GAGGATGGCAAGACTGGCTGGAAACTGTCACAGAACCCTGAAAATCAAGCTCACACAATCCAGATTGAACACTGAAACAGCCACAAGCTTTTCACATTTCATTCCCTTCGGGATTATGGATTCCAAATTTTGGATACATTCTGTATATTAGATTGCTATATGATGCATTGTTTCACCCATTAAACATCATGACAGAGTTTATTAGTACAGAAAGATAAAGACGTTGTATAAATAGAAGTATTGAAGGACAAATGTTCATTCAGAATTATAAAGAAATAAATGAAATAGACATTAATAGACATTAAAAGAAACACTAAAAGAAATATTTCTTGAGGTGCAGCAGTATCCTTCGAAAGGGATTCTAGTCCAAAGGAGTATTTCAGAATAGCTTTCTAATATTAAAAAAAGTTTCTATATTTTGAAACAATATGGTCCAAAATAGTTTATAAACCTAAATAAACAAGAATTGCTTAAATGATTAATCAGGAAACTTGGTGCACCTTTTCAAACTAAATACTTTAATTAAAAATAACTGTTAATTAATTGGAAAAGGCACAACCAGACCTCTGATTCTCTGGCAATATTATGCTCACAAGGCTCTTTTCCACAATATTTTAATAAGTAAGCAAATGATTTTTCAGGGCTGAAATGAACAGCAGATTTTACATATGATAAATATGAAAAATAGCATAACAATCCCAAAACTGCAAGAAAGTTAAGGAAAACAATTAGGCATTTTAATCTCTAATTGTACAGCTATTTCATAATAGAATGTACCCAGTGATGGGATTCAAATAATTTAACAACCAGTTCACTGCCATAATGACTGGCAGGGAAGGTATGGCTGGGTGGGTCATGTGATTCGATAGGCGTGGCCAACTCGACATCATCCTTTTCACATCCGGCCTCATCTCGTCAAGTGGCTCACCTCACTCAGCCCCTCATCTCAAAGGCCTCAATATAATTTCCTTCTCTATTTATTTACTGTTACCGAACAATCAAAATACACTATTTAATCCTATGTATATATGCGTGGTAGGATTCAGCCAGTTGACACCAGTTCAGTAGTAGTTAACTTTTTGTTCAGTTAGGCAAACCGTCTGAAGCCTTGTGCTTACCCTTCCCAAGCCACTCCTCATCTCACCTGGTTTCTCCTCACTAGGCAGCTCGCCTGAGCTTATTTTGTGTCATGACATGACCTGAGGAATGGGGGGGGGGGGAGCAGAGAGTATCTCTTTCTCTGAACTTGTACCAATTAATCTTTCTTTTACCTTTTTGGTATCCCAGCCACACGACTACTGCCATGGGCCACCAGCAGCTATACTGCAGCCACCCCAGGAAGTTTGGGCAGGGCTCCCAGTCCTGGTAGATCTCTGACCCTTCCCAACTCCCTCTTTTTGGCCTCTGCTAAGCCCATTTCCAATGCCATCTGGTACACACCGGCCTCTGCAACCAGGCTTGCAGTGGCAGGGAACATGGGATTGCTCAGCAGTGGGGAGAGAGAGGGGGAAAGGGTCTACTGTCGGAGCATGACAGCTGAGACCTGAGGGGCTCCATGAATGTCAGCTGATTTCTGCCTTCTTGGAGGCTCTTCGGGGCCTTGGAGGGATGGCAATAAAGGAAGGGTGCTCGTAGATTGCAAATCTATGCCATCTATGGATGGCAGTTCATGTAGTTAGATCCAGGATAATAGCAATAGCATTTAGACTTATATACTGCTTTATAGTGCTTTACAGCCCTCTCTAAGCGGTTTACAGAGTCAGCATATTGCTCCCAACAATTTGGGTCCTCATTTTACCCACCTCGGAAGGATGGAAGGCTGAGTCAACCTTGAGCCTGGTGGGATCTGAACTGCCAAATTGCAGGCAACTGGCTGCAGAAGTAGCTTGCAGTACTGCACTCTAACCATTGCGTCACAGAGGCTCCTATTAATCTTCCTGACAGATGGAGAAGAAGACATCAATGGCCCAACCAAAGCTCTGACAGCCAGAACAAGCTAATACGAAGAAAAGCGGAAAAGAAACAGTGTACTGGACTAGGGTAAGAAATATTTAATTTCTACCCAGAATTAAATCTAAATTCACCACAATAGCTTAGAGAAGAAGGGAGACTCCAAAGAGAAGGAGTTAGGGAATCATTATCTCTTCACCTTCTGGAAGTGGCGAGAGAAAATTAGAAGCAGATTGCATGTCTGCTAGAAGTGAAAGTGAAGCATGGAAGCAATTATATTTAAGTTGAAGAGAATGACTGGACTGTGTACCTTAACGAGAGGTCTTTGAAGACACACATGATTTATCCTTTTTGAATTTTATTTTGTTTTTTTGAAATTCTGATCATATTTAGTGAATGATTCTTTTTTCTTTTCTATTGCTGCCTTCTGGACATCTCTTTTAGAGTAGAAAGGAAAAGAAGCAAAATTGCCATCTACTGGCTAAAGTTGGAACATATAAAAGAAGGAATACTTTGAATGGACTAAGTTTAATAAAAAATACTTTGTTTGAGAACCACAAAACCTGATGTTAAAGAGCAATTAGAGCCGGTGTCCTGGCTTGAAACTTCTGAGGGGAAAGTAAGAATGGAACTGCTGCAGTGAATAATCCCTTTTTGATTGTTGTGGATAATAAAGGGCATTAAATTGGAAAGATAAACACTTATTCCTTGAAGATTGGGGATACAGAAGGGAAAATCAGTGTTGAGGTTGCGACAGGCCTCTTGGATTACAAACTAAATTACTTTGGATTGGTTTTGAGCCTTTGAGATATTAAGACAATAAATCACTGAAGATGGAAGGAAACTGAACTGAACTAAATTGAAGAACTGAAGCTGTCATATGATTTTTTTCCCCTTGGACATTTGGGCTATCTGTATTAATTATGTGGGTTATCGAAGATGGTGGAATATTATAGGTAGCTGATTTCTGTGTGGTTTACCATTTCGGTGGATTTGTGGAAATATTTACTGGTGGCTATAAATAGTGATAGAAAGAACCAATAAATTAACCCTAGCCACTGAGACGGCAACTTCAAATATAACCAAAATAGAGAAGAAGACAGCTTCCAACCCGTTGTCAGCATCTTCAAGTCCTTCCAATCAGAGGTCAACTGAAAGTATGTTAAAGTTGGAAAAATCAAATACATCCCAAAAGGAGATATAAATGCTGCTCCAGGCACTACAGGAATCCATAACTAAAAGTCACAATGAAATAAGGACAGAAATAGGGGAAGTAAGAAATGATATGGGAGAGATGAAGGAAAAAATCCAAAACATGAGAACTTCCAATAAACAATAATGAAAAAATGAGCAAAGAATTCAGAAAGTGGAAGAAAAAACACAACAAGTGGGAGGAAATTGGAGAATATAAACTATAAACTGCTACAAGCAAACAAGAAGTTAGAAAACACCGTGATAATGCTGGAAACAGACAAAGCTGCCAATATCTAAGATTTCAAAATATAGTAGAGGAGAAGGGAGAGGATCTACCAGAGACTATGAAAGAATTGTTGGCAAAGACACTAGGAATAGATAAGCAGGAAATGGAAATGGAAACAGCAGGTCAAAGAAACAATGATTGTGTGGGTAAAAAACTTTGGTTATAATATAAAATTAGAGAAACGGCAAAAACTATAAATTGACAATAACCTCGGCATATAAAGAAAACTTATATAAAATATTCTATAGATAGCATTTACCACCGGCAAGATTAGTGAAAATGTTTAGTAATTTGTTTGCCAAATGCTGAAAATGTAACCATACCCCAGGAATTTATTATTAAATGTGATGGATTTGTACTCAAGCAAGAAAATATCGGGAGAAAATAAATAGCTGGCTAGAAGAGATAGTTAAACAGAATATAGACCTGAAATCAGAAGTAAAATGAGAACACCGGATAGATGTATCTAATGCAAAATCAAATTCTGATTTAATGCAAAATCAAATTTATACGGTTATAGAACAACATCAATTAAAGTAATGGATCCCTCCATACTTTACCTCAGATTTGAAGGAGAATGTGTTAAAACAAATTAAGATCTATAGAGTAGATAGAAGAATCAAGCAGTCTGAGGAAAAATATGCTGATATCAAATAATTCAGTTCATATAAATTACAAATATGCCACTCACAAATGTAAGTACTTACATTTCCAGCTGTATTCATAACTGATTTGATTTCCCTCTTGCATGCTTTCAGAGATTTCATTTGAATATAAGCTCGAACCTTATACTGTAAAAAATGAATATAAAACTTCATTATGCTATAAATATATTTCAGTATTCAGAAACTATACTAGTGCCAATATAAAGAATTAGATCTAATTATTATAATTTGAACAAATTATATACTGGTCAAACCTTAAAACTATTTTAAAAGAATGATATGACTGTAAAAGAACTGATTGCAAGAGCTGATGTCCAACGCAATATTAATAATTAAAGTATCATATTAGTATTTTAACTGATAATCCTAACTTTAGCTCAGTGTCCTAACTTTGTGAGTCACCATACTCCAAGACATTTATTATTTCCAAAATAATTGCAACTTTGCTGGGTAAACAACACAGGAATCACAACAGATGAGCTAATTCTACTTTACCTTAAAGCTATATTGACAGAATCTTGCAAATTTGAAATTACTTTTCTGACCCTTATCTATGGCTTCCTTTAAAGCCTGAGAAACTAGGGAGGGCTTCTTATGAAACTCTTGTCCTACCCACTATCCAGCTGTGAACTATGCTGTTTTTTAATTCCTTTGGTAGCATCTCTGTTCCATTTTCCAAGGTCCTCCCATATACTATTGCAATACAGAGAGATCTACAAAAAGAAACTCATATATACCAACTGTGGGTAAGTTTGAAAATGGACAAAGTTTCTAAAAGAAATATTTAAGCAGAACCCAGATTTACCTGATGTATCTTTGATTTTGCAGCTTCTGTTAGAGTCCCACTTTCAGTCTTGTTGTTGGCTTCCTTACTAGCATTATTGCCTGTCTGATTACAAATTAAAAAATGAAATAGTTGCCAGTTTTGGAAACCAATGAATATTTGTTAATCTTATATTGTGGTATTCCTGAAACTGAATTTCTATTATATGTCATTTTTGCATAACCAGAGAATAGGATATAAGTCTTATTCAGCTCAAATTATGACATCTGTACCATTTCCCCCTGAAAACAAGACCTGTCTTTTCTTTTCAGTCTCAAAATAAGAATCAGGTCTTATTTGGGGGGATGTTTTACCTGCTTACCTTGAACCACTGCAGACATGCCTCCCATGCTCCAACATCTGTTGCACTGCTGTCAGACTTCTTCTCCAGCCACTTGCAGAACTCATGGTGCATTGCGCTGATGCCACCACTCATAGCAGAAGACTGTGTGGTGCATTGAGCGGTGGCACTGGCACATTCTGCCGCAAGAGTGGCACCGGCACAATGTGTTGCAAGCAGCCACAAGTGGCTGTAGGTAGCAGGTAGCAGCACAACAGGTATTAGGGCATGAGAGGCCTGGCTGTGACAGACCTAAGGTAAGCAGGGGCGGGTCGCATGGGGCTGCTCTACCCCCTCCCTAGCTTCATTTTTACACCTGCGCCTCTTACAACCAGACGATGGGCAAAGCTTAACCAGGGCTTATTTTGGGGGTAGGGGTTATTTGGTGCAGCTGTAGAATAGGACTAGGGTTTGTTTTTTGGGAAAACGGTACTGCACTTTCCAACTATGTGATCAAGCATGAGTCAAGCTGCTATTAAGGCCTACTTAATAGCAGTAAAGAAAATAAATGTCAGTATTTCTTCACCCTATTACATCAGTTGATAATTGTCTGGCAACTTTGTTTCAGGGAATCTAAACTCTCGTTGAAAAGGGTCGGTACCAAAGCCTACCTACAAAAGTTGTGTGAATTATATGCTGGACCTCTGTTGGATAAAGTTGCTTGGATTCACCCTATATTGAGCCTCTCTTTGACTTTTAGGCTTGGTGTAGGTGCTATGGAAGTGGCCTGAGGTTCAATGTAATTTGATTCCAGGGAAAAGTTTGACCCTGTTGGTCTTGATGAATTGAGTAAATTTCTCCTGATAGTTAGCTTGACTGTAAGCATCGGACTTTTCCCCTTCAACCAAAAAGAATGAACTTCTGAAAGCTAGGTACTTCAAAAGGAATTCTTTACTGAAAGGAAGTGATCCCAGTACTAGTCAAAGCAGAATCTAAGATGCTTCCAGGCATACAGTAACAGATAGAGTTAGAACCCCACCCCTTATTCTGATGTGGATTTAGTCAAACAAAGAACCAACATGTTAGTTCCCCCCCTTTCAGAGCTGGAATTTTTATGGTCCTTCCTCCTTTTACTATCTCTCCAAGAGGTGACAAGTTTCTAGACATCTGGCTCCAGTCCTCCAGTTGTACATTATGTGCAAGTTATACAGACTCAGTATAAGGTTTAAGATATTCAGGTTACATCAAAAAGGATTACTTGTACCAACTTCCCCCATCCTCCTTCTTCCACTGAAGAATGGCAGATACACGGATCTGACACTGACCATCTCTATATTAGATCTATGTCCTTCCTGGTTAATTATGCCTCTCAGGAAGTGACATACAGTTGGGCTTTAACAATGGTAAATATTTTGAAACACAAAGTTGTCTTTCCTATCTCTTAAGAAGGTAGTAGTCTGTTCTCTCAAGAAGCCACTGCTGGCTTCCAATGGCATTTCCGTTGACCAAAGTCCATGATTATGCGGGGCTTCGATTTGTGCTCAACCTGTTGGAGGATCCCAATGGGACTGGATCTACCTCAGAGGGGTGGGGAAAGAGGGGGAAATCACCAGCTGGGTTGATGGAAGCCACATCTCTTCTCCCTGACTGGGTATACTCCCCTTGAAGACAGGAGTTGAGGCAGTCTTAATGGCTGCCCTGAAGATGGGAATCTTCTGGGACTTAAGCGTGTGCTGGAATGGTGAAGCAGTGAGCAGCGTGTAACCAGGCAAAAGATTTTGGATTTTTTTCAAGACAACCCTGAAAAACGGAAGGAAAGATCCCTCGTTTAAGAGTGTGGCAATGGCAAATGGAAAATAAGAGGAAATTATAAAGTAAATAAAAAAACTGGACTATAAAAGGTCTATAATAGAATTAGTCCAAATTTGTAACAACATACAGAAACTGGCATGAATTAAGCATTGGACAAAATGCTGGACTTGCCCTGAATTGGCTATATTTAAAAGAGCTAATGGTCAAAAATTAGCGAACTACAAGCAAAAAGGGAGAAAAAGAATTTTAAAAAGTAGAAAGCAATGTAAGAGTGCTACCTAATGGATAAAGGTACTTTTTTCTTATGATTTTATGGAAAATTACTGGTCTTACAAATGTGTAAATTAGAAATGAAATGTAATAAAAGAGTATATTATAACAATAATCCTAGAAGCACCAAAAAAAGGGGGGCACTACAGCAAAGGGACAAGCGAGGATAATATCTTGGGATTATTTGGTTTTGATTGTGACAAGGAAACAGAAGTAATAACAAGAGGAATTGAGATAAACAGATATTTTTGGCAAGGATTAAAATAAAAGATACTAACTTTTAATTATAGAGAATAACTCAACTGATTAAGTAAGATGGAAGATATATGCAAAGAATTCAGATTAGAACTGCAAACAGTGAGAGGAATGTTGGATGTACTGGCAGAAAAATTAATGGCGATTCACAGAAGAACAAAGAAAGTTTAAGGAGAAGGAGTAAAAAAAAGGGGAATCAGCCCAGAAGAGCACAAAGAACAAGGGAGATTCCAAAAAGACGTGAAAGGAATTAAAATTAAGAGACTGATGATAGATGTGATAAATAAAAGGAAAATATTTCCAAGATTAAACAAAAGAAACAGCTGTACAAGAAGAAATTGCAAAAGAAAGAACAAGAAAGGGTGGGGGGAAATACAAGTGATTGGAAGATGAAAATAAAAATAATACTAGAGGAAAAAAGAGGAGTTAAGAAGGAAGACCAGAAAAACTTAGAAAAGGGAAAACTGGCCAAAATTACAAGAAACTATAAGACTAAGAGATTTAGAGATGAGGGTTAAAGATAATATAAAGGGGGGATTCCACATAGAAATGTATTCTGGTATTTTTTAGATTTGAGGAGATTTAAAATTTATTGGGAATTATTTAAAAAATTAAAGAAATAAGTTTAATTGGAATTAAAGAGGAATAAGACCTCACTGAAAGATTATTATATAATTATACTTGAGAAAAATGATAGAGTAAGAGAAATTAAGATGGTTTTATTGTTATCAAATCCTTTTTAAAATATATTTATTATGTGGGAAATGGAAAATGTAATTCATTATTCAAATGATATTAGAAAAACAAAGAATATGGTAAACTATAAATAATTATGCTATAAAATATTTGTAATGAGATTGCAATATTATGACAAAAAGTGAGCAATGAAAATTAAATATAATTTCATAGGTTAAATTTGGTTAAATGGAAACAAAAGAAACTCAATTTTCTTTTTTTCTCTTTTTTATTGTATATATATTTTATCAGACATGAAATAGAAAATGTAATTGAGGATATTAGAAAACAAAGAATATGGTAAACCAGAAAGGATTTAATTGTAAATGTAATGGAAAATGTAATTCATTATTCAAATGATATTAATCATAATGAGGTTATGATTAAAACAGAGGGGGATGAAAATTTAATAAAAAAATTTAAGTAAAATTTGGTAAAATGGAAACAAAGATGAAATCTGAAATGGTTATATGAATATCTCTGGTATAAATATAAGATTTATTGTAGATTGGGGAAAATACCATGTGGATCCTGAATATATTTGTTCTATTTTATCTTTATTTTGTTTGTTTATTGTAGATCGGCTTTGAGAAAGTTAATGAAGATAATAATGTAAAATACAATAGGCGGTAAGCTGGAAATGAAAATAATAGGGGATAAAGAGTGGAAAATATGAAGATAAAATTATTTTGATATTGGATTAATGAATTGAAAATATGAAATGAGAACTTATTCAAAGATCAGTGAAATAGATAATGATTTGATATGAAATTAGATTAAGAAAATTGGAAATGTAATTATGACTATGTATGAATTTTGTAACCTGGAATCACGTTGCTCACTAGAAGAGATGTGTAAAAAATAAAATAAAATTATTTTTTTTTAAAAAGAAGCCATTGCTAATGGTACTAAACAATTTTTATCCAGTCTTCAAGTTCTTTTTTTTTTTTTTAGAAAAGACTGTAAAGGTGGTGGTCATGCAACCAATTCAGAGAACTATAGAGGAACTGGATGACCTGTATCCCTTTCAATCAGGATTCAGGCCTTAATTTGGGCTAAAACAGTATATCTGTAGATAACCTCTGGCAAGAGCAGAATGAAAATGGTTCGTTCATCATTGCTCTTCTTGACCTCTTGACAGCTTTTGACATTATCAACCATGGTATCCTTCTGGATCAGCTTTGGGAGTTGGGAGAGGGTAATACTGCTTTATGTTCTTTCCTTCCTTCCTCCCTCCCTGCTCAATCCAGCCTATTTGATCTAGCAGGAATAGCATACTCCAGGTCTCATTTATTATGGAGTACCATCTGGCAGGGCTCAAGAAGAGAGCCTTTTCTAGCATGATGATGCTTGGAATGTACTTCTCCTACAGATCAGATTGGCCCTGATTTTGTCAGACTTTTATAAGGATATAAAGACATTATTCTGTCACTGAGCCTTGGGATTTGAACATTAATGTTGCCATACAATGGCTGTGCTGGATTTGTGTTATGGATTATTTTATTTCAGCTAAAGATTATATGTGTGTGTGTGTGTGTGTTTATACCATGTTTCTCCAAAAAGATGACCTATTTTGAAAAGCCCTATTACATTTTTGAGCGCATGTGATCAAATTAAGCCCCACCCACAAAATTAGCCCTAATTAAGACCCCGCCCATTCTGGGCTGCCCACCTTGAGGTTTGTCATACCGGCGCAGCCTCTTGGAGCAGGACCCTGTAAGGCAGTGGTCCCCAACCTCTTTTGTACCAGGGACCAGTTCCATGCAGAAACACTTTTTCAAGGACTGGCAATATCAATTCTTCCCTAATAGTAAAGGGTTTCTTTACTATTTACTAAAAACATATTTTTATATATATTTTAATCACAATTATTCATTCTTTGCTGCCCGGTACAAAATGATCCACGGACCGGTACCGGTCCAGGGCCCGGTGTTTGGGAAACCCTGCTGTAAGGCTTGTGGTGGCATTGTATCATGAATGGCAGAATCACCATGAGCTTCATCACACCAGTGCAGCTGGCATTCTCCTGTGAACAGCTGTGCCAGTGTGTCCAAACACA
This sequence comes from Laticauda colubrina, assembly GCA_015471245.1. NCBI lineage: Eukaryota > Metazoa > Chordata > Lepidosauria > Squamata > Elapidae > Laticauda > Laticauda colubrina. Next base: position 21,233,785 of record BLBF01000019.1, read on the forward strand.
TGGCAGTGCCACCGCTCACATACACAATGGCACAGCAACCCTTGCGGTGTCCTGCTTGTAGAGGCTGTGCCAATGTGACAAACCTCATGGCAATGCCACCGCTCGCATGTGCAATGCTACAAGAAGCTTTGCAGGGATACGCAACAAGCTGGGATACGCTAAAGGCTCAGAATGGAGTCTTTTTCATGAATGGCAGAAAAACAGGGAGGGGAATTTTCCTGCCTGTCATCCATTCCTCAAGCTCCCTCTCCCTCCCAATTTCCTGTCTTTCACAAAAATGGCTCCACTCCCAGCCTTCAGCGCATCCTAGGATTGCAACATTGAAGGCTCTATTCCGAACCTTCAACATTGCAGTCCTGGGATATGCTGAAGGCTCAGAATGCCTCTGCTTCAGCACAGAATGATTTTCACTCCTCTCTGCAGCTGGACAGTTGCCTCTCACCAGGCATGGGATCTGATAGGGTTAACTATCGGTTTGGTGATTTATGAGGTTCGGTGATTTACGATGTGCTTCCCTGCACGCGCGTGCGCACCTGTAAATCATCATCAGCATGCTGCAAGAAGCAGCCTTTGAAAAAGGACTTTTCCCCTGTTTTTTTAACTGCAGATGTGCCTCGTGCAGCAGCTGAAGTTGAAAAAGCAGGAAATAAAGGTCATGTAAGAACCCAGGCGGGCAGGTGGGCAAAAACATAAGCAGACATAGAACCGGTTCTATGTCTGCTGCTCTTCAGAGCTACCGGTTCTACAGAAGTGGACAGAACCAGTAGAAACCCACCCCTGCCCCCCCACTCATGCCGCCATGCCCATCACCCGGACTTATTTTCAGGGTAGGGGTAATATTGGGCCCACCCAAAAAAAATTAGGATTGCTCTTATTATTAGGGTAGGTCATGTTTTCTAAGAAACACGGTATATATAAATAAATGTATGTATGTGTGCGTACGTTTATGTACATACATATATATGTTTTTCACTATTTATGTTTTCATGCTTTTAATATTAGCCACCAAGTTAAGAGTTTGATATAGATGTCCAAATAAATTTTACTTATAAATAAAATAAATAAAAATAAATACCTCAGCTTTCCCATTTTTGTTATTGTTGCCTTGTGAAACCATTTTTTCCAGCACAGCAAGAAGATGCAAGGCTTTCTCAGCTTGACAAGTCAGGAGATATAAATCAACTAGTAGAAAACATACTGCCTGTGCAAACTTTTCCTCTAAAAAACACACAAAACATATTCCAAACATTTCAACATATTGAATATCACCCTTGCAAAGATTTAGGCTTCTCACACAATATAGTCAATTATCTGCTCAAATAGTATATTTATAAGAATCGGACAACAAGATGTTTAGGACATTTCTATATTACTGAACTTTTCTTGACTAAATATTTATGTTTATTATCCGACATAAATTGCATATGTCAATTATAATAACAGTTTGTATAATATCAGTAAAGAACAAAGAACAATAGTTGTATAAATAGAATGAATGAATAAATGAATAGACCTCTTCAGTTATAATCTTACCAAAAGGTTCAATAAATTGATAAAGTTTCTCCCCAATTATTATTGCTTCAGTGTATTGCCGCAGATGATATAAAACAACAGCTTGATTGTAATAGAGCATGCTGTTTTCAACATCATCTAAACCATCCATCTCCTCAACAGTTGAATGAACCTGTTGGGGGAAAGAAAAGGAAAGAGTTCCAAATATATCTCTATTGACTCATTTTTCAACAATGATTATCAAGCAACAATGAAGTTGCATACAACAGACTCTACTACAAATGGATTAAAATATTGTAAATATAACTATATAGTTAAAACATTGCTTAACAATGCTAAACAATGCTTAACAATTAATTCTACTGAGAAAATCTATTTAAAAGTAAAGACAGGATACATTTAAAAATGATTTTTACCTCTGCTTAACTAACTGAAATACCATAAACATTTAGCATAAGTGCTGTTTGATCATAAAATATTGATATTGTTTGTCAGAAAAAATAATGATTTACCAATAAAATAAACTAAGACTGAATCATTTCTAGCGCAGTGGAAAATAATTCAAATATATTTTAAGATAAAGATCAAAAGGTTTGAGAATCAACTTTGCTTCTTAAGATTCACCAGGCTTCTTTGCTTCTTAAGATTCATCATAGATATTCTTCATATAGTCTTTGAATAGCATGTCAGAAAAAACAGATTTAGTGCCTGAGAAATAAAAGTCATTACTCATAATGATTTGTAGCTATTCCCCTTAATTCCTTTAAATGCATAAGAAACTTTAAGACCTTAATAAGGCCCGGTCCCACTGGCCGACGGACGCAAAACGTATGCATAAAGGACACAGCAGACGAGCAAAATGTTGGGGGTGGCTCCATCCGTTGTCATCCGCTCCAAAAAGTGATGAAAATTTGCGTAAACAGAACGGAAAGAACGGACATGGGTAGTATGTAGCGGGGATGTTAAACGTATGTTCATAGGAAGCCTAGTGGATGAAAGAGGATGGAAGCGGATGATACCTCCGAAGGGGTTCTGGGGGAGAATTTCGAAGCAGACAAATAGCGGAAGGGGCGGATGCATAGCAGATGAAGAGGATGCATCACGGTCGCCGATAGGAAACAAAGGGGATGCAGCACGGATGTATATCGAATGCAAAGCGTTCACTGCGCATGCAGGGAGTATGAATTCTTTCAGCTCCGTGGATATAAAAGGATGCAGCACGCACGCAAAATAGTCTATTCTGACTCATAATAGTCTCAGAGACTGAGTTGTTTACTTGTTTAATAAAGTGTATCTTTGCTTAAGACACTTAATAAAGTTTACTTGGTTCATTTTGTTTAATTAATAAAGTGTTGGTGAAAACTTTCAAAAAATGGTTAAGCCTTTGCATGCTTGTGGGATAGATAAGGATAGGTATCTTGGAGTGTACGGCTTCATGAGGTAGGTTCTGAGGGAGAACGCGTCATCACCAACGATGAAGTAGGGCACATCTTCACCCTTGGTCTTGGTCTTCAACATCATCAATCCAGATGATTTTCTCCTCCTTTTTATAGAAAATATTGGTTGTCCGCTAGATGTCCTACTACATACTCTAGACATACTGCAGACATCCTAAATATACGAGATACATCCCAAATACAAATGTTTTGTCCATTTTTAACACTTTATATACGAGATGCATACGCTTACAACCTTTCTATTTCTGTGCTACTGACGCTGTGTAGACATTCCGTGTACCTTTGGTTTCCACCCTCTTTCCGTTTTCAGCTGCAACAGATGTGAGTTGAGGGGATGGCCAGGATGCAGAGAGGATACAGCGGACATTTAACGGATAATGGACATAGAACGTTTGTTGCCCGTATATGTCGCGGATGTACATCGTACACAGCCGAAAGTTCATCCGTTCACAAAGTTTTGTGCAATTCAAAACTTTTTGCATGGATGAAATTGCAGTGGACGGATGCTCGACGGATAGAGCGCATGAAACACGTATGAAGTGAGTATACAATAGATGCATTGCGTTTTCCAATGGATGGCAAGCTTTTTAAAATGTTTTACATCCTCTTTGCATCCGTAAGTGCAGTGGGACCGGGCCTTAAGAGTAGATATGAGAGAGTAGAGGGTTTCAATCTTTGCAGCCTAACATATCTATGACTAAAATGTTCCACGGATTTCCGTCTTAGACATCATTTATTTATTTTTCTGCCTTCAAGATAGTCTTGATTCCTGGCAATTCCCTGGATAAATAAACAAGTTTTATTGGAAGATTCTCATCGGATGGTTTTCAGAAATGGTTGGCTTAAAACTAATTGTTTCTAGCCTGGTAACTTCAACCACATTAGTTGAACATACCATATTGGCTCTCATTATTATCTGCAACCTGTTTATTTTGATTTGTTCAACTATATCCATATAGCGTAATAAACTAAATACATTCCAGTCCTGAATAAAAAAAGAGTGATGATAGAAAATAGGCGTTGGTATAATTACCTGAGAACGCCCTTTTTATCTATGCTGCTAGAGAGCCCAGCCCCTCCCTTGTTTCGTCTGGATTCTGATAAGCATTATTAACATTCTAGATTCTGTTTCGCTTTCAGAGCACTCATACAGTCTGTCAGGTATCTTTGCCAAAGCTGGGGACACTTCCAGGGGCTGGCCTTTTATATGCAAAAAGAGATTCAGCTTAACGACATCAGGAGGTATCTAACCCATCCTGGGCTCTCTAGCAGCATAGATAAAAAGGGCGTTCTCAGGTAATTATACCAACGCCTATTCTCCTCCATGCTGCTGTGAGAGCCCAGGATGGGATATACCGAAGCCTGCATGTCCATGGGAGGGTCCTCGTCCAGGGATGACTCCAATTGTGGAACCACTCCCTGAAGTATCCGTCTGCCGAAGGCCACAATCGCAGAGGCAAAGGAATCCAGACGGTAATGTCTGATGAAGGGTGACATGGATGCCCGTGTGGCTGCTCTGCAAATCTCTTCCAGGGACAGCTGAAGACACGGGGCTTCTGGTAGAGTGCGAAGTCAGCCCTTTAGGCACCGGAAGAGCGATAGCCTTGTAGGCCTGTGCAATGCACACCCTAACTACCTGCTTAAGGTGGGGAGGAGAGGCCTTGTTCCCCAAGCGAGATGGGGAAAAGGAGACAAACATAGCTTCAGTTTTCCTAAAGGTAGAAGTGTGCTTGAGGTAAATTCTGAGCAATCTCCTAACTGCTAAGGTGCTCCAATTGTGCTCTAAGTTGTGGTGTGGAAGGGGACAGAAATCTGGCAACACAATATCCTGAGACCTGTGGAACCAGGTATTGACCTTTGGAATAAAAGTGGGATCTAGATGGAGAACAACTATTATCATGAAAGGTGCATAGATCTTGCCTGATTGAGAGGGCAGCCAGTTCTGACACCCTTCTAGACGATGTGACTGATACTAGAAAAACCACCTTTAGTGTCAAGAATTGCAGAGACACTGTCCTGAGGAGTTCAAATGATGGTTCCGTGAGGGCCTGAAGCACCTTAGAAAGGTCCCATGAAGGATACCTGTGTATTACTGGGGGATGAAGGTTAGAAGACCCTTTTAAAAATCTCCTGACAGAAGGATGGTGAGACAAGGAAGGGAATGAGTCCCAGAATAGCAATGAGGAAAGAGCCGCTACTTGGCGTTGTAAGGTATTAGGGGCTAGTCCCTTCTCTAGGATCTCTTGAAGGAAACCTAGAACCTCTGCCAGTTGAGCTGAGGTGGGTGAAAGACCCTCCTTACGACACCATTGACAAAAACCCCTCCAGGTGGCATTGTAGATGCGTGTTGTGGATGGTTTGCAAGACACCTGGATGGTGAGAATAACTTTCTCTGGGAGATTAGCCTCTCTCAACTGTTGCCACTCAAGCGCCACACGATCAGTTTGAACCACTGGGGATCCGGATGGAGCAAGGCTCCCTGATGGAGGGAGATCGTGTAGTCTGGGATCCTCCAGGGACAGGCTAGACAGGTTCAACAGGTCTGCAAACCAGGGCCTCCGTGGCCAATAGGGGGCCAGGAGAATTAGCTCCACCCATTCCTCCAACATCTTTCAAATGACTACCGGAATGATGAGAAGAGGGGGAAAGGAGAAGACCCCCCCCCGGACCATCTGCACCAAACAGCATTGGTCCCCTCTGCTCCCTGACAAGGAGACCTTGTGAAAAATCTGTTTACATGGTGTTTTGGGGAGTGGAGAAGAAATCCACTTTCGAGGTCCCAAACCTCAGGCAAAGGTCTCTGAAAAGGAAGGGTGGAGGTGCCATTCTGTGTGGGCGACCGAGCTCCAGCTCAACCAGTCGGCTTAGGAGTTGTTGACTCCCGAGATATGATCTGCTGTTATCGACGACAAATCTCTCTCCATCCACAGCCCCAAATGTTTGGCCTCCTTCATGAGGGCCCTGGACCTCATCCCCCTTTGCCTGTTGATGTGTGCCTCTGAGGCCATGTTGTCCATCAACACTAGTGCATGGGATCCAGTGGACCTGAAGTGCTAGAGATATGGACCTGAGCTCTAGTCAGTTTATGGGGCAGTTTTTGTCTGTCTGGGACCAAATACCCTGAGCTATCTGGCCCTCCATATGGGCCCTCCAACTTAGAAGACTGGCATCTGTGGTAACAGCCTATCCGGTTCCTTGAATGGGAGTCCCTTCCGGAGGGCTGGGGAGAGCCACCACTTGAAGGAGCATAGGGCCTGTGGAGTGAATTGGACCCTGATTGATGTGCAGCTGGTTCCTGCTCATTGAAAAGGGAGCAGGAACTATTGTAGAGATTGTAAGTGAAGCCATGCCCACGGGATGATGCCAATGCACGAGATCATCTTCCCCAATAATTTGGACAGCAGTGCCAGGGGAACAGTGTGTTGATGTCGAACCTGACAGATGATCTTGGTGAGGCTTTTCCCTTGGTATGGAGACAGAAAGACTTGGCACAGGTTTGTGTCGATGACAGCCCCCAGGTGAAGCAATCTGGTTATAGGAGTAAGGGGAGGGCTCGATATTGGAAATGATGGTGATGGTAACAGAAATGGAGAAACCAGCGATGGTGAGGCCAAATGGGTATACAGAGGTAGGCCTCCATAAGGTCAGTGGAGGAGAGAAGATCGCTCTCCGAACACTCTAAAATAGAATGCAGGGTCTGCATTTTGAAGCACCTATATGGGATGAACTCATTCAAAAATTTGAAGTCAAGGATGGCTTGCCAACCCCCCCGAGGTCTTAGGGACCATGAAAAATCAGGAATAAAATCCCCATCCACATTGATGTTCCGGGACAGGTTGAATGCCCCTTATGTCAACTAGGTATTGAACAGCTGATTCCATAAGGGCCCTTTTTGAACTATTCCGCGAAACGGGACAGAACACAAAATTCTCTGGGTGTGGCAAGAGAAATTCCAACTGCAGCCCTGACCGTACAGTGTTGAATGGGTACCCAGGCGTCTGTTGTTGATTCCTCCCATTTGGAGGCGAAGTAAGCTAACCGGCCTCCGATGGGTGGAGAGAATGAGGGATTACTTAGAGCGATGGAAACAACAACCCCTTTCCCCACAAAAGTTTATCCGCAGAAGATTGTTGTTGTCTGCCGGGTGCATCTGGGCATTGATCTTGTCGCTGAGAATACACCCTCTGTGGCCAGGAAAAACTGGGGTAGTCTCGGGCCGAAATGTCGGTGGACGGTATGGAGCAGGACAACAGTCAGTTTTCTTTCTGTTGAGGAAAGAATCTTGTCTTTGTCCCTGGTTTCGATTAGTTGTGGCTCCAGTGCATCGCCGAAGAGCCTTTCACCTGTATAGGAAGCTGAAGCCAGTTTCCACTTCCGTTGCAACTCCGCCTGCCAATTTCAAAGCCATAAGAGCCTTCTCGCTGCCACCAAGGAGGCCATAGCTCTGAGTGCAAACTTGGCAGAATTAAAGGTGGCGTCCGCCGTAAATTCCGCTGCTGCTATTATTTTGCTGAGGTCCTGGTGAGACCTGAAGTCAGATACTGGGGATATATGGTCTTAGATACAGATAATCAGAGTTGGAAGGGAACTTGTAGGTCATCTAGTCCAACCCCCCAACCAAGCAGGAGACCCTACTCCATTTCTGACAAATGGCAGTCTAACCTCTTCTTGAAAGTCTCAGCTGATGGAGCTCCCACAACTTCCAAGGAGTTGTTCCATTGGTTGATTGTTCTCACTGTCAGAAAGTTTCTCCTTGTTTCCAGGTTAAATCTTTCCTTGTTCTCTCCTTGAGCTTTAGAAAATAGCTTGATCCCTTCCTCCCTGTGGCAGCCTGTCAGATATTGGAAGACTGCTATCATGTCTCCCCTGGTCCTTCTCTTTACTAGACTAGCCAAGCCCAGTTTCTGCAACCGTTCATTGTATGGTTGCTCTTATCTGTATTTTATCTAGAGTCTCAACATCTTTTTTATAATGTGTTGACCAAAACTGGATGCAGTCCCCTAGGTGTGGTCTTACTAAGGCTTTATAGAGTGGTATTAGTACTTCCCTTGATCTTGACTATATCTTGTAGTTGGTGCAGCCAGCAGAGTGAGGACCTTGTGAAAAATGATGCAGTGGTCAAAGCTTAGACAGCCCACGCACCTGCTTGGTGGTTGCATTTGAGTGTCTATTCAGAGAGTTTGTCCTTGGACTTAAGTATGGCCTCTAGTTCAGTGGGGGTGCCAGAGCAGGAGAATGAGGCCACGACTGAAGCATCTACAGGGGGCACTGCAAGAGCGTTGGCTAGTGATGGGCCCACATTGTAAAATCTTCTACTGTGAGACAAGGGCCTGCAGTGGGGGAAGCACACTGTTCCCTGACTAAGTTGAGAAACAACAGAGGTGAGGGTAAGATCTCCATGTAAACTACGGCTTGGAGAAAAGGGAGTCTCCTTGCCCTTGTGGTTCGGGGGCCACTTCCTCAGGGGACAGCTTGGCTGTAACCAGAGCCTTAAGTAGGAGTGGTTTGAATAAGGCTGGTTTGAAGACTGTTGTTGAGGGAGGTTGATCTGGGCGAGATTCTTCCTCCTCTGAGAGGTTAGGGTCCCAGATCTCCCCCTCTTCCCAATCTGAACGAGAAGAGTGACTGTGCACAGAAGGGTCAACACAGTCGTCCTCCCCATAATCCTCCCCATTCTAAGTGGGTGGAGAGGGCCCTATGCTCCTGGGGTGGATAAAATCCTCTCTGAAGGGGCAAGGGGCCCTGGGGTTGTGAAGGGAAAAGGGAGTGAGCCCTTTCTAAGGGCTGAAGGATTTGCTGGAATCCTTCAGCCAACCCCTGCCTGATGGCCTGATGGAAACAACATCCTGAATCTCCCTAGGCCTATCTCTAATGGGAGGGTCAAGGGATCAAAGGCCTACTGCAGTGGGAGTAAAGATAGATTCTGGTCTGGGCCCAAGTGGCTGGAGGGGAGGTATAGGACCAAATGGCCTGTTTGAAATTAGGCCCTGACATTCTTAGGTCTTGAGGATTGAGCTATTCCTCCTGCCTCTCAGGGGACCAAGAGATAGGGTTTCCAAAGGATCTGAAATTTTCCCCCTTCCCCTAGAAGGGTTTCCCTGGTAACCCTGGGGTTCTCTTGATTGGGAAGCCTGTTGCAGTTGCCCTCTCATTTGCTCTATTGTTTTATTAAACTGTCTCTCTAAGGCAGCGTGTCTTCAGTTTTCAGCCTTAAAGCTAGGTCACACTGGCCGACGGATGCAATACGTATGCAAAAAGGACAAAGCGGATGAGCAAAATTTCAGGGGTGGCTCCATCCGTTGTTATCCGCTCTCAAAAGTGTCCCAAATTTGCATAAACAGAATGGAAAGGAACGGAAAGGAATGGACGTGGGGAGGATGTAGCGGGGATGTAAAGTGGATGTTCGTAGGAAGCCTAGCGGATGAAAGCGAATGGAAGCAATGACACATCCGCAGGGCTTCCGGGGGAGAATAGCGAAGCAGACACGTAGCAGAAAGAGCGGATGGGTAGTGGATGACGCGGATGCATCACGGACGCCTATAGGATGCATAGCGGATGCGTAGTGGATGTGTAGCGGATGCAAATCATTCACTGTGCATGCGGGGAGGATGAATTGCATCAGCTCCGCAGATACAAAAGGATGCAGCTCGGAAGCAGTCACCATTCAGAGGAAAGACCTGCTGCCAGAGACATCTTGAGAAAACACCATGGGGAAGAAGAGGAAGCCTACTCCTGCCAGCCCTGGCAAGGACAGAACCACCATCCCACCCCCTGGCGCTGACTCTGAAGCTGCTGGTGCTTCTGCTGCTGCTGCTCCTGGTGTTGCTGCTGCTGGTGCTTCTCCTGCTGCTGCTGCTGCTTCTCCTGCTGCTGCTGGTGGTGCTGCTGGTGTTGCTGGTGCTTCTCCTGCTGCTGCTGCTGCTTCTCCTGCTGCTGTGGTGGACCAGCCCTAAGGCCCTCAAAGCCCTACTGCTGAAGGCCCTGAAGCCCCTGCCAGAGGGAGGAAGAGGCAAGTCAAGGAGAAGGGGGAGAGGAAACAGTACTCCATTTCTGAAGACCATGAGGAGGAGGTGCTCGATGGCTGAGGGAGAACGAGTACCTGTGGAGGAAGGGCCACAGGCTCTATCGCGACACCAAGAGGAAGCAGGCAGCTTGGAGAGAAAAGGCGGAGAGCCTGGGCTACACTTCAGATGTACTCCTTGGATGGTGGAAGCACATACACACCTAGTATGGCAAGCTGCACCTGAAGAAATTCGGGCAGGCTGCTGTCAAGCTCACTGACTGGGAGACCAATGTCATGGACAGGTACAGCTTCCTGGAGGGTGAGATCCGCCACCGAAGAGTAGCCCCTCAGTCAACCCTCTCCCTCAGACAGCCCACAGAGAGCCACTCCTCTTCCAGCCAGGAAACAGCTACCATGTCCAGGCAGGTGTCTTTGGAGGGCCCCACAACAGAACCCCCCCCCCCGACAGCTGCACTCCCAGTGCCGGAGGAATGGAGGATCCCCTGTCTCAGATGGAGCAAGAAGAAGAAGCCACCAGAGACCAACCCACATCCACCCCTAGCTCCACCTCCACAGAAAGCAGGCAGAGAGGCAGACCGAGGGATAGAGCCACACTGTCCTCTTGGAGATCAGGGACACAATCAAAGCCAGCACAGATCTCCTCTCCCAGCTGGTCCACTTTGACATACCATCCTCCAGCCGCAAGCCGTTCATCACCTACGTGAGCCAGACCCTCATGGACCTGCCCGAGGCCCAGTACCAGGGGATGAAGGAGAGGATCACAGCTCTTCTGCACCACCCTCCAGGCCCAGCTGAACCTGCTCCTACCCACTCCAGGTCTGCTCCTCCACCCCAGGCGATGTCACAGCCCTTTCACGGATTTCAACAGCCCCTCGCCTACGAAGCCTACCACTACCAGGACTTCCCACAGCAGAGGCACCCCTTCCCAGTCCAGGCTCCTCGGACGCCACAGACGCCTCACCTCGCCCAGCTGCAGACCAGACAGCCCCACTACATCCTCCTTCCTCCACCCCACAGCCAAGCCCTTTGTCAGAACATCTGTCATCAGTCTTGGTCCTCACATCCCAGGTACTTGATGAAGGGCCTCTCAACCTTACGGGACTGAGTCAGCTCTCTGAGAACTTCCTGCACACACCATCTTCTGTTGTACTCTGGTGGTCAGGCACCCAATGGCGCCTCAGACCAGCACTTCAGCAACAGCCACCTCCACAGTCCCTGGCCCCTTTACATCTGAGACCATAGGCACGCCTCAGAGTGACTGAGAAGAGTGCCAGAGACTGAGTTGTTACCTGTTCACTTTATCTTTGCTTAAGACACTTTACTTGGGTTATTTTGCTTTTTAATAAAGTCATACAGTTTGTTATTAATAAAGGTTATCTTTGCTTCACACACTTGGTTCATTTTTTTTACTTAATAAAGTGTTGGGGAAAACTTTGAATAAAGGGTTAAGCCTTTCCATGCTTGTGGGATTGGTAAGGATAGCTATGGGATGGACAGCTGTGGGATGGGTAAGGATAGCTGTGGGATGGATAGCTGTGGGATGGGTAAGGATAGCTGTGGGATAGATAATGCTCCAGTGCAAGCATAGTGGGACTGTATGGTCCACCCTCCCAGCTGCCACACATATGGCCCTTTATTATCAATAACAATTTAATCATTGATCAACAGATTTCAACATAAACAAAACTCTTTATTAATGCCCTGTTCGTTGTAGGGCCACTCAACATACATGGCACAATGTCATCAGTGTGATGAGACAGGCTGAAGGAAGCATCCATTAATCATCTACCATCCTGTCTTGCCACTCCACTGCTCCAGCTGGGGAGTTGCACCAGTGTTTCAGGAGGTTGCGCTGCTTCTTCCCTTCACGTAAAGCTCTGTTAGAGCCTTGCACATCCACAGTGTCTATCAGGTTTTGTCCTTGCCTCCATTCACCAGGCTCCATGTCCCCATTGCCTTGTTGACGGTCCACAAGCCTGTTCTGCAACACTGGGTAGCGGGTGCGCATGAGATTGTGCAGGATACAGCAAGCTTCCACAATGCTCCTCACAGTCTGTGGATGATGCTGCATGGTGGTGAGAAGTACCTGGAACCTGTTGGCCAGGATGCCAAAGGCGTTCTCCACCATCTGTCTTGCCCTGGACAGCCTGTAGTTGAAGATCCTATCTTCACGGGTTGAGGTATCTTGAAGTGTAGGGCTTCATGAGGTAGGTTCTGAGGGAGAAGGCGTCATCCCCCACAATGAAGTAGGGCACATCTTGTGTGTCGTTGAGTAGGGGGTCTGGATCTGGAAAACCCATGATGAGGTTGCGTTCCAGCCCATCCTTGAGGTCTCTGGCATTGTATATTTGGGCATCTGAAGCTGACCCATTGCCTGAAGCATCGATGTACATGAACTTGTAGTCAGCATCGACCATGGCAAAGAGGATGATGCTGAGGAAGCCCTTGTAGTTGTGATAAGAGGACCCTGAGTTGGCTGGAGCTTTGCAGGCCACGTGCTTCCCATCTATGGCTCCAACGGTGTGGGGAAAGTTCCACCTCTGATACCACTGCTCTGCAACTTTCTTCCAGCCTTCTTCAGTGGTGGGACACTGGAGGAGCTCCTCCACGTATTCTTCGATGATGGCCTGCACCACTTCTCTGACCACAATGCTGATGGTGTTGTGTGGCACCCTCCAGGCGTACTGCATGTTTCTGTATGTGGTTCCGGAGGCCAGGTGGCGCAGAGGCAGTGCCGCCTTCAGCCCAGGGTCCAGGCTGGGACGGAAGTTGGTGTTCGTCTTGGTGAACCTTGGTCTCAGACGCTCCACAATTTCGTCAAACATGGCTGGCGGCATCCTCATGAAGTGCTGGAATGCACGAGGGTCTTCATTCCTCAGCTCCACCATCAGCTTGTCATACAGTTCTAACTCCACTCTTCTCCCGATCCATCTTCGGACCCAGACAGCTCTTGGACATCTCCTTCTTCCCCTTGCGTAGAAAAGGTGAAACAGTCTGAACAGGGCTTGGTTCTGGGGTTGAATGATGGCGGCTACCAAAAGGAGTGTGCAATGATCCATGGTGGACATCAATGGATGATGTGGAGGAGCAAGAGCAAGGCTGAAGAGGTGTGCACACCACGGCTGCTGGACTGATCATGAGATCCAGGTGATTTCCTCCCCCTTTTTATAGGAAATATCAGTTTTCCGCTAGGTGTCCTTCCACATACTCTAGACATCCTCAATATCTGAGATACGTCCCATATACGAACATTTTGTCCGTTTTAATGCTTTATATCCGAGCTGCATCCGCTTTCATCCTTTCTATGTCCGTGTTACTAACGCTGTGTGGACGTTCCGCGTACCTTTCGCTTCCTCCCTCTTTCCGCTTTCTGCTGGAGCGGATCTGAGTTGCGCGGATGGCCAGAGGATGCCGAGAAGATACAGCGGACGTGTAACGGATGACAACGGACATAGAACGTTTGTTGCCTGTATGTGTCGCGGATGTAGATCCTACACGGCAGAAAGTTCATCCGCTCAAAAAGTTTTGTGCAGCTCAAAACATTTCGAGCGGAATAAACAGCAGATGGATGTTTCACAGATAGAGCATATGAAAGATGTACGCAGTGAGTACATAACAGATGTATTGCATTTTCCAACGGATGGCAAGTTTTTTTGTCTGTTTTACATCCTCTTTGCATCCGTTGGTGCAGTGTGACATGGGCTTTAAGTTCGGCCTGGACGTTTTCTTGGGGGCCAGAGCCTTAGCCTTAATTTTTGCAATCACCTCTCTCTGTACTGATTGAGATCGCTGTCTGCATCTTTTCCTTCTGATTGGTTGACTGGTTTGTGGGACAGGTCCTCTGGACAAGGAGGGCCTTGTCCTGATCCATGGGAAGAATAGGCAAAGCACAAGAGGTGCTGGAAGCTACCCTCAGAACGTGCTGCCTATTAGTGGGGCCTTGCTGCTGAGGAATCCAAGAAATTTGCCCTTGTTTTGAGGCCAATCTGAAGTTGGGCCACTTAAAATGGCCTCTCCCTCATGCAATGGAGGATTTCTCCCCCAAAATGGCCGCCCCTGCTGTGGTCTCTGGTAATGGTGGTTGCTCCTTAGGCCGCTAAGAGCCCCAAGCGAAAAATTCGGCAGTTAGAAATAGGGAAAGGCTATGGGGGAGGGTTGATGGATGCTTCCCTTACTTGTCTTCCCTGATGCTAGCAACGTTGAGTCCTCGGCATGACAGGAGAGCGGGGCAGATCCCCGGGAGCTGTGTTTAAAACTGTATTTTCTTTTGAAGAGTTTGAATGGTAGAATTATCACAGTGATTTCAGAGACATAGCTTACTGACTAAAAGAAGCTGAGTCAAAGCTGGGGACACTTCCTGGGGCTGGCCTTTTATATACAAGAACAAACTCAGCTTAATGACATCATCAGGGGGGAGTCTAACCCATCCTGGGCTCTCGCAGCAGCGTGGAGAACTGTCTTTCATGTCTTTTGTTCTTGTTTTTTAAAAAATTATTTATTAGAAAATACAAATTTTTAAAAAGAAAAAAAAATACTTTGCCTAACACAAGAAATGGAGCACCAAGGTGATTAATAAGTGATTAATTCAGAAAAAAAAAACAGTACCTGGTTTTTCAGCTGATTCAGTGTTTGTTTCAAATTATCAGTTGTTGTTTGATTACTTTTACAGAATTCTGCTACTGCTATGTTCAAAATTATTTTGTAATCATCTTTGTTTATTTCTTGCAAGCAGCTAAGGTATTGTAGACAAGTATCATAGTTTCCAGCCTGTAAAATCAATTTTAAAAAATACAAGGAATAAGCAGATATGTTTTAATACAAATTAATCAATAATTTGAAATGCTAAATGTCTTATAATTACATAAATACATTGCTTGCAATTAATTTTGTTTCAATGAGATTTAAATCCATTGTGATATCATGAATATACTTGCTCTTAAAAAAGAAACAATTTACCTTCTTCCATTAAGATTATATGCAAGATGGCAGAACTTATTGCAATAAGACATTTCAAAATTAAAGCAACACAGCATTTGTCAGTTTTCCTGAATAAATCAGACAGGAAACATGAATAGATAATAGATAAGCTAATTTTATTTTACTGTAAGGCTAATTAACAAATTTTTGCAAGTCTAAAGGTATAAAATCCCCATAGTTGCTTTTAATAGCCTGAACAATTACAGTGAGTCCTTCCTAAGTTTCTTCCTCTGACTGGGAGTTCCTGCTTCTCTTGTCTGACTGTTTCTCAAATAGCATCTCTTCCCTTTGCTCTCCCCACACATCTATTATTTTCCTTCACATATAAAAATCTAAAAACACAAGAAGCAAATTGATAAATAAAAGCTAGATACCATATTTTAGTTTTCCTATCAGTGCAGTTATTTAATCTGCAGAAAATGTGCTAAAGAATCTTACTTTCAAATGCAGTAAGCAATCTATATTAAGTCAAGAATTATCTTACCAAAAAGGCTTGTAGTGCACTGTTTGATAATTCCTTTTCTTGATCTGTAATTCCAGAAGTACCTACTCCTTCATGTTTCTCTGTTCCCTGATCTACAAAATAAATGTTAGAACAACAATAAATCTATTTGAAATGTCAAGTTAGTCATTTATTCAGTGTGTCAGTCTAGA
The DNA here is from genome assembly GCA_015471245.1 of Laticauda colubrina. Classification (NCBI taxonomy): domain Eukaryota; kingdom Metazoa; phylum Chordata; class Lepidosauria; order Squamata; family Elapidae; genus Laticauda; species Laticauda colubrina. The sequence goes on from BLBF01000019.1 coordinate 21,249,409, forward strand.
CTCCTCCAGTTTTCATGGCAACATTTTTGAAGAGATTTTCTATTGTTTTATTCCTAGGACTTGGGATAGCCTAAGATCCCTTCTGTGTCTTAGGCAGAACTAAAACCCAGTTTGCCAGTTTCTAGCCTAATTTATTTATATAAAAGCAAAATGCCACTCATGCATCATCACAAAATCTCCAGAACTGTAAAGCCTATAAACTTGAAAATTGGTACATATGTCCATCTTGGCTTCTAGGTGCTCACTAAACAAGGATTTGTCAAAATGACCATAAGAGCATTAGTATTTCATACATTATTGTTAACATGCTCTGATGCTAAGGAGTTCTACTCTCCCTCCCTACATGAAAAGAAATCTGTTCCAACTGCAGTTGAGCTAAGCCACGCCCAGGCTTGCTTCTTGCTCACACAGCAAATACTGTTTCACTTTCCAAACAGTCCTCAACTCTCTCACACTGACAGGACGCTAGCCAGATGAATACTGATGGATGCTGGTAGGCAGAGACAGAATTTTTTCTTCCTTATTTTCCTCCCCAAAACTTGCCCAATCACATAGTTTCGTAGCAAAGCACGGTTACCCTGCTAGTGTCTTTAATAACCATAATAAACTGATTCTGTACTGAAATATTTTTAACCCTGTGAAGATTCTAAATTTAATAAATCTAAACTATTCCTCGTTTTCAATGATATTCTTAGTTTATAAACAGTTCAATATTTAAGTTTGGATTGAACAAGTTATCTAAGATCATTGTAAAATTTATTGGGAAGGTATATATGGAGATAAGATCTGAAGCAGGCAAAAAGACATTTAGCTAAATCTATTGGATGACTGGTAATAGAATGAAGATGCTATTTGACTCTTCTCACACTATAACTAAAGTAAATGGTACCTGAAAGAAATTTCTGGATTGAGATTTAATTATTCTAGGAATAAGTAACTCTGATTAATTGATGATGTCAGAGTTCTTTTTTTTCCTATTATTTTTACTATATAAAGAGCAATAATTTCAATGTCTATATAAACAGTGTGTTATCTGGTTATAGTAATTTTGAGCAATAGCCACCATCATAATGTTCATTAATAGTGATAACAGTATTTTCTCAACATATTGTTAATACTAAATCATACTGATAATAAACATGGTAAAATTAATCCTTTGCTTATAATTTTAAATATTCTAACCTGTTTCTGTTATTTAATCATAAATAAAATGGATCCCATGTTTCAAAATATTCTGTATCTTCCTTTTCTTTAATTTTAAGTGTTAATTTATCCATTTCTGCCCATTCTAACATTTTTTTCACTATTTTCTCATCTGTGGGGATCTCCACCCCTTTCCAATGTTGTGCAAATACAATTCTGGCCACTGTTAACACATGTAATATTAAATGCATAGTCCCTTTATTATATTTTCTGGTATGATACCCAACATAAATATTTCTGGTTTTAAATCTAACATGTTCATTTGTCATTTTTTTTCTATCTAAGTATGTATTTTTGTCCAATATGTTTTTGCTTTGGGGCATGTCCACCATATGCGGTAGTACGAGTCCAGAGTTTGATTACACTTCCAACAGCTAAATGTAGCTGACATATCTTTATACATCTTGGTGCTGGTGGAAAGGGCAGAACATTTGTAAAACATTTAAGAACATTTTATATAAATTTTCTTTGTATGCAGTAGACATTGTTAATTTATAATTTCAATCCCACAACTCTTGCCATTTATCAGAGTTCTGAAAACATAGACCCTGCAAGCTGTGTTTGCTCACATCAGCCTTAAAACTCACAGGACAATAGGTTAATTGCTTCTGATATTGCTCATCTTCATTTTAGCTTGCTTTGCAAGCTGTGCTGCATATAATATGTATGAAGTAGAGCAAGTGTTTGCTTGGATGTTCAGTTTACATAACATTCTTTATTTTACTTATACTGAATATTTAAAAAAAACAATCTAGTACAATCTATAGATATTCTTAGGATCATTGCAATTAGAAATTATGATACACGATCACACAAAGTCAACAGTCTTTCTGTATTGCACTTAGAGATTGGTAAAATATGAGACATAAAGATACAATGCATCTACTAATATCAAGAAGAAAATAATTTGTATTCTGCTAATTAACATAAACCACTATGGAAAGCTGGTCTCACAAAAAGTAATATGAAAGACAAAAGTAATATATTAGGTATTTTGTATTCTTTATATTAGTTTTTTATTTATGAATAAAGCCACAGTGCAATGAGAGATGTATAACGAGACTCCTACTGCCCTGTCTGAAAATATACAGGTAGTCCTCGATTTATAATTACAACTGAGCCCAAAGTTTCTGTTGCTAAGCAAGGCAGTTTTTAAGTGTCCCACGACCTTTTAGCCATCGTTGTTAATGGAATCACTGTGGTTGCTAAATTAATCATAAAGTTGTTAAGTGAATCTGGCATCCCCTATTGATTTTGCTTGTCAGAAGCTCCCTGCAAATTGTTCCAATCATAATCCCCAAGACTCTTGTTTACTACAACCATTGTAAATACATGTTGGTTGCCAAGCACCAGAAACTTCATCATGTGAAGTTGCAATGATCATAAATGTAAGAACTGATTATGTCACTTTTTTCACTTTTGTTGTAACTCTGAATGATTATTAAATGAATAGTTATATGCCTAGGTGTATATTACAACAATCAAGATGAAGTCAAAGAAATCAGGATAGTCTACTAAGACAATGTCCACCACCACAGATTTCACAATGGAAAACAAGTGAGACATGGAAACAATATTACTTTATTATGGTTTCTTAAAAATCTGTCACAAGAAGAAATCAGTCCTCCTTACAAAAGACCTCAGTATAACATAAAATGGAATGCTATTTAAATCCTGGCCTAAAATCAAGAATATAAGGTTATCTATGCACCTTTTAAATTTTAGAAAATGTTCACCCACAACTCTTTTAGTGTAAAAAAGAAGCCACGTCTTTAGCCTTCTCCTGCATCCATTCTCTTAGACGACGTGAAGCTCCTTAGCCCCTAAGCAAAGCAGCACTTGGGCATCCACTGGACGTGCAAAGAAATATATGGGGTGACACCTTCCAATAGCGGAACAAAGTTCTCCAGATCATCGGGGGAAGCGGGGTAGCTGAGAACCCCTGCCTCGCCCTACAGACCGCTCTTTTGTCCTCACCTCCGCCTTTGTCCGCTGCCATTGATGCAGCGAGAACCGATCTATCAATACCTTTGCAGATATTGATATAGATAGAGACAAGACTCCCGGCAGCCGCGGTCTCCACCGGTACCTCAACAGCCCAGCCTCAGAAACGTCGGCTTGAGAAAACAGAGGTATGGAGGAAGCAAAAACACACACATCAGTGCGGATTCCCTCACTTTCCGACGTGATTCTACTTTGTTTCCGGGTTAAGTGACAGGAAAAGGAACCGCTAGTCCCAAGCATCCTCTCGCTGCCCTTAGCCCAGAGACGTCACGCAAGGGGAGGATAGAATTCTTCCACGGCTAAAGGGCGGAGCCAGTACAGGATGGGCAGGATGAAAAGTAAAATATAGTGTTGACTGAGGAGTTCTGGGAGTTGAAGTCCACAGATTTAAAAGTTGCGGCCAATGTTGATGGCTAATGGGTTTCCCCATCCATACTGGTGCTATTGTCAGGAATGCACCTTGGATGTGAGGCTTCGCGATCTCTTTCCCGGTGAAATAATCAAGTAATCTCGGATAGAAATCGGTCATTGTCTCCACGTGGTATGGTGATCCTCTTGGCTGCTAGCTGCAATTAAAATGCTGTTAGACCATTTGTGGCAGATGAAGCAGTTTATTTATTTTATTTATTTATTTTTGTCAATTATTTACAAGATAATAGGTATAAGTAAAAACAGTTATGAATACATGGATACATATAAGAAAAATAAAAAAATAAAAGAAACAGTAGGACAGGGACGGTAGGCACGTTGGTGCGCTTATGCACGCCCCCACAGACCTCTTCGGAAAGGGGTGAGGTCAAAAATAAGACAGTCTAAGGTTAAAATTGTGGGGGTTTGGAGAAGAAACCACAGAGTCAGAGTATTCCAGACATTGACTACTCTGTTGCTCAAGTCGTATTTCCTGCAATCAAGTTTATTGCGATTAACCTTGAGTTTGTATCGATTGTTTGCTCTTGTGTTGTTATGGTTGAAGTTGAAGTATTCATTGACAGGTAGGATATTGCAATGTATGATTTTTATATACTATACTTAGATCGGACCGAAGGCAGCATAGTTCTAGCTTTTCTAGGTCTAGAATTTCGAGTCTGGTGGCATAAGTTATTCTGCAATGAGTAGAGAAGTGGAGAACTCTTGTTGTGAAATATTTCTGGACTTTCTCAACTGTGTTAATATCAGATATGTAATGTGGGTTCCAGACTGATGAGCTGTATTTGAGTATTGGTCTAGGAAATGTTTTGTATGCTTTAGTTAGTAGTGTAATATTAACAGAGAAAAAGCTATTTAAGATTAGGTTAACAACTCTTAACGCCTTTTTGGTTATGGAGTAAAGCCCCTGTCACACAGCACCAACGGATGGAAAGAGGATGTAAAACGGAGAGAAACACTTGCCATCCGTTGGTTAATGTGATGCATCCGTTCTGTACTCAGTGCGTCCGTTTTTCATACTCTCAATCCGTCCAGCATCCGTCTACTGACATTTCATCCACTCAAAAAGTTTTGAGCTGCACAAAAATTTTTGAGCAGAAAATGTATCCAACGCGTCCATTCTACATCCGCTACGCACACGGGGAACAACCGTTATACGTCCATCGTCATCCGTTACGCATCCGCTATATCCGCTAGGCATCTGCTGTGCATCCACGCAACTCGCATCCGCTCCAGCAGAAAACGGACACAGGGAGGAAGCGAAACGGATGCGGAACGGACATGCAATGTTAGTAGCACGGACGGAGAAAGGATGAAAGCAGATGCAGCTCGCATAGAAAGCATTTAAAACGGAAAAAACATTCGCAGAGGGGACCTATCTCGGATATTAAGGATGTCTAGAGGATGCCTAAAGGACGCAAAAGGACACATAGTGGAAAACCTACATTGCCTATAAAAAGGGGGAGAAATCACCTGGATCTCACTTTCAGTCCAGCAGCCCTGCTGTGCAGACCTCTTCAGCCTTCATCTGGCTCTTGCTCTTCCACAGCATCCAGTCATCTCCACCATGGATCATCACACACTCCTTTTGGTAGCCGCCATTGTTCTACAACAGTGCGAAGCCCTCTACAGGCTCTTTCACCTGTTCTACGTGAAGAAAAGGAGGTGTCCAAGAAGTGTCTGGATGTGAATATGGATCGCGAGAAGAGCAGAGTATGGACTGCATAACAAGCTGATGGTGGAGCTGAGGAATGAAGACTCGTGCATTCCAGAACTTCATGAGGATGCCGCCAGCCATATTTGACGAAATTGTGGAGTGGCTGAGACCCAGGTTGACCAAGGCAAACACCAACTTCCAACCCAGCCTGGACCCTGGGCTGAAGGTGGCACTGACTCTGCGCCACCTGGCCTCAGGGACCACGTACAGGAGCATGCAGTACACCTGGAGGATGCCACACAACACCATCAGCATTGTGGTCAGAGAAGTGGTGCAGGCCATCATCGAAGAATACAAGGAGGAGCTCCTCCAGTGCCCCTCCACTGAAGAAGGCTGGAAGAAAGTTGTAGAGCAATGGTATCAGAAGTGGAACTTCCCCCACACCGTTGGAGCCATAGATTGCAAGCACGTGGCCTGCAAAGCTCCAGCCAACTCACGGTCCACTTATCACAACTACAAGGGCTTCTTCAGCATCATCCTCTTTGCCATGGTCGATGCTGACGATGAGTTCATGTACATCGATACTTCAGGCAAGGGGTCTTCTTCAGATGCCCAAGTATACAACACCAGTCACCTCAAGGAGGGGCTGGAATGCAACCTCATCATGGGCTTCCCAGATCCAGACCCCCTGCCCAACGACACACAAGATTTGCCCTACTTCATCGTGGGGGATGACGCCTTCTCCCTCAGAACCTACCTCATGAAGCCCTAAACTTCCAGATGCCTCACCCGTGAAGAGAGGATCTTCAACTACAGGCTATCCAGGGCAAGGCGGGTGGTGGAGAATGCCTTTGGCATCCTGGCCAACAGTTCCAGGTACTTCTCACCACCATGCAGCATCGCCCAGAGACCGTGAGGAACATCGTGGAAGCTTGCTGCATCCTGCACAACCTCATGTGCACCTGCTACCCAGTCTTGCAGAACAGGCTCGTGGACCACCAACAAGGCAATGGGGACATGGAGCCTGGTGAATGGAGGCAAGGGCGAAACCTGATAGAAGCTGTGGATGTGCAAGGCCCCAACAGAGCTTCACGTGAAGGGAAGAGGCAGCGCAACCTCCTGAAACACTGGTGCAACTCCCCAGCTGGAGCAGTGGAGTGGCAAGACAGGATGGTAGATGCTTAATGGATGCTTCCTTCAGCCTGTCTCATCACACTGATGAGATTGTGCCATGTATGTTGAGTGGCTCTACAATGTTCAGGGCATTTAATAAAGAGTTGTGTTTGTGTTGACATGTGTGGATCAATGATTAAATTGTTATTGATAATAAAGGGCCATAGGTGTGGCAGCTGGGAGGGTGGACCATACAGTCCCACTATGCTTGCACTGGAGGTTTATCTATCCCACAGCTATTACCCATCCCACAGGTATCCCTGCCCATCCCACTGCTATCCTAACCCATCCCACAGCTATTACCACCCCATCACCTGGGGTGGAGGAGCAGACCTGGACTGGGTCGGAGCAGGTTCAGCTGGGCCTGGAGGATTGTGCAGAAGACCTGTGATTCTCTCCTTTTATCACCTGGTACTGTGATTCGGACATGTCCATGAGGGTCTGGTTGATGTAGGTGAGGAAGGGCTTGCGGTTTGAGGATGGTATGTCGGAGTGTACCAGCTGAGAGAGGAGATCTACGCTGCTTTTGATTGTGTCCCTGATCTCCAAGAGGACAGTGTGGCTCTGTCCATCTGGTCTGGCTCTCTGCCTGCTTTCTGTGGAGGTGGAGCTGGGGGTGGGGGTGGGTTGGTCTCTGGTGGAAGTACCCTCTCCTTTCTCCCACTCCGTCAGTGGGTCCTTCACGCACTCCGCCACGGGGAGTGCAGCTGTCGGGGGGTGTCCGTCATGGGACGCTCCACATATACCTGCCTGGACACAGGAGCTGACTCTTGGCCAGAAGAGGACTGGTTCTCTGTGGGCTGCCTGAGAGGGTAGACAGAGGGGCTGCTCCTTGGTGGCGGATCTCACCCTCCAAGAAGCTGCACTTGGCCATCATGTAGGTCTCCCAGTCGGTGAGCTTCACCGCGGCCTGGCCAGACTTCTTGAGGTGCAGCTTCCCGTACCAGGTGTGCATGTGCTTCCAACACCCGAGGAGGACCTCTGAAGTGTAGCCCAGGCTCTCCGCCTTCTCTCTCCAAGCAGCCCGCTTCCTCTTGGTGTCTCGATAGATCCTGTGTCCCTTCCGCCATAAGTATTCGTTCTCCCTCAGCCATTCGAGCACCTCATCCTCATGTTCCTCTTCGATGTTGTATTGCCTCCTCTCCCGTTCTCACGTATGCCTCTTCCTCCCTCTGGCAGGGCCTTCTGGGCCCTCATTAGAGGGGCTTCGAGGTTCTAGAGGCTGCTCCACCACACCAGCAGGCGCAGCAGCAACAACAACAGCAGCAGCAAAAGCAGCACAGGCAGGACCAGCAGCACCAGCAGGACCAGGATCATCAGCAGCAGAGTAAGCACCAGCAGGACCAGGAGCACCTGCAGCACCAGCAGCACCAGGAGCAGCACCAGCAGAGTAAGCACCAGCAGAGTCACCAGCACCAGGACCAGTGCCAGCAGAGTAAGCACCAGCAGAAGCACCTGCACCAGGAGGAGCACCAGCAGAGTAAGCACCAGCAGAAGCACCAGCACCAGGAGCAGTGCCAGCAGAGTAAACACCAGTAGACGCACCAGCACCAGGAGCAGCGCCAGCAGAGTAAGCACCAGCAGAAGCCCCAGCATCAGGAGCAGCACCAGTAGAAGCCCCAGCACCAGCAGAGTCAGCCCGAGCAGCAGAAGCCCCAGCAGAAGCAGAGTCAGCGCCAGGGGGTGGGATGGTGGCCCTGTCCTTCTTGCCAGGGCTGGCAGGAGTAGGCACAGGCTTCCTCTTCTTCCCCATGGTTGTTGGCTGGAGATGTGTCTGGCAGCAGGTCTTTCCTCTGAATGGTGACCTGCTTGTGAGCTGCATCCTTTTATATCCGCGGGGCTGACGCAATACATCCTCCCCGCATGCGCAGTGAATGCTTTGCATCCACTAGGCATCCGCTAGGCTTCCGTGATGCATCCGTGTCATCCGCTAGGCATCCGCTCTGCATCCGTTCCTTCCGCTGCACGTCCGCTTCGCTGTGCTCCCCCGGATGCCCTGCAGATGTGCCATCCGCTTCCATCCACTTCCATCCACTAGGCTTCCGTGGAGCATCCATTTTACATCCTGGCTACATCCTCCCTCCGTCTGTTCCTTTCCGTTGTTGTCCGCTCTGTTTATGCAAATTTGGGGCACTTTTGAGAGCAGATAACAACAGATGGAAAATTTTCTCGTCCGCTGTGTCCTGTTTACATACTTTTTGCATCCGTCGGCCTTTGTGACAGGCCCTTTACAGTAGACTTTAGCACTTAGGTCATTAGAGATGAGTACTCCAAGATCCTTGACAGAGTTTAGATCATCAACAAGGTCTTGACGATTCAGCCTGTATTTTATTTTCTGATTTGGGTTTTTTTGCCAATATGTAGGACAGAGCATTTATTTGTTGAGATTTGAAGTTGCCATTTGTTTGACCATTCTGATACATAGTCAAGGTCTTTTTGAAGGGTAACAGTATTGTCTGTGGTGTTGAATAGCTTTACATCATCAGCAAAGAGAACGCAGTTACTCTTGATATGATCACAGATATGATCATGTAGAGTAAGAAAAGAGATGGTTCTAGAACACTGCCTTGGGGGACACCACCGTTGACAGGTACAGAATTTGATAGGACTCTCCCAATTTTGACCATTTGTTGTCTGTTTGACAGGAATGCTTCTATCCAGTTATGCAGGTATCCAGAGATACCGTAAGATTTTAGTTTTAGGAGTAGTTTGTCGTGTACTGAATCAAAGGCTTTATAGAAGTCTATGTAGATTGCGTCTATTTCTTTGCCCTGATTGAGTTGTGTCATCCATATATTTTTGCAGTGTAAGAGTTGCAAATTATATGATAGTCTTTTCCTGAAAGCAAATTGTTTATTAGCGAGTAGGATCTTTTTTTCTAAGTGGAGGACAATGGATTGGTTAATAATTGATTCCATGACTTTACAGGTGACGCAGCATAAAGAGATTGGTCCGTAATTTGGTCTAGGCTGGGGTCTCCCTTTTTGAAGATGAGGATGACAGTGCTTGTGACCATAGTTTTGGGAAGGAGCTGGTTCTGAAAGATTTTTCAAAGATTATGCTTAGAGGTTCGTCTATGGGTAGTTTTTGTAAGAAGTAGGCACATATTCCATCTGGTCCAATAGATAAAGATGGTTTTAGATTTGTAGTGCTTTTTCAACATTGTCTACTGTAAAATTGATATGTCTTAGATCATTGTCTGTAGTTCAACTAGGAAATACTAGGCATGATCCATTGCTGTTTACAAATACTGAGCCAAAGAATATGTTAAAGAGGTTGCCTTTAATAGTGTCATCATTGCAGTCTTTACCATTAGGTCCTTTCAGGGGTGGGATGGACCTTGAGTCTTTTGGTTTGTTGTTTACAAAATTGTAGAAAGCGCGGGTGGAATTGGTGCGTAGAAGGTTTTAATGGCTATCAATTGCAAGGGCTATACATTAACACTGTATATTAGTATGTCCTGCAGTAGTTCACTTAGGCAACATGCTTAACGAAGATATAATGCACTTGCATTATAAGTGATTTTGATAAGCTTCCTGTGGCTTAGTGTTCTCTATGAATCCACTATGTGATTTGGTGTAGTGTCAATCCAGTAAGTTGGTCAGTTCAAATTTAAATATACTGTGTGACACAGCTGGTACCAGTTAGAATGAAATCTGATCAGGTAGTCCACAACTTACAGTTCATTTGGTGACCATTCAAAGTTATAATGGCACTGAAAAAAGTGACTTATGACCATTTTTCATTTATGACCCTTGCAGCATCCCCATCGTATGATCAATTCAAATGCTTCACAATTTGTTTATATTTATGGCATTGATTGCATTGTCCTGGAGTCGTGATCAGCTTTTGTGACTTTCTGACAAGCAAAGTCAATGAGGAAGCCAGATTCACTTAACCATATTATTAACTTAACAAATGCAATGATTCAACCAAGCAGCTGGCCCCACCCACCATACCTCACCCCTTCCAGGAGTCTCCACATGATGCAGATAAGTACAGGGTCTGCACACAGAGGCTCTGGGAGGGGGAAAAACGGGCCTTCCAAAAGTCTGAAAATGGGCCTGTTTCCAGCTTCCAGGGACCTCCAGAGCCCAGGGGAGATCATTTTTGCCTCCTAAAGGCCCTGGGGTGGCCTCCAAACCCTTGGGAGGGTGAAAAACACCCCTCCCAGAACTGATGAAACAGGCCTGTTTCTGGTTTCTGGTGGGCCTCCTGAGCCTAGGGGCTGTTTTCGCCCTCCCAGAGCCTTGGGGAAGCCTCCAGAACCTTCGGAAGGCAAAAATGGCCTCCCCTGGGCTCTGGAGGCTCACTGGAAATCAGAAACAGGAAGCTCCAGTAGGCCATGCCCACCATGCCCATGTCCACCAAGCAACCAGGCAATGAACCAGTTGCTGGGCTTTTTGAATCCTACCCTGGCTAGAGGGCCATGAATTAAGGCTTGGATGGCACAGTTATTTATGATATGTAAAATTAAAGTAAATGATAATTTTAATAATCACTTTGTTAGATGTGCAATCCTAAGAGTTTGGAATAAATATAAGGTTCTCTGTGAAAATGCCTCTTTAGTGTCACTCCAGTAAGTTTTTACAGAAAATAAATGGTGCCGAGGCCAGTCTGGTAGATTTATGGCCAAATAATATGTTTCACTTATGGTGACTATCTTCAAATCTAAAGAAAAGTTAGAATCAAAAGGATGTGTTTACCATTGTCTTACATATTTACAATTGGAAAAAAAAGATTGAAACTAGAAAAAAGGTATGGATTAGATTTTGTGAAAAATGAATTGGATATCCTACTGTGGAAGTGATGAAAAAAAAAGTGTGTAGCTGAGCTTCTCCTGAGAATTTTGTGGTATTTTTATTCCTGGGGTTTGAACAGCTATTTACAGAAGGATTGACATAGCCATAGAAGAAATGGCTGAGACTTCTGATTGTGCTTCTGTTGCATTGAAGTGGAATCTGCGATCATGCGTGGTTTTGCTCCATGCTCTCTTGTTGGAGGGTCCCAATTGGGACTGGAGCCACCTTGTAGGGGTGGTAAAGAAAGGGAGACCACCTTGCAGGTTGAATGGAGCCGCATCTCCCCTCCCTTCCCTCCAAAAATGAGTTTCATGGCCACCATGAAGATGGGAGGCAGTCTGGGAAACTAAGACTGTAAATGGTGTGTGGACCAGTTGAAATATTTGGACATTAAAAGGTACCCCAGAATTAAAAGAAATAACTTTTTATTAAAGATTGTAGAAGCGGCAACTATAGAGAGAGAGAGAGAGAGAGAGAGAGAGAAGAAAATTGGGAATTTATGAAATTGGACTTTGGATTTTGAGAAGAATTAATCTGAATGTGGAAAATGTAGAGGAAAACGTTTTGATTATAAAAGATTTGGAAATTGCTTCCTGTTTGGGTTTCTTCAGCGACAGACCAAAATCCATGATCATGTGCGGTTCCAATCTGTGCCCGCCACTGGAGCGCCCCAATCTTTTGGATTCGGGGCTGAAGCCACCCTGTAGAGGTGGTGAAGAGGGGGGAGATTGCTAGCCAAGTGGAAGGGAGCCGCATATCTCCTCCTTGGCTGGTCTAAACTCCCTTCCCCAAAGACGGTTGCAGTGGTGGTCAGAAATGGCCACCTCAAAGAATAAGATAAGATTGTGGATAAGATTGTGCAGGAGGAAGACAAAGAGGAAAGCAGGACCAACCAAGCTAAACAACAGAGAACATCGAACCAAGGTACCCTGAATCTAAAAGTACTTAGACGGATACTTCTGAGAGAAGATTTTTAAGCAGCGAAAGAGAGAGAACAGGAGGTTAAAAACGCCTTTTTAACCTTTATATTGACAATTACAAATGGTATGGAAAGAAATTTATGTTAATCTATTTTTACACTAATAGGCAACTTTAAGCTGAAATTTAAGTGTCAAATGGAGAATAAAGATTTTTTTTCTGGTCATTTTAAAGTCCCAAAAAGGAGAAGAGTGGAGGCAAAAGGGTGGAACTTGGAACAATGAAAAAATGGAGTGCCAGCTGGAAAAATAAAGAGGATTAACAGTGAAACTTTGAAAAGACTCCCGAAGATAAATAGTAACTGAAATCTTATTAAAAGATACAATAACCCACAGAAAGGAAAAGTAAAGGCTAGGTCACATCAGCCGACGGATGCAAAACATATGTAAAAAGGACACAGCGGATGAGCAAATTTTCCATTCGTTGTTATCCGCTCTCAAAAATGCCCCAAATTTGCATAAACAGAGTGGACAACACTGGAAAGGACATGGGGAGGATATAGCGGGGATGTAAAGCGGATGTTCGTAGGAAGCCTAGCGGATGGAAGCGGATGACACATCCGCAGGGCTTCCAGGGGAGAACAGCGAAGCAGACGCATAGCAGATGTATAGCGGATGCATAGCGGATGCATAGCGGATGATGCGGATGCATCACGGACGCCTAGCGGATGCCTAGCGGATGCCTAGCGGATGCAAAGCGTTCACTATGCATGCGGGGAGGATGCATTGCATCAGCCCCGTTGATATAAAGGGAAGCAGCTCGCAAGCAGGTCACCATTCAGAGGAAAGACCTGCTGCCAGACACATCTTCAGCCAACAACCATGAGGAAGAAGAGGAAGCCTGTGCCTACTCCTGCCAGCCCTGGCAAGAAAGACAGGGCCACCATCCCACCCCCTGGCGCTGACGCTGCTTCTGCTGCTTCTTCTGCTGCTGGTGCTGACTCTGCTGGTGCTGGTGCTTCTGCTGGTGCTGCTCCTGGTGCTGGTGCTTCTTCTGGTGCTGACTCTGCTGGTGCTGCTCCTGGTGCTGGTGCTTCTGCTGGTGCTGACTCTGCTGGTGCTGCTGCTGGTGCTGCTGGTCCCGCTGCTGCTGGTGGTGCTGCTGCTGGTGCTGCTGCTGCTTGTGTGGTGGACCAGCCCCTAGAACCTCAAAGCCCTGCTGATGAGGGCCCAGAAGGCCCTGCCAGAGGGAGGAAGAGGCATTCACGAGAAAAGGGGGAGACGAGACAGTACTCCATTGCAGAGGAACATGAGGAGGAGGTGCTTGAATGGCTGAGGGAGAACGAGTACCTCTGGAGGAAGGGACACAGGCTCTATCGAGACACCAAGCGGAAGCAGGCAGCTTGGAGAGAGAAGGCAGAGAGCCTAGACTATACTTCGGATGTCCTCCTGGGGTGGTGGAAGCACATGCACACCTGGTACGGGAAGCTGCACCTGAAGAAGTCTGGCCAGGCCGCGGTCAAGCTCACCGACAGGGAGACCTACATGATGGCCAAGTGCAGCTTCTTGGAGGGTGAGATCCGCCACCGAGGAGCAGCCCCTCTGTCAACCCTCTCTCTCAGGCAGCCCACAGACAGCCAGTCCTCTTCTGGCCAAGAGTCAGCTCCTGTGTCCAGGCAGGTATCAACCCACACCCACCCCCAGCTCCACCTCCACAGAAAGCAGGCAGAAAGCCAGACCGGAGGGACAGAGCCACGCTGTCCTCTTGGAGATCAGGGACACAATCAAGAGCAGTGTAGATCTCCTCTCTCAGCTGGTACACTCCGACATACCATCCTCTAACATAAAGAGGATGAACCAGACCCTCATGGAAATGCCCAAATCCCAGTACCAGGTGATCAAGGAGAGGATCACAGGTCTTCTGCACCACCCTCCAGGCCCAGCTGAACCTGCTCTGACCCAGTCCAGGTCTGCTCCTCCACCCCAGGTGATGTCACAGCCCTTCCAAGGCTTTCAACAGCCCCTCAGCTACCAAGGCTACGGCTACCAGGAGTTCCAGCAGCACAGGCATCCCTTCCCAGTCTAGACACAGGTACATCACACACCACAGGTGCCACCGATGCCACCGATACCACCGATGCCACAGACGCCACAGATGCTACTTACGCCACAGATGCCACCGACACCACCAATACCACAGATGCCACAGATGCCACCAATGCCTCACCTCGCTCAGCTGCAGACCAGACAGCCCCACTACATTCCTCCTTCCTCCACCCCACAGCCAAGCCCGGCCACAGAACATCTGTCATCGGTCTTGGGACTGACATCCCATGTCATGGAGGAATGGCCTCTCAACATCACGGGACTGAGCCAGCTCTCTGAGAGCTTCCTCCACACACCATTCCCTGTTGTCCTCTTGGGGCCAGGCACCCCAATGGTGCCTCAGACCAGCACTTCAGCCACTGCCACCTCCACAGCCCCTGGACCTTTCACCCCTGAGACCATGGGCATGCCTCAGAGTGACTGAGAAGAGTGCCAGAGACTGGGTTGCTACCTGTTGAGTTTATCTTTGCTTGGGAAACTTTACCTGGGTCATTTTGCTTTTACAGTTTGTTATTAATAAAGGTTATCTTTGCTTCACACACTTGGTTCAGTTCTTTTAGTAAATAAAGTCTTGGTGGAAACTTTTAGAAATGGTTTAAGCCTTTGCATGCTTGTGGGATGGGTAAGGATAGTAGTGGGATGGACAGGGATACCTGTGGGATGGGTAATAGCTGTGGGATGGGTAAGGATAGCAGTGGGATAGATAAGCCTCCAGTGCAAGCATAGTGGGACTGTATGGTCCACCCTTCCAAGTGCCACACCAATGGCCCTTTATTATCAATAACAATTTAATCATTCATCAACACATTTCAACATAAACACAACTCTTTATTAAATGCCCTGTTCATTTAGGGCCACTCAACATACATGGCACAATCTCATCAGTGTGATGAGACAGGCTGAAGGAAGCATCCATTAAGCATCTACCATCCTGTCTTGCCACTCCACTGCTCCAGCTGGGGAGTTGCACCAGTGTTTCAGAAGGTTGCACTGCTTCTTCCCTTCACGTGAAGCTCTGTTGGGGCCTGGTACATCCACAGTGTCGATCAGGTTTTGCCCTTGCCTCCATTCACAAGGCTCCATGTTCCCATTGCCTTGTTGGTGGTCCAAAAGCCTGTTCTGGAACACTGGGTAGCGGGTGCGCATGAGATTGTGCAGGATGCAGCAAGCTTCCACGATGTTCCTCACGGTCTCTGGGCAATGCTGCATGGTGGTGAGAAGTCCCTGGAACCTGTTGGCCAGGATGCCAAAGGCATTCTCCACCACCTGTCTTGCCCTGGACAGCCTGTAGTTGAAGATCCTCTCTTCACGGGTGAGGCATCTGGAAGTGTAGGGCTTCATAAGGTAGGTTGTGAGGGAGAAAGCGTCATCCCCCACGATGAAGTAGGGCACATCTTGTGTGTCATTGGGCAGGGGGCTCTGTATCTGGGAAGCCCATGATGAGGTTGTGTTCCAGTCCCTCCTTGAGGTCACTGGCATTGTATACCTGGGCATCTGAAGCTGACCCGTTGCCTGAAGCATCGATGTACATGAACTTGTAGTCAGCATCGACCATGGCAAAGAGGATGATGCTGAAGAAGCCCTTGTAGTTGTGATAAGTGGACTGTGAGTTGGCTGGAGCTTTGCAGGCCACGTGCTTCCCATCTATGGCTCCAACGGTGTTCCACTTCTGATACCACTGCTCTGCAATTTTCTTACAACCTTCTTCAGTGGAGGGGCACTGGAGGAGCTCCTCCAGGTATTCTTCGATGATGGCCTGCACCACTTCTCTGACCACAATGCTGATGGTGTTGTGTGGCACCCTCCAGGTGTACTGCATGCTCCTGTATGTGGTCCCTGAGGCCAGGTGGCGTAGAGTCAGCACCACCTTCAGCCCAGGGTCCAGGCTGGGCCGGAAGTTGGTGTTTGCCTTGGTCAACCTGGGTCTCAGCCGCTCCACAACTTCATCAAACATGGCTGGCGGCATTCTCATGAAGTTCTGGAATGCACAAGGTTCTTCGCTCCTCAGCTCCACCATCAACTTGTTATATAGTCCGTACTCGGCTCTTCTCGTGATCCATCTTCGGACCCAGACATTTCTTGGACGCCTCCTTTTCCTTGCGTAGAACAGGTGAAAGAACCTGTAGAGGGCTTCGCACTGTTTTTTTTTTTTTTGAAAGAATTTTATTAATTTTTAACAAACAAACATATACAAACAAAACACAAAACATAAAAAACATAAAATATCTTTTTGGACGGCAGTTTGATCCCGAGTTACATCTTTTTGTACAGACATAAATTCAGGTTCATGCTTACTTTTATATAGCATTCCATTTCTTATTTACTATTTTACATTTTCTATATAGCTTCTCCCCTCTTTTCACTCTCTTAATTCTATTATATTTATTTCATCTCAATTTAAATCATTATACTTATATCCTTTGTCTGTCCTGTTTCAGCTGTCTATTATCTTTTCTCATTAACACAAAATTTCTTCTGTAATGACTGATTGGAGTATAATGCCTTGTCATACTTATCCTTCCCCTAGTTTTAAAGCTTAACATAACACATAATTTTCATTCGGATTCTGCGTAGTACATTCTAATGATAGACTCAATATTTTAAAACAAGAAAATTTTTTTTTAAAATATATAATATAATTAAAACAACAATCCATAGCAATTGAAATTATATCATTAAAATTAATATTCATTTAAGTCTTAAGCATTTTACACAATCCTTTCTAAATAAGTACCATGCTTCTATGGGAACACTTATAGATTTTGCTTAGTTACTTCCCCCTATTTCACTTATATTTTAAAATATTATACAATGACAATGTTCCCATTTTTCTTTAATTCAATTCTCTCATATTTGATTTCATTTATTTTATTTAATTTTTTTTTTTTTGCTAAGTTACATTAAATATTTTGTCCCTTTTTATAATCATATATTATTCCAATTTTCTAACATTATTTCAAATACAAATACAACAACACAGTCTTATGTACCTTTGCAGAATCTCTTTTTCAGTTATATATTTACCCATTATCTCTAAATAAATTCTGTTTCTTTACATCTTGTTTCAAACCTTTGTAGCTTCTCTTCCCTTCTTTCCTCCCTTGCTTCTCCACTCTACCCTTTTTACCCCCTTGTCTCTTAATCTCCACCCTCTTGTGTATTCCTCTTTTCTGTTGCTTTCTGATGTTGTGTCCACTTTTCACCTTGTTTTTCCCTTTTTTGGTTGTTTTTTTAAGTCTTAAATTCTTCATTCTCTTTCTCCCCTTTCCCCTTTCTTCCCCAAATAAAGTTGCTTGTTCATTAAGGATGGTTTCTTCTTCATCCCAATCTTCTTGTTCTTGTAGTTTCTCATATGTAGAAATTGCCATTTCTAAAAAATGAAAAACAGAGCCAAAAGAATCCTTCCCTTCTTGTTTCTCTTGTTTATATTTTATAAATTCCATTTTCAGTTCATCCATAAGTAATGCCATTGTAAAAAAAAAA
>BLBF01000019.1:21295272-21327362 GCA_015471245.1 Laticauda colubrina
TATTCTATTCTATTCTATTCTATTCTATTCTATTCTATTCTATTCTAACACGGCACCAATTGTAGAAAGTTAGCACCCACCCCTCTCATAGAAGAATGAAATATTTTGAGAAACATTAAAAAGAATATATTTCCCTGGATGAGAAATGGAGAAACATGTAGAGGGAGAAAGCAGCCCCCAACTTTCTTAATAGTCCACAGCAGATGTCAGTGCTTAAGAAATAAAGAGATAGCTATATCCATAGGCAAAAATTCCCTGCAGCAAGATCTGAACAAAGACATTATGGGATTAGCCCTCAATCAAAATGTAAATTTGTCTCTTTAGTTCAGCATTTTTAGCCCAAATATGCCCACCCACTTTCTTGAGAGCTTAAATGACCTCTCTGTAAAGGGTTTCACTTTATGACAAGAGTTGGCTGCTGATAGTTATCATTGCATTTTAACTATTTTAATTTGTCAAAGTGTTCTGCCTGAATTATAACTCTGGATTGCAGGTATTGCTGCAGACAAGATATTCAGACAGAATAGTTTACCTTTCTGACAACCGTGACACATTGATCTTCAGTGTGTATTCCCCCATTTATAATCTAATGATTGGTATTTAGGGCAGTTTTTTGTAAGCAAAGAGGATTTTTGTATTTTTCTACTGGTATCCTTGATTTACAACAGTTCATTTAATCACTAAAGTTTCAGTGGCACTAAAAAAGTGACTTATGACTGTTTTTCACACTTATGACCACTGCTGCAGCATCCCCATAGTCATGAGAGGCCAGGCAAGGCTAAGAACCCCTTGACTTGAATGACATCAAGTTGGCCATGCCCACTCAGTCATATGATCACCTGGCCATGCCCATCCAGCCAGTCATTAGGGCAGAGAACCAGTTGTTATGACACTGCTTGTACAAAGGGATTCAAGTGTGATGCCACAATCATTATCTTGCCCTACATTGAGTCTTCCCAGATTCTACTGCCTGAAAGGGAATAGCATGTATATTTCTAGGTTCCCCCTCCCCCCATTTCCTTATATTTTCTATTATCCGTTGTCTGGGAGCCATAGGATTTTTAAAAGGTAGTGCAACATGGTTCATTTGGAATTTAGTATTTTCTCAAATACTAAAATGTCTGTAAAGGCTAGGTCCCACTGGCCGACGGATGCAAAATGTATGCATAAAGGACACAGCAGATGAGCAAAATTTTGGGGGTGGCTCCAACCATTGTCATCCGCTGCAAAAAGTGGCAAATATTTGCATAAACAGAACAGAAAAGAACGGAAAAGAACGGACGTGGGTAGTATGTAGCGGGGATGTTAAGCGGATGTTCATAGGAAGCCTAGCGGATGACAGTGGATGGAAGTGGATGACACCTCCGAAGGGATTCCGGGAGAGAATTGCAAAGCAGACGCATAGCAGAAGGGGTGGATGCATAGTGGATGAAGCGAATGCATCACAGACGCCTATAGGAAACAAAGCGGATGCTGCACGGATGTATATCGGATGCAAAGCATTCACTGCGCATGTGGGGAGTATGAATTGCATCAACTCCGCGGATTTAAAGGATGCAGCACGCACACAGTCAGCATACAGGGGAAAGACGTGCTGCCACATACATCTAGCAGGAACACCATGGTTCGTCAGTCAGGCAAGAAGAGGAAGCCGGTGCCGACTCGTTCCAGCCCTGGCAAGGACAGAACCAGCATCCCACCCCCTGGCACTGACTGTGAACCTGCTGCTGCTGCTGCTGCTGTGGTGGACCAGCCCTGAAGGCCCTCAAAGTCCTGCTGCTGAAGGCCCTGCTGCTCAAGCCCCTGAAAGACCTGCTGCTCAAACCCCTGAAGGCCCTGCTGCAGCCCCTGCCAGAGGGAGGAAAAGGCAAGGGAAGCAGAAGGGAGAGAGGAAACAGTGCACCGTTTCCGAGGAGCATAAGGATGAGGTGCTGGAATGGCTGAAGGAGAACGAGTACCTCTGGAGAAAGGTCCACAGACTCTATCATGACACCAAGAAGAAGCAAGCAGCTTGGAGAGACAAGGGAAAGAGCCTGGGGTACAATGCAGAAGTACTCCTTGGATGGTGGAAGCACATACACACCTGGTATGGCAAGCTACACCTCAAGAAATCCGTGCAGGCCGCTGTCAAGCTCACTGACCGGGAGATGTACGTCATGGCCAAGTGTAGTTTTCTGGAGGGTGAGATCCAGCACCGAGGAGCAGCCCCTTTGAGACCCCTCTCCCTCAGACAGCCCACAGACAGCCAGTCATCTTCCAGCCAGGAGCCAGCTCCCCTGTCCAGGCAGGTGTCTTCAGAGGGCCCCGGGGCAGAGACCCCCCCGACAGCTGCACTCCCCATGCCGGCAGATTTGGAGGATCCCATGGAGGATGACACCCTGCTGTCACAAATGGAAGAAGAAGCAGCAGCCACTGGAGGCCAACCCACGCCCACCCCCAGCTCCAGAGGATGCAGGCAGAGAGGCAGACTGGAGGGCCAGGACCATAGTGTGCTGTTGGAGATCAGGGACACAATGAAGACCAGCACAGAACTTCTCTCTCAGCTGGTCCACAGCGACATACCATCCTCGGACCAGAAGCCCTTCATCACCTACGTGAGCCAGACCCTCAGGGACCTGCCTGAAGCCCAGTACCAGGTGATGAAGCAGAAGATCACAGCACTTCTGCACAACCCTCAAGGCCCAGCTGAAGCTGCTCCTACCCAGTCCAGGTCTGCTCCTCCACCCCAGGCAATGTCACAGCTCTTCCACGGCTTTCAACAGTCCCTCACCTACCAAGGCTAGGACTACCAGGACTTCCCACAGCAGAAGCAGAACTTCCCAGTCCAGGCCCAGGTTCATCGCATGCCACAGACGCCACTCCTGACCCAGCTGCAGACCAGACAGGCCCACTACACTCCTCCTTCCTCCTCCCCACAGCCAAGCCCGTCAACGGACAATCTGTCATCAGTATTGGGCCTGACATCTCAAGTCCTTGATGAAGGGCCTCTCAACCTTGATGAGGGGCCTCTCAACCTCAGCTCTCGGACAGCTTCCTAAACATACCATCCCCTGTTGTACCCTCGGGGCCAAGCACCCCAATGGTGCCTCAGACCAGCACTCAAGCCACAACCACCTCCACAGTCCGTGCCCGCTTAATAGCTGAGACCATGGACATGACTCAGAGTGACTGAGAATAGTGTCAGAGACTGACTTGTTTACTTGTTCAGTTTATCTTTGCTTAATACAGTTTACTTGGTTCATTTTGCTTTTTTAATAAAGTCATAAAGTTTACCTAAGAAGGTTAATAAAGGTTATCTTTGCTTAAGACACTTAAGACACTTTACTTGGTTCATTTTGCTTGTTTAATAAAGTGATAAAGTTTACCTAAGACAGTTAATAAAGGTTATCTTTGCTTAACACACTTGGTTCATTTTTTTGACTTAATAAAGTGTTGGTGAAAACTTTGAAAAAATGGTTAAGCCTTTGCATGCTTGTGGGATAGATAAGGATAATTGTGGGATAGATAAACATCCAGTGGAAGAATAGTGGGACTGTATGGTCCACCATTCTAGTTGCCACACATATGGACCTTTTCTATCAATAACAAGTTATTCATTGATCAACACATTTTAAAATAAAAAAAGCTCTTTATTAATGCCCTATTCATTGTAGGACCACTCAACATACATGGCACAATCTCATCAGTGTTATGCGACAGGCTCAAGGAAGCATCCATTAATCATCTATCATCCTGTCTTGCCACTCCACTGCTCCAGCTGGGGAGTTGCACCAGTGTCTCAGTAGGTTGCGCTGCTTCTTCCCTTCATGTGAAGCTCTGTTGGGGCCTTGTACATCCACAGTGTCTATCAGGTTTTGTCCTTGCCTCCATTCACCAGGCTCCATGTCCCCATTCCCTTGTTGATGGTCGACAAGTCTGTTCTGCAACACTGGGTAGCGGGTGCGCATGAGATTGTGCAGGATGCAGCAAGCTTCCACGATGGTCCTCACAGTCTGTGGCTCATGCTGTATGGTGGTGAGAAGTATCTGGAACCTGTTGGCCAGGATGCCAAAGGCGTTCTCCACCACCCGTTTTGCCCTGGACAGCCTGTAGTTGAAGATCCTCTCTTCACAGGTGAGGTATCTTGAAGTATACAGCTTCATGACATAGATTCTGAGGGAGAAGTCGTCATCACCAATGATGAAGTAGGACACCTCTTTTGTGTCATTGAGTAGGGGGTCTGGATCTGGAAAACCCATGATGCGGTTGTGTTTCAGCCCATCCTTGAGGTCACTTGCGTTGTATACCTGGCCATCTGAAGCTGACCCATTGCATGAAGCATTGATGTACATGAACTTGTAGTCAGCATCAATCATGGCAAAGAGGATGATACTGAAGAAGCCCTTGTAGTTGTAACAAGAGGACCCTGAGTTGGCTGGAGCTTTGCAGGCCGTGTGCTTCCCATCTATGGCTCCAACGGTGTGGGGAAAGTTCCACCTCTAATACCACTGCTCTGCAACTTTCCTCCAGCCTTCTTCAGTGGTGGGACACTGGAGGAGCTCCTCCATGTATTCTTCGATGATGGCCTGCACCACTTCTCTGACCACTTTGCTGATGCTGTTGTGTGGCTCCCTCCAAGCCTACTGCATGTTTCTGTATGTGGTTCCAGAGGCCAGGTGCCGCAGAGTCAGTGCCACCTTCAGTCCGGGGTCCAGGTTGGGATGGAAGTTGGTGCTAGGCTTGGTCAATCTGGGTCTCAGACGCTTTACAAGTTCGTCAAACCTGGCTGGTGGCATCCTCATGAAATGATGGAATGCACAAGGGTCTTCATTCCTCAGCTCCACCATCAACTGGTCATACAGTCCAAACTCCATTCTTCTCACGATCCATCCTCGGACCCACACAGCTCTTGGACGTCTCCTTCTTCTCCTTCTGTATAAAAGTTGAACAATCTGAACAGGTTTTGGTTCAGGTGATGAATGAGTGCAGCTATCATATGGACTGTGTCATGATCCATGGTGGAGAACAATTGATGATGTGGAAGACCAAGACCAAGGGTGAAGAGGTCTGTACACCACGCCTGCTGGACTCCTACTGAGATCCAGATGATTTTCTCCCCCTTTTTATGGGAAATATCGGTAGTCCGCTAGGTGTCCTTCTACATACTCTAGACATACTGCAGATATCCTAAATATATGAGATACATCTCAGATACAAATGTTTTGTTCGTTTTAATGCTCTATATACGAGATGCATCCGCTTAAATCCTTTCTATGTCTGTGCTACTAACGTTGTGTGGACGTTCCGCGTACATTTTACTTCCTCTTTCCGCTTTCAGCTGCAGCGGATGTGAGTTGAGGGGATGGCCAGAGGATGCAGAGAGGATACAGCGGACGTTTAACAGATAATGGACATAGAACGTTTGTTGCCCGTACATGTCGCGGATGTACATCGTACGCGGCAGAAAGTTCATCCGCTCACAAAGTTTTGTGCAGCTCAAAACTTCTTGCACAGATGAAATCTCAGTGGACGGATGCTCGAGGGATAGAGCGTATGAAACACGTATGCAGTGAGTACACAACGGATGCATTGCGTTTTCCAACGGATGGCAAGCTTTTTTTAACGTTTTACATTCTCTTTGCATCATTCAGTGCAGTGGGACCCGGGCTTAACTCAGTGCAGATAGTAGTTCTCAACTTACTACCATAATTGAGCCCAAAATTTTATGTTGCTAAGCAAGACAGTTAAATGAATTTTGCCCTATTTTAAGCCAGTTGTTAATAAATCACTGCAGCTAACTGCAGTTAATAACACAATTATAAAGTGTTGGGAGAAAAATGCCTCCCGGTGAGGATTCTTCCAACCAGGGAAGAATAAATGGAAGAATAATCCAGTTTTGTAGAATAAATGTAATAACGAAGCAGAGCTGCTGGAAATAAATCTTTTAATGGCACGAAACCAAGACTACTGTCATTCAGCAAAGTTTCTTGGCTAGCTAAAAAGATTGATATTCAAACATGATTGTTATATATACTTTCTCAGTTTTGGTCTAAAACTGGTTTTTGGTGACATTTAATCCTGTGTTTACTGATGGGATAATTTTCCCTATTCAACTTTGTCTGGAAGGAAGGTTAATCCCTGTTCCTGAAAGGAAGCAGGATGGAGAAATCTAATTCATGTGTCTATTTGTTCTGGTAATTGGTCTAATAAGTAACAGCTACGATGTTTGCTATTTTGCTATATTCTAGTGCTAATTGCATTTTTTGTAGTTAGGTTTATCTCATGTGTTTACACTTGAGCTTGCTTGTGGTATGAGTTCTGCCAATGAGCAGGACAGGGCTTTTCTTCCCTTGTGTAACCAGTTATTATTTATTTGTATTGTTTTGAGATTATTTGCTGCCTCATGGTTTCTTCTTCTATCTGGGGAGGGGGCTCTTCAAGTGAATCTGGCTTCCCCATTGACTTTGCTCGTCTAAAAAATGATCACATGACCCTGGGAACTGCAACTGTCATAAATATGGGCCAGTGGCAAGGTATCCAAATTTTGATGATATGATGATGTAATGCTGTAGTGGTCATCAGTCGGAAAAACAGCAGTCACTTTTTCAGTTTAATTGCAAATGCTTACTAAATGAATGGTTATACATTGAGGACTACCTGCATATCAGATATCAGGCCAAAGGAATGATTTTATATATATTTCCAGATAAATATTTCTCAATGCAATGTTTTTTTTGTCTGTTGAGAAGTAACACCAAAAAATGGAGTTTACTCAAGACAAGTAGGTTACAAAATTAGTCTTATGCAATTTGTAGTAATTGGATAACACTTTAAAAACAAAAATATGCATTTTTGATGAAAGATCCTCCTGAGTTTAAACCCAGCTTCAACCAAGAGATTATAGACAGAAAACTTTATCTGCCATTTATTTTTACCTAAGATAATTTTTTCCATTTCAAAGACATTTTTGGAGAAATTGTTTGCTTGCAGCAAAATCCATATGAAAACATGTATACTGTATATATGTAAAGGCCCTGTCACACTGCCCAACGGATGCAAAATGGACACAACGGATGAGCAAAATGTTCCATCCGTTGTTATCCGCTCTCAAAAGGGGCAAAAATTTGCATAACCGGAGCGGATAACACGGACGCAGGGAGGACACAGAGCGGATGGAAAGCAGATGCGGAATGGAAGCCCAGCAGATGGAAGCGGATGGGAGCGGATGGCACATCCGCAAGGCTTCCGGGGGGCCTCAGAAAAGCGGACGCGGAACGGAAAGAGCGGATGCACAGCGCATGCACAGCGGATGAAGCGGATGCAGAGCGGAAGCCTAGTGGATGCACAGCGGAAGCCTAATGGATGCCTGGCATTAATTGCGCATGCGGGGGGATGCATTGTGTAAGCCACATGGATATAAAGGGAAGCATCTCGCACGTGGCCAGCATTCGGAGGAAAGACCTGCTGCAGGACACATCGAGTCCTTGCCTGCCCTGCCTGCATGCCTGCCTGCAAGCCTTGCTGTCAGCCTTCCTGCCAGCCTGCCTCCAAGTCTCCTGGCCAGCCTCCCTGCCAGCCTTGCTCTCTGCCTGTCTGCCAGCCTTTCTGCCAGCCTGCCTTCCAGCCTCCCTGCCAGTCAGTCTTCCTGCCAGCCTTGGTGCCTGCCTGCCTGCCTGCCTAGCTTCCTGCCAGGCTTCCTGCCAGGCTTGGTGCCAGGTTTCCTGCCAGCCTTGGTGCCTGCCAGCCTCCCTGCCAGCGTCCCTGCCAGCCAGCAACCCCACAACCATGGGGAAGAAGTGAAAGTCTCAGCAACCTGCCGCCATCCCTGCCAAGAGGGACGGGGCCACCCTCCCGCCCCCTGTCCCTGAATCTGCTTCTGCTGGGGCTTCTGCTGTTCGGGCTCACTCTTCTGGTGCTGGAGCTTCTGCTGAAGCTGCTCCTGGCAGTGGTGCTTCTGCTGCGTACTCTGCTGAAGCTGCTCCTGGCGGTGGTGCTTCTGCTGCTGCATACTCTGCTGAAGCTGCTCCTGGTCCTACTGGTCCTGCTGGTCCTGCTGGTCCTGCTGGTCCTGCTCGTGCTCCTGGACTTGCTCGTACTGCTCGTACTGCTCGTGCTCCTGGTCCTGCTGGTGCTGCTGGTGCTGTTGGTGCTGGTGTTGCTGGGGCTCCTGGTGCTTACTCTGCTGCTGCTGATCCTGGTGCTGCTGATCCTGGTGCTGCTGCTGCTGCTGCAGCTGCTACTGCTGATGATCCTGCTGCTGCTGCTGATGATGATGATGATCCTGCTGGTGATGATGATGATGATGATGATGATGATGATGATGATGATGATGATCCTGCTGGTGCTGGTGCTGCTGGTGGTGTGGAGGAGCAGCCCCTACCACCTGGGAGCCCCTCTGATGAGGGCCCATCTGGTCCTGCCAAAGGGAGGAAGAGGCGTATGCGGGGACGGGAGAGGAGGCAATACTTCATTGAGGAGGAACACGAGGATGAGGTGCTGGAGTGGCTGAGATAGAATGACTATCTGTGGCGGAAGGGACACCGGCTGTACAGGGACACCAAAAGGAAGCAGGCTGCTTGGAGAGAGAAGGCGGAGAGTATGGGTTACACTTCGGAGGTGCTCCTCGGCTGGTGGAAGCACGTGCACACCTGGTACAGGAAGCTGCACCTGAAGAAATCTGGCCAGGCCACGGTTAAGCTGACGGACAGAGAGACCTACGTCATGGCCAGGGGCAGCTTCCTGGAGGGTGAGATCCACCACCGAGGAGCACCAGGAACCCCTCTGTCTACCCTCTCTCTCCGGCAGCCTGCTGAGACCCAGTCCTCTTCCGGCCAAGAGTCAGTCCCTGTCTCCAGGCAGGTTTCTGTGGAGCGTGCCACGGTGGAGAACCTGCAGACAGGTGTTGTAACCGTGGTGGAGCATGTGGAGGAGTCCCTGGTGCGGTGGGAGAAAGGAGACATCGAGTCCACCACAGTCGTAGCCACATCCACCACCCCCAGCTCCGCCTCCATAGAAAGGCAGAGAGCCAGACAGCAGGAGGGGCAGAGCCACACTGTCCTGCTGGAGATCAGGGACACCATCCGCACCAGTATAGATCTCCTCTCTCAGCTGGTCAGCACCGACTCCTCATCCTCCAACTGCAAGCCCTTCCTCACCTATGTCAACCAGACCCTCAAGAACATGGAGGAACCCCAGTACCAGGTGGTGAAGGACTGGATCACCGAGCTGCTTCACAACCCTCCAGATCCAGATGAACCTGCTCCACCCAGTCCAGGTCTGCTACTCCACCCCAGGTGATGTCCCTCCCATTCCAAGGCTTCCCACAGCCCCTCACCTACCAGGGCTACGGCTACCAGGAGGTCCAGCAGCACAGGCAGCAGCCCTTCCCAGTCCAGGCACAGAGTCATCAGATGACACCGTTGCCAGCGGTTCCACTGATGCCACTGATGCCACCTACGACAATGATGCCATCGACGACAGCGATGCCACCCATGCCAGTCCTCACCCAGCTGCAGACCAGACAGCCCCACTACACTACTCCTTCCTCCACCCCACAGCCAAGCCCGGCCTCAGTACATCTCTCATCAGTATTGGGGCTGACACCCCATGGCATGGAGGAAGGACCTCTCAGCATCGCGGGTCTGAGCCAGCTGTCTGAGAGCTTCCTCAATACACCGTCCCGTTGTCCTCTTGGGGCCAGGCACCCCAATGACGATACAGACCAGCACTGCAGCACCACCCACCTCCACAGCACCTGGACCCTTCACCCCTGAGAGTGGGCATACCTCCGAGTGACCAATAAGAGTGCCAGAGACTGGGTAGCTGGCTACCTGTGGACTTTATTTGGACACTTGACTTGGGTCATTTTTGTTTTACAGCTTGTTGTTCAATAAAGTTTATCTTTGATTCACACACTTGCTTCATTTCTTTTTTTGTAATAAAGTCTTGGTGGAAACTTTTAGAATTAGTTTAAGCCTTTGCATGCTTGTGGGATGGGTTAAGATAGCTGTGGGATAGATAAACCTCCAGTGCAAGCATAGTAGGACTGTATGGTCCACCCTCCCAACTGCCACACATATGGACCTTTTTATCAATAATAATTTATTCATTGATCAACACATTTGAACATAAACACAACTCTTTATTAAATGCCCTGTTCATTGTAGGCCCACCCAACATACATGGCCCAGTCTCATCCGTGTGATGAGACAGGCTGAAGGAAGTATCCATTAATCATCTATCATCCTGTCTTGCCACTCCGCTGCTCCAGCTGGGGAGTTGCACCTGTGTCTCAGGAGGTTGCGCTGCTTCTTCCCTTCACGTGAGGCTCTGTTGGGGCCTTGCACATCCTCAGTGTCTATCAGGTTTTGCCCTTGCCTCCATTCCCCAGGCTCCATGTCCCCATTGCTTTGCTGGAGGTCCACGAGCCTGTTCTGCAAGACTGGGTAGCGGGTGCGCATGAGATTGTGCAGGATGCAGCAAGCTTCCATGATCCTCCTCACGGTCTCTGGGCGATGCTGCATGGTGGTGAGAAGTACCTGGAACCTGTTGGCCAGGATGCCAAAGGCGTTCTCCACCACCCACCTTGCCCTAGACAGCCTGTAGTTGAAGATCCTCTCTTCACGGGTGAGGAGTCTGGAAGTGTAGGGCTTCATGAGGTAGGTTCTGAGGGAGAAGGCGTCATCCCCCACGATGAAGTAGGGCACATCTTGCATGTCCTTGGGCAGGGGTTCTGGATCTGGGAAGCCCACGATGACGTTGCGTTCCAGCCTACCCTTGAGGTCACTTGTATTGTATACCTGGGCATCTGAAGCTGACCCGTTGCCTGAAGCATCGATGTACATGAACTTGTAGTCAGTATCAACCATGGCGAAGAGGATGATGCTGAAGAAGCCCTTGTAGTTGAAATAAGTGGACCCCGACTTGGCTGGCGCTTTGCAGGCCACGTGCTTGCCATCTATGGCTTCAACGGTGTGGGGGAAGTTCCACCTCTGATACCACTGCTCTGCAACTTTCTTCCATCCTTCTTCAGTGTAGGGGCACTGGAGGTGCTCCTCCAGGTATTCTTCGATGATGGCCTGCACCACTTGTCTGACCACAATGCTGATGGTGTTGTGTGGCACCCTCCAGCCGTACTGCATGCTGCTGTAGGTGGTCTCTGAGGCCAGGTGGCGCAAAGTGAGTGCCACCTTGAGCCCAGGGTCCAGGCTGGGCCAGAAGTTGGTGTTTGTCTTGGTCATCCTGGGTGTCAGCCGCTGCACAACTTCGTCAAACATGGCTGGAGGCATCCTCATGGAGTTTTGGAATGCAGGATTGTCTTCGTTCCTGAGCTCCACCATCAGCTTGTTGTACAGTCCGTCCTCTGCTCTTCTGGTGAACCATCTTCGTACCCAGACACTTCTTGGCCGCCCCTTTTTCTTCCCATAGTAGAGTTCACAGAGCCTGTAGATGGCTTCGCACTGTTGCAGAAAGATGGTGGCTGCCAAAAGGACTGGATGCTGTGGAAGAGCAAGAGTCAGATGAAGGCTGCAGAGGTCTGCACAGCTAGGCTGCTGGTCTGAAATGAGATGCAGGTGAGTTGCTCCCCCTTTTTATAGGCAGTATAGGTGTCCCTTTGCATCCTCCAGGCATCCTCTAGGCATCCTTTATATCCGAGATAGGTCCCCTCTGCGAACGTTTTTTCTGTTTTAAATGCTTTGTTTCCGTTCTGCATCCGTTACGCATCCACTATATCCGCTAGGCATCCGTTCCGCATCCACGCAACTCGCATCTGCTCGGACGCAGGGAGGAAGTGGAACGGACACGGAATGGATGCAGAATGGATGCCTAGCGGATATAGTGGATGCGTAACGGATGCAGAACGGATGTGTAGCCGATGCGTAGCAGATGCAGAACGGACGAATTGGATACATTTTCCACGTAAAAGTTTTGAGCAGCTGAAAACTTTCTGAGCGGATGAAACGTCAATAAACGGATGCTGGACGGATAGAGAGGAAACAAAACAGAGGCAGTGAGTACATCGCGTTTTCCAACGGATGGCAAGTTTTTTGTCCGTTTTACATCCTCTTTGCATCCGTTGGTGCAGTGTGACAGGGGCTTTATATACCGTACACTTATTGCATTATAATAAGACAAGTCACTGGTGCCAAGAAAGCCACGTGGTAATTGTTGCATTAAACCGCTAAGAGTAGAGATAAATTTGAGACTTTTCTTTTACTTCCGTTCATAAAAATGGTACTGTCTTAATCACTTATTAAACGTTTTATATCAGGTAAGATACTTCCTTTTTTAGGCCAACTGACAATTACGACCTGAACAGATTTCTTTTTGAAGCACGTTTTTAATAGTTGGCTGCCAAAGAATTCCATTGCAGCTACGTAGTTGAATACCGCGATTCGTGTTCTCTCCCTTGACTGACTTGAGTTGGCTCAGCTAACCTGCCAAGTGATGAGTGGCTGGTAATGAGTGGCAGTGGGTGGGGTGAGAGTTTATCACCGTAATCGAGTATCTGCGAGTGACGTGTCAAGCGACCTTTTGCTTTTCGTCATCCATATACAGCAATAGCACTTAAGAATTTATAGTGCTTACAGCCCTCTCTAAGCGGTTTACAGAGTCAGCATATTGCCCCCAACAATTTGGGTCCTCGTTTTACCCACTTCGGAAGGATGGAAGGCTGAGTCAACCTTGAACCTGGTGGAATTTGAATTGCCTTATTGTAGGCAGCTGTCTGCAGAAATAGGTTGTAGTACTGCACTCCAACCACTGCTCCATAGAGACTCCTTTTATAATAATTTTATACAATACCTATGCCCCGTGAAAAGGATAGAGACTAGACAGACCGAGGCGACAGCGAGAATTGAGTCGCAGAGGAATAGAGCGTATTGCAAGCGCTTAGGCAGCCCTCCCTCCTTCGCGCCTTGGCCCTCAACACCCGGGTTTTTAGCCACACTCTTAAGCCTCCTGTTGCCGTTCGCTCTGTGGCTCTCTGCCCCTCATGGAAGAAACAGGTGACGGCGGCGGCAGTAAGGACCATTTCCATAGAGCGGCAGGAGAGGGATCTAGGCGCGTCTCTGCCTTTCTCTAGTGGTGAGAGTGTCCGTGTGGGCAGCGAAAATGGTGGTGGTAGGAGGCCGAGCCGGCTCCTTTCGTTCCTCTTCGGCAGGGATGAGCTTGGGCTATGGGCCACCCGCCGCCGCCCTCGGCACAAAGAACAGCAGTGGTGTAGACACACACGCCGGGGTGGACGAGGACGATGGTCATAATCTCTGGTAATTGAACCCGTCTCCCTTTTTCTCGCCGGCTCCAGATAGCTCCTCTCTTCTCGATCGCCCAGCAACTGCCTCTGCGTCGCTCATTCTCACAGACTCTTTTTTGGGCGGGCTGGGGGCCTCGCTGTGAGACTCCTCCGCCAAATTACTGTCGTCTTGATCCCTTGTGCTCTTTCTTTCCTCCCGCATCCTTCACCCAGCACTGCTGTCGTGCCGGGACAGGAGTGGATCCTTTTCTTCCCGGGCTTTGCCCTTCCTCACGGCTCTCCTTGTTTCGCGGCAGGTCCTGCATTCTCAGCGAGGTGTCCACTCGTTCCCAATCAAGACTGCCTTCTGGGAAAAACGTCGTGCTGTTGGGTGAGTGTTCCCTTTCTTCTATTTCCTGCTGTGTAAATACTTGCTACAGGGTTTCAATTTTACTCCCTCTGACAATTCAACAGTTTGAGCATTTTGAAATTAATGTGCCCTAGACATCTATGGAGTAAATGTATACATTCATCATGTGGCTTAAGATAAACTGAGTTGGCCATCTTCAACTGGTAATCATGTATCACATATAAATCATTTTTTAAAGTAGCAGTAACACTTTTACCCTTTTTCTCTATTATATAGTTATCTCCCTGAAAGGTTACTTCATAACCAAGATTAACTAAAGTCCTTACTGATGATAAATTAAATTTCAGTTTAGGTATGTATGACATGGTTAAATGTTCATTTATACAAGAACAATATGCAGTATCTTGACCTGATGCTTTAATCTTCCATCCATTTGCCAATGATACATGTTGTTTACTCGTGGACATCTTTACAAACCTGTTTCTATCTTTAGTAATGCAATGCTCCACTATCAACAACCCACAAATCATTGTTTACAGTTGAATTGCTAGACATAACTAAACTAACATTCTTCTTAGCCTTCTGGTGTTTGCCAGTATTCTGTTGTTTTCCCTTCTTACAGAATTTAGCTATATGTCCCCTAGCCCCACAAGAAAAACATTTCCTTACATTATAGGCAGTTGAAGATAAATCCTCTTCTTGTGGTTGTTCCTTCCTTAGTTGGTCCCTATCCAATTATCTTCTTGCTTCTTCTAGCAACCTTCCGGTTATGTCAGTCAATGTCAGTTTGTCTCTGGGCAGGACTTCCAGTGAAGATATATAATCATCATAAGTTTCATCCAATGAGGACAGAATGATGTAAACTTGATGCAGTTCTGAAAATATTAGTTCTTTTTCATGTAGCTCTTGAAAAGTTCTTCTCATGAAGTTTAAATGAGCTAGCTAACATATCTCCACCTTTCAGAAGACATGCTCTAAACAGTTTACGTGTAAAGATGTATGTGTGCACCTACACTGTCACGAACATAAATCCTCTTCAAATTCTCCCAACACTTAGCAGTACACTCTTCTCCATGCATATGGACTAGCTGCTGGTCACTCAGTGTTATTCCAATTATACAAAGAGCTCGTTCATTTTTCTGTTTAAAGTCAGCAATCTTCTTTTTTTTTTTTATTAAAGTTTTTATTAATTTTCTACAAACAAACAAACATACAAAACATTAAAAACATCTACTCTCATATATACTTCCGGTGTATCGGTTGGTTCATCAGTTTTGTGCATTCATTTTATAGTGTCAATTACAATTATATTGCATAACCACTCATATTGTCAATCCATATTCTAATATTACTAAAGAAAAAAATAAAAATAAAAAAATCTTTTTTCTGACTATACTTTTAATCATTCATGCTTTGCGAGATAACAATACTTCAAACAAATTATTCTATAATTTGTCGTATAATCATAACAAATCAATCCTAAAAAACTCTTCATATATATAATATTAATGCTCTATTATTGTATTTTATCATCTAACCATTGATAAAAAAAACCCCAAATTGCATAAAATTGTTTATCTTCTTGTTCTCTAATTTCAAATGTCAATCTACTCATCTCAGCACATTCCAATATTTTCTTAATAATTTCTTCCTGCAATGGTATTTTCTCATTCTTCCAGTTTTTAGCAAATACAATCCTAGCCGCCGTTAATACATTTACAATCAAATATTTCAAGTCTTTATTATATATATCAGGTAAAATTCCCAATAAAAAGATCTCTGGCTTCAAGTCTATGTGTTTCTTTGTCATTTTTTCCAACCACATGTGAATTTTAGTCCAATATTTTCTAGCATTCTCACAAGTCCACCACATATGATAGTATGAGCCAGGTATCTGATGACATTTCCAACATTTTTCAGATTTATTCTTGAACATTCTTGCTATTCTTGTCGGGGGAAGGTGCCACCTGTAAAACATCTTATACAAGTTTTCTTTATATGCTATTGACATTGTCATTTTATAATTTTGAGACCACAATTTTTGCCATTGTTCTAAATCAATTCCATATCCAAAATTCTTCCCCCATGCAATCATAGTTTCTTTAACTTGTTCTTCCTCTAGCTTAATTCCCAATAAATAACCATATAACTTTTTAATCACTTTCTCATCAGTACCCATCAATATCTTATCTAAATCAGTCTGTTTATCATAGAATCCTTCCGTTTTAAAATCTTCAAGATATCTTGAGTGTATTTGCGCATATGAAAACCAATTCATCCTTATACCTTGTTCCTCTAAATTTTGGATCGTTTTAAGTCCACCCTTTTCATCCAACAGTTCCCCATATCTAACTGTTTGTTCCTTTTTATAGATCATAGGATAGGAAAATGCTTCAATAGTCGATAACCAAATTGGAATTTTCAAATAACATTGTTTTTTTATCTTCTCCCAATTTAACCACAAAGACTCCCGTATATAATGTCTTCTGAAATACCCCTGTGTTTTAGTTCCCTTGTACCATAAAAAAGCATGCCAGCCCAACAGTAAGTCATGTCCTTCTAATGTCAACAATCTATGTTTTCTTAATGTTATCCATTCTTTGACCCACATCAAACTTGCAGCTTGATAATACAATTCCCAATTAGGCAGGCCAAAACCTCCTCTATTTCTAGCATCTTGCAAAAGTTTTAGCTTTATTCTCGCTTTTTTACCTTGCCATATAAACTTCAACATAGTTTTATTTAAATCTTCAAAATAGTCTTTTCCAAGTCTAATTGGTATTGTTTGAAAGAGAAATAAAATTCTAGGTAAAATATTCATCTTAATTGTTGAAATTCTCCCTATTAATGACAATTGTAAATTTTCCCATTTCTTCAAATCTGTAATTATCTGTTGTTTAAGTTTAATATAATTATTCTCTTTTAATGTGCTACATCTTGCTGTCAAATATATCCCCAGATACTTAACCTTGTTTGTAATTTGAATTTTCAAAAGATCTGTCAGTTCTTCTCTTTGTCTCAACAACATATTTTTTGTCAAAATCTTTGTTTTATCTTTATTTATTTTCAAGCCAGCCATCTCACCATATGTCTCTACCTTTTCCAATAACTTTGGAGCGGTTTCTAACGGGTCTTCCAGAATAAAAGCTAAATCGTCAGCAAAAGCTTGTAGTTTAAATTCTTCCTTTTTAATTTTCATTCCTTTTATATTTTTGTCATCTCTAATATTTCTATTCAACACTTCCAAAGTCAATACGAATAACAAAGGAGATAGGGGACATCCTTGTCTTGTACCTCTTCTTATATTAATAAGATCTGTAAATTCTCCCTCCATCATTACTTTTGCTGTCTGTTTATTATATATGGCTTCTATTGCTTGAATAAATTTTCTGGCAAAGCCCATCTGTTCCAATAATAATAACATAAATCTCCAGTTCACGTTGTCAAATGCTTTTTGAGCATCTAGGAATATCAAAGCCATTTGTTTTTCAGGATGAGCCTCATAATATTCCAAGGTATCCAAAATTACTCTCATGTTGTCTCTAATTTGTCTCTTTGGTAGAAATCCATTTTGATCTGGATGGATAAAATTATTTAAATATTTTTTCAGTCTTTCTGCTAAGATTGAAGCAAAGATTTTATAATCTGCATTCAATAAGGAAATAGGTCTATAGTTCTTAATTTGCAACGGGTCAGCCTCTTCCTTTAAAATAAGTATAATATAAGCCTCTGACCATGTTTTGAGTGTCATCTTTTTTAACATAACTTCATTCATAATTTCTAACAATGGAGTGTTCAATGATTCTTGAAATTTTTTATAGAATTCTGCCGGAAGCCCATCTGGACCTGGTGCTTTCCCATTATTTTGTCTTTTAAATGCTTCATTTAGTTCCATCATTGTTATATTGCTTTCTAACATTTCTTCAGTCTCTTTAGGTATCTTCGGTAAGTTAGCATTCTGTAAATACTGTTTAATTTTTTTCTCATCAATATTCTCTTGTTTATATAGTTGTCCATAATAATCTCGAATAATTTCCTTTTTCTCCTTATTACCACAACAAACTTGACCTTGATCATTTATTAGTTTCAATATTTTTCTTGATTCCTTCTCCTTTCTCAGTTTATATGCTAACCATCTACCTGGTTTATTTGCATCTTCAAAATAATTCTGTTTAGAATTTCTAATTTTCTGTGCCAGTTCTTCTTTCTCTATTAATTCCATTTTATGCTTAATTACATCCAGTTTCAATTTAATATCTTTTTTCTGTGGTATTTTCTGTAATTCTTTTTCAAGTCTTATATATTCATCTTCCAAGGCCTTAGAGGTTTGTCTTTTCCTAATATTCTTTTTTCTTGTATAGTCTATTATCAAACCTCTTACATATGCCTTCATTGTATCCCAAACATTCTGTATTGAGGTATCTTCTTTTTTATTTTCTTTAAAAAAAAAGACCAATTCCTTCTCCATCCATTGTATAAAATCTTTCTCCTTTAAAATGGTATTGTTTAATGTCCATCTCAATCTTTTTTTTTGTCCCTTCCATTTAATTGTCATTGGACTATGATCTGCCCAAGTACTTATTTCAATATTTGTTTCTTGAATAGTAGATATTAATTCTGTTGAGATCCAAATCATATCTAACCTGGACCATGATAAATGTCTATTAGAATAAAAAGTATATTGTTTAGTTTTAACATTTCTTTCCCTCCAAATATCTTTTAAGGTTAATTCATCTGTCATTTTAAAAAAAGATTTAGGGAGAATCTTTCTATTTTGTTTTGTTGTTGTTGTTATATAGTCCAATTTATTGTCCACAATTCCATTAAAGTCTCCCATCATGATTATGTTAACATAGTCCAGTCTAATTATTTCCATATGTAGTTTTTTATAAAACTCTTCTTGTTTATCATTCGGAGCATAAATTGCAATCAAGAGTATTTTTTTATTATTATCCATTA
The DNA here is from genome assembly GCA_015471245.1 of Laticauda colubrina. Lineage (NCBI taxonomy): Eukaryota > Metazoa > Chordata > Lepidosauria > Squamata > Elapidae > Laticauda > Laticauda colubrina. The sequence goes on from BLBF01000019.1 coordinate 21,313,815, forward strand.
TTTCCACCATTAATACTCTTCCATCTTCATCCGTGTAGATCAGTTTTGCTGGAATATCTTCTTTAATATAGAGAACCACTCCTCTTTTCTTACATTGAATCAAAGAAGTAAATATTTTCCCTAATTTTGGCTGTACTAACAAATGCTCATGTTGCTTTTTAATATGAACTTCTTGTAAGCAAATTATATCAAATTTTAATTTCTCTAATTTGTGAAAAGTTTTCCTTCTTTTAACAGCTGAGTTAAGTCCATTTATATTCATTGTAATCAGTTTTTTTTCTTCCATGATTATGCTTTATATTTAGGTCTAACAGCTCTCGTAGCTCTCACTTCACGTTGTTCTTTACTGTCTACCTGTCCACCTGCAACTCCTTTCTCTTTTTCAATCTCCAGTTGTTCCTCCAGAAGCTCAATTAATGAGATCTCTTTCTCTGCCACCTCTTTTTTTCTTCCAAAGAATTCTGCATAAAAAAGTTCTGCTTTTTCAATCGAGTCAATTCTATGTCTCTGCTCTTGCCACGTAAAAATTAGTCCTTCTGGTATCAGCCATCTATAGTTCACTTCATTTTCCAGTAGCATTTTGGTCAAAAATCGATATTCTCTTCTCATCTCTCTCACTCTTCTAGGTATTTGTTTTAAAACTACAATCTCTTTGCTTTTATATTTCAATACTTTTTCTCTTGCCACTTGTAGTATTTGTGTTCTGATGGATTTTTTAGTAAATCTAATATGTACTTCCTTTGGTAGTTTATTTCTCATCGCATATCTTGTATAAACTCGGTATATCTCATCTACTCCGTCCATCATTTTTTCCTCAGTAATTTCCAGAAGATCTGCCAATATTTCTATCATTATCACAGCCAAGTTTTCTCCTTTTTCCTCTTCTATATTTTGAAATCTAAGATAAAATTCTGATCTTTCCATCTCCCACCTCAACATCCCATTTTTTTCTTGTTCTATCACTGTTAATCTAGTGTCAATATTTCCAATCTTCTCCTCTCTTTGTTTTCCTTCTTCCTCAATTTTTTGGAATCTCTCCTCATATTTTCCCATCATTTGTTTAAAATTTTCATCAGATTTCTCTATTTTTTTGTCCATGGTATCTATTTTTATCTTAATATCTTGAATTCCTTGCATAATCATCTGTAAATTTACTTTTTCTTGTTCCTTATCTTGCTTCAACGTTGTCTGAATTGAAAGTTGTCCTTCAAGTGGTGGGGAAGCAGAGGTAGAAGCAAAAACGCCGAATGATTTTGGCTTCCTGCTCATTTTAATATTTCCAAGTCTTCAAGCTCTCTTTGACTTTAAATCCAGCTGGTATAGTAACCAAATATAGTCCAAAAAATCAAAAAGAAAAAGAGAAAATCCAATATTAAAAGCCCAAAGCCAAAAAAGAAAAAAGGAAAAAGGAAAAAGAAAGGTCTTCAGGTTCTTCTAGACCCTAATCCAATTAAAATAGATGGAAGAAGCAAAGAAAGAGAAGAAAAAAGAAAAAACTCTGAGGCTTTCCCTTTGAAATAAAAAGCAAAAATGCTAGAATTAAAATTAACCAAAAAGGCTGGCAAGTAGGTGTTTCAAAAGTATATATATATATATATATATGCACTGTACACTGCACTTTATTTCTTTATCCAAGGCTCTTATTATGACTGTCTTCTCCAGCAGCTTCAAAGCCAAACCTCAAATGTTGAGATATTGATAAGAGTCCAAGAGAGCACCTGTAATAATATTTTACTGTATTCTCCCTCTATCTTATCACATTAAAATGTCCTTGAAAAGAAGTGCTTTTCTCCCCAATTCAAATAAAATATTTTCAAGCCTCTAGTTGGCAGTGTTACAGCATCTCTAAATACTCTTTCCCCCCCCAGCCAGAAGAAAAAATGTTTATAAAGAACTCAAACAGAAGAAAAAGATAGTCAAAGGGAGCCTCTATCCTAAAATGAAAGTTAAAAAGATAAAAAATAAAAATCAAGTGAAAAATAAAAATATATATAAGAGAAAATTCAATCCGGTTACCTACAAAGTCACCTTAAAGTCCTCAAAGAAAATAAGAAAAAAATAATAATCCAAGTCTCAATTTGACATCACTTAAACGCCGCTCAACCCAGGTTCAGTCAAAAGAAAAATAAAGCCACAGATTTCTTCTTTGTTCAGGATGTCCTTTCAAGTCTTAATCAATTTATAATGCAAAAGAATTTCTCACCCAACCGATACACGCTCATTTAAATCCCTTTCTTTCCGGAGTTGTCCCGACTTCAGCAGCTTTAGAGGCTGTCTTTCTGCTTCCAGCAAAAGGGCTTCTCCCGGATCAAACCAGAGATTTTGCGATGTCTCTGGGATCCTGGGACTATGCCCTTCACAATCCCCGTCTCTATGGGACGGTTTAGGTCCGTTAGAACCGACCAGAGGCAAAAATATCAGCTGAGATCTCAGAGCCCCGAGATCGCAGCTGTAACACCGAGACGTCTAAAGTCAGCAATCTTCTTGGCATCATCCTTGATTTCTGGATCCCAAGCAGTGGTCTTGAACTACATTCCATAAACATTCTCTACGCAGTATCAGAGTTACATTAAATCCAGTAATATCAGCCTATTAGGAAAAATGGAGGAACGGCAATACTTTCCAATTGAAGGAAACAAAGATACACTCACACTCTCTTCTAAGACTCAGACTAAAGACTAAAACAACCTAGGTTTCTGGCTCTATTTTATGGCCGTTTGAAAAACCACACCCAGTTGCATGCTCTTGCATTTCCTTAAAGAGACAGTATTAAAATGTCTATCCTGGTTTATATATTTCTAACCCAAATACCTGTTAGGTGACTTATATTCCTAACAGGCATTGGTTCTGAGAATGCCCTTTCTATACATGCTGCGAGAGAGAGTCTAGCCTCATCCTATATTCATCTGGTCTTAGTTGGGGAGGGTTCTTCTCATTGTTTTATCTTCCATAGACATGCTAGGTCTCTCAAGTTTCCTCACTGAAAAAGCTGGAGGCCAGCAGCAGGGCATGACTTTTTATACTTTGGCAGACTCAGTCAATGACATCAGCGGGAGGAGTCTTACCCATTCCTGGACTGTTTTGCAGCGTGTATAGAAAGGGTGTTCTCAGGTAAATATATCAACACCCATTTTCTGTGTTAGTTCTTCTTTATCTATTAAATCCAAATTATGTTTTGTTAAGTTCATTTGGTTTTTTATGCTCTTTTCTGTGGATTTGTATGCAATTCTCTAATCTCTTATTTAATCTCTTCTAATATCTTTTGTGTTTGTCTCTTTTTTATTTCTCCATATATGTTACAGTTAAATCTATAATGTATGCCTTTGCTGTATCCCATACATTTTGTAGTGTTTTCTATTTTCTTTGAAAAAAGTCTAATTCTCTTTCCATAAATTGAATAAATTCCTTTTCTTTCAATATTGAGTCATTCATTGTCCATCTTGACCTCCTTTTTTGTCCCTTCTATATAACTTTTATCACATTATCATCTGCCCAAGTGCTTGTTTTAATATTTATTTCTTGTATGAGATATTAATTCTGTTGATGCCCATATCATATCAATTCTGGACCAAGACAGGTGTCTGATTGAATAAAATGTGTATTGATTGTTCTTAGAGTGTGTTTCTCACCAAGCATCCTGACTGGCTAACTTTTCTGCCACTTTAAAGAAAGTTTTTGGTAATGTTTCCTGGTTTTGTTTTGTTTTTTTAGTTTTATAGTCCAGTTCCACATCTACACATTGAAGTCTCCTACTATACATATGTTTTCATATTCCAATTCTGTTATTTTATTGTGAAATTTAGCATAGACATCCTCTTGATTATTATTTGGTGCATATATTGCCATTGAATGATGGGAACATTTCAAGAATGCTGTTTATAACACTGTCTTGTCAGTATTTGGTAAGGAGACCAGAAAGACAGCAGATTGGTTTGAAGCCCACTTGGAGGAGCTGATGCCAGCTATCAAGGATAAGAGAAGAGCTTTAATTGCATATAAAGTCTGTTCCAGTGAGTATAACTTACAGGTTCTGCGAGCTGCTTGTAGTGAAGTCCAACAGACTGCCAAGAGATGTTCTAATGATTACTGGCTGCAGCTTGGCTCTCTTGATTCAGATAGCAGCTGACAGAGACAACATCAAGGGGGTGTATGAGGGCATCAAGCAGGCCTTAGGTCCAATACAGAAGATTTCTGCCCCCCTAAAGTTGGCTACAGGTGAGGTCATCCACAGCAGATGGTGTTTGCACGCTGGATGCAGCACTACTCTGACTTATATTCCAGAGAAAATGTAACTGAAGAAGGAATTAAATAACATTGAGTGCCTGCCTGTTTTGGAGGAGCTTGACAGTGAACTAACTTTAGAAGAACTCAATGGGGCCCTGGAGGCAAGGGAAAGATAACATCCCTGCTGGAATTTTGAAGTGCTGCAAAGAGATCATCCCCACTGAACTGCAATGAAATCTTGTGGAGGGAAGGTGGAGTACCGCAGGACATGAAGAATGCAAATATCATCACGCTGTATAAGAACAGTTATAGGGTGACTGTAATAACTACCATGGCATCTTTCTTAGTGTTGTAGGGAAGTTGCTTGTCCTTATCTTACTGAAGAGGCTCCAGATGCTTGCAGAGAGAGTCTATCCAGAAGCACAGTGCAAATTCCGAGTCAACAGGTCCACTACTGATATGGTATTTTTCCTTAGCCAGTTGTAGGAGAAGTGCAGAGAACAAAGACAGCCACTTTTTGTAGCCTTCATAGATCTTAAGAAGGCTTTTGACTTGGTTAGTAAGGATGGCCTTTATAAAATCCTTCCCAAGATTGGATGTCCACCTCAGCTCCTTAACATCAGGTCCTTTCATGAGGAAATAAAGGGCACATTAGTTTTTGATGGCTTAACATCAGATTCCTTTGATATATGAAATAGAGTGAAGCAGGGCTGTGTCCTCGCACCAATTCTATTCAGAATCTTTTTTGCTGTCATGCTGAAACACGCTTTTGGAACTGCAAGAGGGTATTTAACTCCAGATCAGGTCAAACAGAAAAGTCTTTAATCTCTCTAGATTGAGAGCAAAGATCAAAGTCCAGCTGACATGCTTGTGGGATTTTCTCTTCACTGATGATGCTTACTCTGCTGAAGACCTTCAGCAACTTTTGGATCATTGTGGCAAGGCCTGCCAAGATTTTGGACTAATAATCAGCCTGAAAAAAAAAAACAAAAATCATGGATCAGGACATGGATTTCCCTCCTTGTATTACAATCTCTGCACCAGAACTGGAGGTCATTCATGACTTTGTGTACCTTGGTTCAACTATCTCTGATGCTCTCTCTTTAGACACTGAGCTGAATAAACATATTGGTAAAATGGCCACCACATTTTCCAGACTTGCAAAGAGAGTATGGCTTAATAAGAAGCTGACAGAATATACAAAGATTCAGGTCTGTAAAGCCTGTGTCTTGAGCACACTCTTAAACTGCAGTGAGTCTTGGACCTTTTATGTATGGTAGGAGAGAAAGTTGAATACCTTTCATATGCGCTGCCTCCAATGTATTCTTGGCATTCACCTGGCATGACAAAGTTCCAAATAGCGCACTCTTGGAACGTGCTAGAATTTCTAGCATGTGCATACTATTTCTAGTATGTGCATACATAACAGCGACTCTACGCTGGCTTGGTCATGTCATGAGGATGGCTGATGGTTGGATTCTGAAAGATCTCCTTATGGAGAATTTGTGCAGGGAAAGCGCCATAGAGGGAGATCACAGCTGCGATATAAGGATCTATGCAAGAGGAATTTAAAAGCCTTGGGAATAGATATCAATAGCTGAAAAACCTTGACCTCAGATCATTTGTTCAGCTTGGAGGCTAAAGACACAGCATGGCCTTCTCCAATTCGAAGAGACACTCATTCGGCAAACTGAGCCAAAGAGACAGCCCCAAAACCAGTGAAATCCAGGGACTGGATAGGAGACAGACTATATCTGTCCTCAGTGTGGAAGGGATTGCCACTGTCAAATTGGCCTTTTTAGCCACACTAGATGCTCTTTTAAGACCTCTTTTCAGAGCATGATACCGTAATCTCTTGAGACTGAAGGATGCCAATTCATATTGGCACTAAAAGTATCTGTTAATAATGATCATTATTTCCACCATCAAAACCCTCCCTCATGCATAAAAATATGTTTTGAATTTGTCTCTTTAATGTAGAATGCTACTCCTCTTTTGCTTTGTTTTGGAAGGGAGGTATATAGTTTCCCAAATTTAGGATAGTCCACTACTTTAATATGTTGCATTTTAATATGAACTTCTTGTAGACAAATTATATCCAATTTTAATTTCTCTAATTTGCTAAAAGTCCTTTTCCTTTTTGTTGCCGAGTACAGTCCGTTTATATTAATTAATATTCACTTTATTTCTTCCTTCATGGCTTTATTTATAATTAGGTCTTGTTGCTCTTGTCACTTCCATTTCTCTTTGGTTCTTTTGGTTTTGTTCCTTCTCTTATGCTCTTTCCTCCCAGTCTCTTTCCTCTTCTTATTGTTGCTTGTCCCTCTCCTCTGCAGCTTCCTCTCGATGTCTGATTTCTTCTTCATCTGTTTTTTTTTCTCTTGTGTGCTAAAGTAATGATCATAGAATTGTTTTGCTTTTTCTATTTAGTCTATGTTTTTGTTCCTGTCATGTCACTAATATTCTCTCTGGTATCAGCCATTTAAAACTTGCCCCCTTTTTAATTAAACACTTTGTCAGAAACTGATATTCCTTTCTTCAATCTCTAACTCTTCATGGAATTTGTTTTAGAACTGTTATTCCTTTCCTTTTGTATTTCAAGTGATCATCTCTCGCTTTCTGCAAGATTTCTGTTTTTGTGGCTTTCTTAGTAAATCTTAAGGGCCTGTCACATAGGCCGATGGATGCAAAACGTATGTAAAAAGGACACAGCGGATGAGAAAATTTTCCATCCGTTGTTATCTGCTCCAAAGTGCCCCAAATTTGCATAAGCAGAGCGGACAACAGCGGAAAGGAACGGACGGGGAGAGGATGTAGCCAGGATGTTAAGCAGATGCTCCACAGAAGCCTAGCAGATGGAAGTGGATGGAACATCCTCAGGGCTTCCGGGGGAGCACAGCGAAGCAGAGGCGCAGTGGAAGGAATGGATGCAGAGCGGATGCCTAGCGGATGAAGCGGATGCATCACAGAAGCCTAGCGGATGCCTAGCAGATGCCTAGCGGATGCAAAGCATTCAGTGCGCATGCAGGGAGGATGCATTGCATCAAGCCCGCGGATATAAAAGGATGCAGCTCGCAAGCAGGTCACCATCCCACTGCTTTTATCTGGACTATGCGCTCTGAAAGCCTTTGTTTATTGCGCATTGCTGCCCTCAATGAGGGAATGAAATGCTCCGACAGCCAGTTAAAGTCAGTATCAGCAGCCTTTCGAGATTGACATTTAAAGCTTTATTTGAACTGCGCTAATCATGAAGTCAATCTTCTGCAGAGCTTTGCAATGTCCGCAAGTCAGCTGATTTTAATTGCTTCGGCTCTACTTGCTGAGATGGCCACCTGAGGGTAAACAGTTTGCAGGCTTGAGCTTGCGCATGAGTGCCATTATGGCATTAACCTGATCTTGGGAGAAGCGTCAGAGTGCCTGGTGAGGCAAGGGCAGCTGAGTATCAGCTGCTGATATAACGCCAGATTCAACTGCTGGCTGGAAGGAATTGCGCACCAAAAAAGGCAGTTAAACTGCAGGCTCCATTTTCCTCCTCATAAACCCTGTCTTCATGCCATAAATAATTACCAGGCAGAGGTTTAAAAAGTCAAATAAAATACATGCTGTAGGAACAATCTCAGGATGATCAAGGACAGCTTAAAATAATCTAAATGTATTAACTAACATTAACAGAAGCAACATTGTTGGATAAAATTAATTTAAAGTTGGCAGTTCCCTCACAGCAAAGTCAGTCAGCATAACAATAGCTAGCACTCAGGCCTGAGATCACCTGTGCACTAAAACTGTTGGTCCCAGAAAAATATACTGATTTAGTCCAAATTAAAATTATCACATCTGGGCAAATCAAGGTGAATTCTCTAATGGGCATAATTGGATTATATACATACATACATACTTACATGTGGGGATTTAATTAAATCAAATCTGTATATTAAGGAGTCCCTGTCCATTTTGGAACAGGCTCCTGAAATGTGCCAACTGTCTCTAATTGGCAAGCCTCACATTTCTAAAGCCCCTGTATCCAGGGGTTGCAATGGAAAGTGGAAGCTTTGTTGACTCCACTGTTTCAGGCTCTAGAGCTTCAGCCAGAAAGGCCATGGCCAAAAAACCAAGAATAAATCGTCAGGCTCAAAAAAGCCTTCAAAGGCCGCTGAGAAAGACACCAAGAGGCATCAAAAGGCATTAGAAAAACATCTGAAAAAGTGCCTTCATCACCTGAAAAGAATAAGCAAACATTGTCTCCAAAAGTCGCTCTTGTTCCATCCCAGCTCCAGATATTCAGGAGTAGCAATATCTTGCTAGACCAAGCAAGCATTTCAACTGTAATACCTCTACGCAGAAGGGCCCCTGAGGCTACATTCACCCCCCACAGCCACTAGTCTTCGCACAGAGGAATCTCTTCCCCAAGATATTCCTCCTCATATGAGACTTTTTGGATGGACCAAGCTATCAAACATGGCATAGCAGCAGGAGTGCAACAGACCTTCATGGCAAGGCAACAGCAGCAGGCCCTGAGCATTACCTTCAACCTCCAAGGTTGCTAAGCAGAGCTGAATCCATTCACCTTCATACCTTCCCAAGGGGCAAATTTCCCAATAGCTCATATGCCCGAACAGGATATTCAATGCAGAGAAGACCAAATAGACCAGTTGGAACAAATTGTGTCAGTATCAGGACAATGATTCATCCTTGTCTGAGGCAGAGCAGATAGAGAAGGACATGTTGGATGATGAGGACTTAGCCCCTGATCAACCTATTTTCATAGGACTGTTCCATCCACATCTATTTAAGTCTTTACTGTTAAAAGCTAAAAACACCACACGTCTTGATAATCCAAACCCTACCTTCCAACCACCTTCAGCGCAGGAGGAGACGGATGACTTAATATTTTCACAACCTGTCATCAAAGCAGAAGTCATTCCAGTCCCACAAATGTTTACAGAATTAGTTCAGAAACAGTGGTCCTCTACTGCTGCTTATCACAATCCAACAGGATATGACAGAAAATTCTACAGTTTAGCACCAAAATTCTCTAACTCCCTACTAGCCCCCATCATAGATGAACCAGTAGAAACTCTAGCCTCTCCTTCTGTTATATCTAGCGAAGCAGGAGAAACTCTCAAACCAGAGGACAAGAGAGCAGAATTAGCTCTTTGCAGGGCTCACTTAGTAGGTGCATGGGCTATCAGGGCAGCTACATCCACTTCATTCTTTACCACATCTTCCCTAAGGTGGCTCTGTCACCTGAAAGATTCCATTCCCTCATCAAACACCAGGGCGTATCAGGACATAGCCAAAGTGATGGCAGCTGCAGAATTCTCTACAGATGCAAGCTTTGATATGGTAAAATTCTCATCAAGAGCCATAGCATGCCATGGCATCTACTCTGGCTCTGACATTGGCAAGCGGACACCAAACATAATGGAAGCTGGCAGCCGCCCCCTTGGAAGGGGACAAACTGTTTGGATCTGCCCTGGATCTTTTCCTGGTGGAATCTTGAAATAAGAAAAAGATTCTCTTTTTTTTTCGCAAGCCTGACAGTAGATCTTCCCAGTCCTTTTGGAGGGGTTCTTTTCATCCCTTCTATCAAGGATCATATTCCAACAGATCACAAAAGCCCATTCGAAATTGCTAATGAAAGAGACAGAGACTGTGCTGCTGGGCAGAGAGGAATTTTATATCCATCAAAGTGGAACACATCTTGACCCTCTTTGGGTATAGACAAGGACAGCAGGCAGAAAGATCTGACTTTGGGGACAGAAATAGGAGGGGAGCAAAACAAAAGGTCTTTTCATGGGACAGGAAACAAGTTCATTTATTGTCCCAAGTAAAATCATTCCCGACTCCTATAAGAGGACGGTTTCGCAGTTTAATAGGAATCCATTACATCAGATGTCTGGGTCAGAGAGACCATAAGATCAGGCCTCTCTCTAGAATTCCTCTTCACATTCCCAAATTTTTTTAGGATGTGCCCTGTTTCAAAGGACCCTACCAAAAAGACTCTTATGGAGACTGCAATTCAGGATTTGCTGGAGATCCACGCAATCCAAACCGTCTCGTTGGATTAACAACGGCAAGGATTTTATTCACATCTCTTTGTGGTCCCAAAGAATTTGGGGGGATGAAGAACAATTCTAGACCTAAAACATCTGAATCGCTTCTTGGTTTACAGAACATTTAAGATGAGCTTCTTGCAATCAATCCTTCTCAGTATCAGACAAGGAGATGTATTAATGTCAATAGAATTAACAAAGGTACTTATATATTCCTATCAGACCCACACATAGCAGATTCCTGAGATTCTGTTATAATAACCATCAATTTGAGTATATAGCTCTTCCATTTGGCCTGGCCTCAGCCCCCCCAGACCTTTACAAAGGTTCTGGCGGCATTAGCAGGCCATCTTAGGAATAAGCCAGTTCGGTTACAGTGCTATCTCGATGACATATTAATTTTGTCATCGTCCAGCCAGCAGGCTGATCTAGATACTCAGTCACACTACAGGCTCTCCAACAGCATGGATTTTCAATAAATTGAGCCAAGTCTCACTTGATACCATTGATTTGTCTCTTGCACTTGGGAGCCATCTTTGATACAGTGGCTGGGAAGGAATCATTATCACCAGATAGGCAGAATAGCATTAGGCAGTTGTCAAAAGAGGTTGTCAAAAGAGATTAGAACTCTCTAAACGAGTACCCCTGGCCCAATTATCCAAACTATTACAAAAAATGATCTTATACATTTCTATTGTTGTCTGGGCCCAGCTTTACTCCAGAACCCTTCAGTGGTTTCTGCTCCCATATTAATGATCAGGAAGGAGCAATGCCATGTCCAAGGTCACAGTTCCATCAGAGGTCCTCATATCACTTCACTGGTGGACCACAACAAACATCAGCAAGGGCTTTCTTTTCAAGGACCCTCACATACAGACTACCACAACAGACACAAGTCTATTTGGATCAGAGGCACACTGTCAGTCCTTTATAGCTAAGGGTCGCTGGTCCACGACAGAACAGGCCTGCAGCATAAACTGGCTGGAATTGAGGGCAGTCCATCTGGCCCTCTGCAAATTTCTACCACTGATCCAGGGACAACATGTCCTCATCCTAAAGCCCATGTTCCTCTGCACCAACAGATGCAAAGAGGATGTAAAATGGACAAAAAAGCTTGCCATCCATTGGAAAACGCGATGCATCCGAGGTGTACTCCCTGCATACGTGTTTCATACACTCTATCCGTCGAGCAATCGTCCACTGAGATTTCATCCATGCAAGAAGTTTTGAGCTGCACAAAACTTTGTGAGCGGATGAACTTTCTGCCGCGTACAATGTACATCAGTGACACATATGGGCAACAAACATTCTATGTCCGTTGTCATCCATTAAACATCTACTGTATCCTCTCAGCACCCTCTGGACATCCTTGCAACTCACATCCGCTGCAACTGAAAATGGAAAGAGGGAGGAAGCGAAAGATACATGGAACGTCCACACAGCGTTAGTAGCACAGAAATAGAAAGGATGTAAGCAGATGCATCTTGTATATAAAGCATTAAAATGGACAAAAGGTTTGTATCTGGGATGTATCTCATATATTTAGGATGTCTGGAGTATGCCTAGAGTATGTGGAAGGACACCTAGCGGAAAACCGATATTTCCTATAAAAAGGGGGAGGAAATCACATGGATCTCATTATGAGTCCAGCAGCCGTGGTGTACAGACCTCTTTACCCTTGGTCTTCCTCTTCCACATCATCCATTGATCTTGACCATGGATCATAATACAATCCTTATGGCAGCTGCAATCATTCAACACCAGAACTAAGCCCTGTTCAGACTGTTTCACCTTTTATACAAAAGGAGAAGAAGGAGACGTTCAAGAGCTGTGTGGGTCCGACGATGGATTGGGAGAAGAGTGGAGTTTGGACTGTATGACAAGCTGATGGTGGAGCTGAGGAATGAAGACCCTCGTACATTCCTGCACTTCATGAGAATGCTACCAGCCATGTTTGACGAAATTGTAGAGTGTCTGAGACCCAGGTTGACCAAACCTAGCACCAACTTCTGTCCCAACCTGGACCCTGGACTGAAGGTGGCACTGATTCTGCGGCACTTGGTCTCTGGAACCACATACAGAAACATGCAGTATGCCTGGAGGGTGCCACACAACAGCATCAGCAAAGTGGTCAGAGAAGTGGTGCAGGCCATCATCGAAGAATACGAGGAGGAGCTCCTCCAGTGTCCCACCACTGAAGAAGGCTGGAGGAAAGTTGCAGAACAGTGGTATCAGAGGTGGAACTTTCCCCACACCGTTGGAGCCATAGATGGTAAGCACGTGGCCTGCAAAGCTCCAGCCAACTCAGGGTCCTCTTATTACAACTACAAGGGCTTCTTCAGTATCATCCTCTTTGCCATGGTTGATGCTGACTACAAGTTCATGTAAATTGATGCTTCAGGCAACGGGTCATCTTCAGATGCCCAGATATACAACGCCAGTGAACTCAAGGATGGGCTAGAACGCAACCTCATCATGGATTTTCCAGATGCAGACCCCCTACCCAATGACACACAAGATGTGCCCTACTTCATCGTGGGGGATGACGCCTTCTCCCTCAGAACCTACCTCATGAAGACCTACACTTCCAGATGCCTCACCTGTGAAGAGAGGATCTTCAACTACAGGCTGTCCAGGGCAAGGCGGGTGGTGGAGAACGCCTTTGGCATCTTGGCCAACAGGTTCCAGGTACTTCTCACCATCATGCAGCATTACCCACAGACTGTGAGGAACATCGTGGAAGTTTGCTGCATCCTGCATAATCTCATGCGCACCCGCTACCCAGTGTTGCGGAACAGGCTTGTGGACCGTCAACAAGGGAATGGGGACATGGAGCCTGGTGAATGGAGGCAAGGACGAAACCTGATAGTACAAGGCCCCAACAGAGCTTCACGTGAAGGGAAGAAGCAGCGCAACCTCCTGAAACACTGGTGCAACTCCCCAGCTGGAGCAGTGGAGTGGCAAGACAGGATGGTAGATGATTAATGGATACTTCCTTCAGCCTGTCTCATCACACTGATGAGATTGGGCCATGTATGTTGAGTGGCCCTACAATGAACAGGGCATTTAATAAAGAGTTGTGTTTATGTTGAAATGTGTTGATCAATGAATAAATTATTATTGATAAAAAAGGTCCATATGTGTGGCAGTTGGGAGGGTGGACCATACAGTCCTACTATGCTTGCACTGGAGGTTTATCTATCCCACAGCTATCCTTACCTATTCCACAACTATCCTTACCCATCCCACAACTATCCTTACCTATCCCACA
>BLBF01000019.1:21330916-21418409 GCA_015471245.1 Laticauda colubrina
GAGAGAGAGAGAGAGAGAGAGAGAGAGAGAGAGAGAGAGAGAGAGAAAGAGTAAGAAAGAGAAAGAGAAAGAGAAAGAGAAAGAGTAAGAAAGAAAGAAAAAAAATACAAAGACAGAGCGAGAGAAAACTCCGTGCTATTATTTTTAATTGTTCTATTATTTATCATGTGTTAATATTTTACACTGTCCCAACACTTAGAGTGATTTTTCTGCCTTTTGGCCAGGGATACCACATATTTTTCAGGGTTTACATGCATTCAATGTCAATAGTCCAGAGCATAAATGCACATGTGTTTAACAAGAGGGAAAGGGACCTTGGAGGTCTTCTAGTCCAACCCCCAGCTCAGGCAAGAAAACTGAGGATGTCAAACTCAGAGTAGAAATCCTGCTAAAGGTGTCAAAATAATACTTAGAAGGGACCTTGGGGTGAACCTGTACCATTTCTCTGAAATGGCTGTCCAGTCTTTTCTTAAAAACTTCCAGTGATTGAGCACCCAGAACTTCTGGAGACAGGCAGTTCCACTAGTTAATTGTTCTCATTGTCAGGAAGTTTCTCCTCAGTTTTAGGTTGCTCCTTTCTGTTCAGTTTCCATCCCTTGCTTCTTGTTTGCATTCTGCTTCTTTGGAAAATACATTGTTCCCCTTTCTTTGTGACAGCCCCTTAAAAGCCTGTTGCCTATCACACTCTTGAGTATAGCATGTGAGCCATTTCCTCCTTTCAGTAGTCCATGAAAGTACATCTATAGTATGTAGATAATAAAGTCAAAAAAGGTGAACAACATTTTTACAGAACTATAGATAAGTTGAGGCTAGGTGTGACAAGGAATGGTTGGGAGGGGAGGGGCCAGGTGAGGCACCCCTTGATGTGAGTGATGTTGAGTTGGCCATGCCCACCCAGTCACATGACTACCAAGCACGCCCACCCAGTCGCATGACCATCAACCCATGCCCACCCAGTCACATGACCACCAAGCTACATCTACCCAATCATATGGCCACCAAGCCATGCTCACCAAATAAGCCACGCCCACAGTAAAAAAAATTGAATTCCACCACTGGTTCCCTGCCTTCCATAATATCTGTCCAATTGTTTCAATCCTGCAAGACTGGCATTCTCCAGTCAGTGAAATAATATCATTGGAAGCACACTTTCTATGTCATATTTGCCTTCTAGAAAAAGGTTCCATTTAAGATCTGGATGGCCCCACTCAACAGTTGTTTAGAAGAGCTGTGAAGATCATCATTAAGGGACAGTGAGACTCTTCATTTCTTCTTGTTTTCCATCTTTTGTCTTTATTTGTTATATTTTTGATTGTGATGAGCTGCCCAAAGGTGCAGCATACAACTTTCATAAAGTATTGTTATTGCTATTATTTTACATTTCATGAAATTGGTTCTAATATATATATAAGTACATTTGATCGTTGTTAATATCTAATATATAAAAGCTCTTTATTTTTTCTGTAGAAAGCTGCTATGCTTCAGTAAATTCTTGCCAAGTATGTGTTAGTCCTTTAAATAAATGCTAATTTTTGGGTTTTTTTAAAAATCTAGGTGAAGATGGAGCAGGTAAAACTAGCTTAATTGGAAAACTTCAGGGAATTGAAGAATATAAGAAAGGAAGAGGAATGGAATATCTGTACCTAAATGTTCATGATGAAGATAGAGATGGTAAGTACAGTTGAGACATGAATATCATAAATTGTTAGTGAGGGCACATTGCAGTATTTAAAATATGTGTCATCTTTATTAATCAATAACTACTAGTACAGGGTCCCCAACACCCAGGCCAAGGCCCACTACTGAGCTTTGACCTGTTTAGCCGCATGAGCGACTGCCCACCACATATGCACAGATATCAACTTAACGATGGCAGACCAGTCTGTATGCGCACGTGGAGCTCAACTTGTATGAGCCACTTCCCTTCCCCCTCGCCAGGCTGCCCAGCAGTAAACATTGGGGACCACCGCTCTGGTATATTTCATATATATCAATGATGGCGAACCTATGGCACACGTGCTAGAAGTGGCACACAGAACCATCTCTTTGGGCATATGGAGCCATTGTCTGTTGCTCATCTGGGTTCTGGTGCATCGGTCAGCTGGTCTTTTGCGTGGTGGGAAGATGATCTTTCAGTTTCCGGCATGTGCATACCTTTCAGTTTCTGGCTCACATGCACGTGCAAAGATCAGCTGGCCAAGGCACATGTGTGCGCCGGAACCCAGAAGAGCAACCCAAAGACATGAAGAGGAGATCCCTGCTTCCTAGAGGAGTAGAGCTGTCGACCTGGAGGAGCAGGCCAGAGCTTCCCTCCCTCCCTTCCCAAGCGGGCTTCTTGCGCGGCCCCAGAAATCCAGTCTGCAGCACCAATGAGTGTCTGGTTCAGGCGCAACAGAAAAGTGGCAGCAGCAGGAGTGGCTGGCCATCCCTCCTGAGGCATCTTGACTCCCTGACGGTGGGGCCTCTTCCTCTAGCATCCCAGCCAGAAGAGGGAGTGCGGGAACCACCACCGCCCCTTGCCCCCAGCTGACCACCCAGCACGTGGCTCTGGGTGGAAAGGTGAACGTGCACACCTTGCCGCTGCTCCAAGGTTCACTGTTGGTGCCTCATGGGTTAACCCAAGCACATCCCTCCACCCCTCCCAAAGCTCCTTACGATCCCTCCTGCGCCCTGGACTGAACTGAAACAGGCAAAGGAGGCTGAATTGATCCACACCGCCTGACAACCCCGGGAAGCCAAGCAGTCACCAGGCCATTCCGTAACCGGGGAAAGAACTGAGCCGCCCAACCAGGGGAGAGTGCCAAGCCTGCCGGCTGAACTAGAGCGCCACCATCCGCCGCTAAGCCAGGAACTCCATGGCACACTTATCAGCTGGCTCAGTCGGTGGCAGTGAAGTTGCCAGGGCTCCTGTGTTCTTTGCAGGGCTTCAGGTTTGCATTTGATTTTGTCGGGACCTCGACTCTCTGCTGGAGCTAGGACTTTGGGGAACTCTTGACTGGCAGGCTCGGAGCGCTCCCGCTCTGGCTTGTCAAGTGAGGGATACCTGAACTGTGCATTGCAAAGCAGGGTTTGTCCGCAATCCAGAGCACCTGACCAACTCCTGCCACTGTCAGGTGCAGGGGGCGATGGTGGTTCTCACACTGCCACAGGAGGGCCTAATGAGAGCACAGCTTCTTGGGCATGGAGACACCACTGAGGGCCTGACACACCAGTGGGGAGTGACTGTGGCAGCCAGCCAGTTGCTCCTATCCTTCACCCTCCAGAAGTGGCGTGAGTGGGGTGCTGCACTCTTCCTGGTCCCGACCAAGTCTTTGGTGGCTTAGCAACAGAAGGCATGTGGCCGTCTCCTGGGCATCCCCATTGCGCATATGGTTAAGATGACAGGTGGGTGTTGATTTCCTTTTTATCCTTTTTATGCGCTTGTTTTGGAAGGAACATCTCTCAGGCACTGGGGTATGAGGTGCACCGACTGGGAAGCAGTTGCATTCCCTTGGCAGAAGTGGTGGGGACTGCACTGGCTTGTTCCCTATGGCGGGCGGGGCAGCACTTCTTCAGCACTATTCTGGTTTCCAGCGTGTGCATGCGCACTAGCTAGCTGGTCTTCATGCGCACATGCACACCAGAAACTGGAAGGCCAAGTGGACAGGAATTTTGAAAGAATGGTTTACACTGTAGAAAACGTGGTGATTAACTATGCAAGATAATTTTCATTATCTTTATTGACTGCTACTTGCTACTTTTTTCCTACTCTCTCTGCATCATGTTGCCCATCATTTCTAATTATTTTCCCAACTGTTTCACTTTGATACTGAACTTTACATTAAAATGTGTCATTTCCCTCAAGCCCAATATTTCTTACTAGCTTTTATTTTGTTCCCTTTTTTCCTGTTTTTGTCTGTTTTTTCTCTTAAAACATGGCCAGTGTCAAAATTCACCTGATGTTTCGCAGATACAATTGAAAACAAAAACTATTTCATTGTGCATCATAATGAAGGTTCCAGCTACTCAAAATATATTTAACCAAATAAGAATTCAGACTTTATTTTTAATGAAAGGTGCTACCATGTTTTCTTTCATAATAAAATTTTTAGGGGTTTGATGCTAGTTTGCTTGCCTCCTCATGGTGCACCCTAAATAGCATGGTAGTGTGAACCAAAAAACTAGCAACAATCGGCAGCCAGATTACATTGAAGAATTGGCAGTTAACGACAATTTCCAGTCAGACATCTTTGTAGAACTCCAGGCTCTCTAAATACATAGTAACAAATAAAACAAAAATAATGAGAAAACCTACTTCTTCCTGAGCATGCTGATCTTCCTCGTCTATCATTTGGCAGACTTAAATCCAGGAAGCCCTCTCTGGCACTCACTCAACAACTGTCTAACCAGTTTGACACAGAGGAACACACAGAAAAAAGCCAAATGGGCTGCTGAACGGCCAGATACAGGCAGTTACTGAGTTGACCCTACACAAAAGGTGCCAGGTTTCAACCTTCCTCACCAGCATTGATCAACTCAGAACAGGATCTGTACCCAACATGGTGTCTGCCAGGACTCATTGTTTAAGTGGGGTCTTGTTTCTACCCCTCAGTGTGACTGTGGTGCTCTTCGACAAAATATCCATCACATCGTATCCGAATGTCCATCAAGAGCTTATACTGGCCCAGTGTCTGATTTTTCTCAACATAGACCACCCTGACCTTGAATGGCTGGGTGGACTGGATATTAACATTTGAACCACATTTGAACATTTGTATTTGACATATGCTAAATAAATAAATAAATAAATTTTTAGGAAACATTTGCTACTGAAATTCAGTGTAATCATAATTGTGCTGTATAGATCTATGATTTATTCTTTTCATTTGTATTAATGAGCTATTTGACTTTTGCTTTTTTTTCTAGATCAGACAAGATGCAATGTATGGATTTTGGATGGTGATCTGTACCATAAAGGCCTGGTCAAATTTGCAATAGAAGCCACCTCTCTAAAAGATACTTTAATTATGATGGTAGTAGATATGTCTAAACCATGGACTGCTTTAAATTCATTACAAAAGTGGGCAAGTGTTGTAAGAGAACATATTGACAAATTAAAAATTCCTCCTGAAGAAATGAAAGAAATGGAGCAAAAAGGTAAGTATTATCTATAGCTTTATCTTAATTATAAGGCATATTTTTCCATTCTGAAGGTATTAGCTGTTATAACTATCAGCCTTTATGAAATCAAATCTAACGGTGACTGTAGATCTACCATCCATTTTTATGCAAAAAAATAATTGGAAGAGACCTTATCTTAAGAAGCAATATAAATCTTATCTTCTAATTTAAAATTAAGTATTTTTAATATTTTATAGCAACATTATTAATATTTTCTCTACAACTGTAAAAGATACCAGGCTATTTTTATAGTCTTTTCTAGAAATAGAAAAACAATTCAATTTAAAATTCTTGAAATAGTTCTCTTCATTATAAAGATTTAGTATCAGTATGTCTGTTCAAAATACACTAATTGATTTAAAAAAAAAAATCTTTAAATTCATGTTTATTTCACCTGTGCCTTCTAAAATGATCATTTTGCAATTGGGTCAAAATATCTGAAAATAAACATCAAAATATACTTCTGTTATTAACAACCTGCTCCATAATTGATGAACTCATTGTTACTCAGAGATGTGAGTTATATCCACTAAATCCTATTTTTAATACACTGCTCAAAAAAATAAAGGGAACACAAAAATTAGACATCCTAGATCTGAATGAATGAAGACATCCTAGATCTGAATCCTAGATCTTATTAAATACTTTGTTCATTACACAGTTGAATGTGCTGACAACAAAATCACACAAAAATTATAACGGAAATCAAATTTAGCAACCCATGGAGGTCTGGATTTGGAGTTACACTCAAAATTAAAATGGAAAAAAAAACACTACAGGCTGATCCAACTTTGATATAATGTCCTTAAAACAAGTCAAAATGAGGCTCAGTAGTGTGTGGCCTTCACGTGCCTGTATGACCTTCCTACAATGCCTGGGCATGCTCCTGATGAAGTGGTGGATGGTCTCCTGAGGGATCTCCTCCCACACCTGGACTAAAGCATCCCCCAACTCCTGGACAGTCTGTGGTACAATGTGAAGCAAGACATGATGTCCCAGATGTGCTCAGTTGGATTCAGGTCAGGGGAACAGGCAGGCCAGTCAATAGCATCAATGCCTTCATCTTGCAGGAACTGCTGACACACTCCACCCACATGAGGTCTAGCATTGTCTTGCATTAGGAGGAACCCAGGGCCAACCGTACCAGCATATGGTCTCACAAGGGGTCTGAGGATCTCATCTCGGTACCGAATGGCAGTCAGGCTACCTCTGGTGAGCACATGGAGGGTTGTGTGGCTCCCTAAAAAAATGCCATCCCACACCATTACTTACCCACTGCCAAACCGGTCATGCTGGAGGATGTTGCAGGCAGCAGAACATTCTCCACGGCGTCTCCAGACCCTGTCACGTCTGTCACATGTGCTCAGTGTAAACCTGCTTTCATCTGTGAAGAGCACAGGGCGCCAGTGGCGAATTTGCCAATCTTGGTATTCTCTGGCAAATGCCAAACATCCTGCATGGTGTTGGGCTGGTGGATGGTCTCCTGAGGGATCTCCTCCCACACCTGGACTAAAGCATCCCCCAACTCCTGGACAGTCTGTGGTACAATGTGGAGCAAGACATGATGTCCCAGATGTGCTCAGTTGGATTCAGGTTTGGGGAACAGGCAGGCCAGTCAATAGCATCAATGCCTTCATCTTGCAGGAACTGCTGACACACTCCACCCACATGAGGTCTAGCATTGTCTTGCATTAGGAGGAATCAGGCCCTCATACCATCCTCATGGAGTCTGTTTCTGACCGTTCGAGCAGCCACATTAATGTTTGTGGCCCGCTGGAGGTCATTTTGCAGGGCTCTGGCAGTGCTTCTCCTGTCCCTCCTTGCACAAAGGTGGAGGTAGTGGTCCTGATGCTGGGTTGTTGCCCTCCTATGGCCTCCTCCACATCTCCTGATGTAGTGGCCTGTTTCCTGGTAGCGCCTCCATGCTCTGGACACTATGCTGACAGACACAGCAAACCTTCTTGCCACAGCTCACATTGATGTGCCATCCTGGATGAGCTGCACTACCTGAGCCACTTGTGTGGGTTGTAGATTCCGTCTCATGGTACCACTACCACTGCCAGCATTCAAAAGTGACCAAACATTCAGCCAGAAAGCATAGGAACTGAGAAGTGGTCTGTGGTCACCACCTGCAGAACCACTCCTTTATTGGGGATGTCTTGCTAAATGCCTATGCTTTCCACCTGTGTCTATTCCATTTGCCTATGCTTTCCACCTGTTGTCTATTCCATTATTCCAACAGCATACAAAATTGATTGTCAATCAGTATTGCTACCTAAGTGGACAGTTTGATTTCACAGAAGTGTGATTGACTTGGAGTTATGTGGTGTTGTTTAAGCGTTCCCTTTATTTTTTTGAACAGTGTATAAGCAAGAACTTCTTAACTATAAAGAAAATCGTGTGGTATCTTATATTTTTAATATAAACAACTTGTTAACTATAAAGAAGATGGTGTGGTATCTTATTTTACTAGATCAGCTTTGATGTGCTGCAAACCAAAAACCAATAATTTGGTGCTCTTCAGATATTTAGGTTATAAATTATTAGTGATGCTAATGACCCAATGAGTGATAGAAGCTTGGCCTATTTTAAGATAGCCCTAGCGAGTGATTTTGGACTTGAATGTGCAGGTTATGCCTAATCTACGAGTTATAGGATAGTAGATAACTTTTTGGATTATGGGGTTTTTCTAAGCAATTAGACAAGATCCTCCAATTCAGTTCAAAAGTCTACTTCTCTCTTCTGTAGATCATTTATTTATTTATACCCCATATTTCTTAACTTCTCATTTCTCTTAAAATTAATGTTTAATTTTAATTAGGGCTATGAATACTTTGAAAAATTTGTTTTTCTTAATAATTTTAACTGAACAATTTTATAATAATAAAAGTAAATACAAACTAAACTCAAAAAGAAAAATAGAAAGAATAAAAAGCTCAAAGAAAAAAAAGGAAATTAAAAGAAAAAGAAAAAAATTTAAAAGGAAAGAAATATTTAAATATGTGATTTCTGATCTTCATCACCAGTACAGGTAGTCCTCTTATGACTTATGACCATAATTGAACCTGGAGTTAAATTTTAAATTGTTGTGGTCATGTCTCCTATGTTGAGACATCACATAACCTGACCCAATTTTTTCATAATTTTTGCAACAGTTGTTAAGCAAATAATGCAGTCATTAAGTGAATGCCATGATTGTTAAACAAATCCATTTTACCCACTGGGCATTTTTGCCAGAAACCAACAATTAGAAATAAGCAAAGAATGTAAAAAAATCTCAATATGGTCATAGGAGACATCACAGAACACCATAAAGTTGAGCAAGTTACCATGTGTCCAAATTGCTATCATAACTGTGGGGTGGGGAAGTATTCCAGCCATTGTAACTTTAAAATCAGATTGTAAATACTTTTGAAGTGATCTATTGTAACTTTGAACAGTTGCTAAGTGATCAGGCATAAGTCAAGGACTACCTGTATAAATAAATTTAAGAACTCTTCATCTCCTTTAAGGTTACAAATAAATATATCTTCTTGTAACCCATACTGAATTTATATGCAAATCTGTATATTCTCAACTTTTCAGATCTGGTGTCAACAAAAAGGGTTACAAGAGCTTTATATAATATGTCTTATTTTAACCATGGTCAAGCAGACCAACTTTATATTTCCTCTGTTTACTTCTAACAATCTTCATCTTTAATTCATTCAGATATTTTATAGGATTTGATTTTGTTTTTCTTTTTACCATCCCAAAGGCTTCTTCAAGGCTTTAGCAAACCTCTTTTATAAATCCAATAAAAAGTCATTATCCAGGTAATTCTCTTAGTTTATCATTTGTTTTTCCACATTAATTTTTTAAACTTTAATCCAATTTTGAGAGGGTTACAATTTCTTTTGTACCAATAAAAATCTGCCCAGGTCATTTTTTCTTGGCTTGTCATTTGTGTTTTATTTTAGTTCCTTTTTTATTATCCAATATTTATGGCTCTAATATTTCTACACAAGGCAAAATTTATTTCATATATATCATCCTTCATTAACAGCTGTCTATAGAACATCATTGCTGACATTGTAGTTACTAATTTCTAATCCCATTCTTTAAAAACCTTCTAGATACTTCAAATGTCATGTTTTGTGTCATTTTGTAAATCCCAGTAATAACCAAAGACAAAAGACTATAATAAGAGTAGTTCAGATTGAAATAGAGCCAATAGTAAGGCACATCCAATCATATGAATTAATGTTTCAGCCCCTGAGTTATATCTTGACCAGCACAGTTATCAAAGCCATCAATTTCTTAATGTTCTGGCTGAATTTTTTCATTCATCATATTAACCCTGTACCTGGGACAGGAAAAAACAGAGCTGGAGAAAAAGAGAGTATATTTACACTCTAGTTCTTATCTTAAATATAGAATTTTGGAATTATTAATGGCCTCAGGATTTTAAAATGTGTAAATAATAAATATTTAATTAAGCCATTAGGAAGCACCCTAAGATAAATCTAACAATTTTAATTGTATAACAATTTTAAGCTGATCCAAGATAATACTATGAAAGGTATATTGTAGTTCAAGCCTAACAATGTTTAGGTTGTAACAATATAAGGAAGCTCATTTCAGTACTAAATATTTTTAAATATCTATTATACATAAAATTTTAATGAAATAATTATATTGACTGTGCAGTATTTCTGAGACTAAATTTATTGAGTGCAATGTCTCGCTAAAACATTGTGAATGTAAACTAGATAACCTTCTGCACTGAAATATCCTCAGAATTGATATTTTGTAAGGTCAAAAGAATGATTTTTAAAATTGTCCTTTAAAAAAAAAAGCTGGTGTTTATCTTTGTCTTTAATATCTATTTCCAGTTTTTTTATTATGATGCAGTATTCAGAATTTTTTTACAGATTGCAACTTGTGCTTAAAAACTTGATTATATATATATGAACCGAGGTGGCACAGTGGTTAGAATGCTAACTTACTGCTCACTGCCAGGAGTTTGATTCAGCTCAAAGTTGATTCAGCCTTCCATCCTTCCAAGGTCGGTCAAATGAGGACCCAAATTATTGTTGGAATCTGTAAACTACTTAAAGAATGGTATAACACACAGTGAAGCAGTATATAAGTCTTAAGTGCTGTTGCTATGCAATCTGGTTGTGACTGGAGTCCAGGAATGGATTATAATTGTGATCTGAGGCGCCACTGTATAATATTTCTCTGGTGCCTATTAATTAGTTTTCTTTGAAAAATTGAATATTCTCTAGAGGAAGAAGGACAAACATAACTGAAAAGTATTTATAGCCCTTGATTTATAGTCTCCGTTGAGACCAAAATCTTGGTCATAAAACAAAGTGGTTATTAAACAAGGTATCACATGACTACTCTCAACAATCATGATCCTGGCATTCCTGGTTGCAGTTGTCAAGTAAACTGCTGGGTCATTAACCAGACAAAATCACAGATATTGAGCATGTGATGCCTCAGAAAGAGGGGAACAGATCCTGGGAGGCCCAATGCATACTATATGCTAGTGTTTCCCTGCTTCAGAGCTGAAAATCCCTCCTCCCAAAATCTAAGTAGGATTTTCAGCCTCTGAACAGGGAGACACTTGCACACAGCCCCGAGTGCATGACATCTCTTAGGGCAGGTGTTGGCAACCTGCAGGTCCAGAGCTGCATGCGGCCCTTTGTCAGATGATCCCATCACTGGCTGACCCTTCCCCTCCCCTCCCAGTCACTCCTTGCCTGGCCTGAGAAGGGAAGAGCGACAGTAGCAGATGGAGCCTTCCAGAGTGAGAATAACCCTTGGTGCGCGCACTTCAGTCACTCAGGGAGATATGCGACTTTCTCTCTGCCTTAATGATTGGCCCAGCTGTGGCTGACTCCACTGCTCTTGCTGCCTCCATGGCCTGTTTGCTGCTCTTTCAGCACCTTGTGCAGCACACTTAAATTTAGTGCGCTTCACAATGGGGGAGACAACATCCCCTCCTCCCCTGGAGTCCATTATACAGAGCATTAGCGGCAGCCAGGCCAGGCCAGTGTCTCGGGGTGGAAGGAAAATCACATGTCTCCCCGAGTGACCGAGGTGCATGAAGCACCAATAAGGGCCAGATGAAGACGCAAGTAGACAGGCGCTTCATTCTGAAACATGGAGCAAGTCTCTATCCTCCATCACCATCCTTCCCTTCTCAAGTGAGGAGTGACTGAGAGGAAAGGGTGAGGGGTAGTGCCAGTCAGTGGTGCATTCAGCTGACAGGAAGCTACAGCAAGGGGACGAAAATTTATCTGGGAACCTGAAATGACTTTATTTTAATCATATGGTAAAAAGCACCCAAAGAAGAAGAAAGAACCAAAAAAAAACCAAAACCCCACACAACCCTCACCTGTTTTTGGAAATGGTTTGAGAGGGAACACACACACACACACACACACACACACACACACACAGGGAGGGAGGGAGGGAGGGAGGGAGGGAGGGAGGGAGAGAGAGAGAGAGAGAGAAATGAGAGAGAGAAATGAGAGAGAGAGGAATGAGAGAAAAATGAGTGAGAAAGAGAGGGAGATCAGAGGGAGAAAGATGAGAGAGGGAGAAAGACAGAAAGGGAAAGAGAGAGAGATGAGAGAGGGACAAAGAAATAGAGAAAGAGAGTTGAAAGCTAAAGAGAGATATGAGAGAGAAAGAGAGATAGAGAGAAATGAGAGATAGAGAAAGAGAGAGACACATAGATACCTGTTTCCCAGAGAAAATAAAATACTGGGAGCCACAAAACCTGGTAGGTGTGGCTGGTGGGATCATGTGTCTGGGTGGGAGTGAGTGATGTTGAGTTGGTGACGCCCACCCAGGTTTTGTGGCTCCCTGTGTTTTCTGTGGGAAATGTGTCCAAATGGCTCTTTGAGTGTTTAAGTTTGCAGTCTTAAGGACCTTCCCCACCCCTTTGAGGCACACTATGCTCTTATCTTACTGTGCTGCCACTCTATCCAGGAAACTCCTGCTTGAATTTTGACTTCCTCTTGTCTGTGGACTAGCTAAAAGAGTTGCGTGTTAAAATAATTTATCTCCCTACCTACTTGGATTTCAACAATCCATGCAAGCACAGAACTGAAATCCTTGCAAACAGTTTTTTTCAGTCAACCTAGAGCAAAAGAATTTCCTGCCAAAGGTTTTCAGTTCCATACTCGCTTGGATTGCTTGAAACCCCAGACGGCACAGAACTGAAATCCTTCAGCAGGCAACTCTTTCAACCAGCCCAGAACAGCAGAGAGAGTCCTTTTGGAAGGCACAGCACTTGCAATCTTCCCTACTAGCTTCCTCACTGGTATTCTGGGGGATCCAGCAGAGAGGATTGCAGGTAATGATTACATGGGAATCTGTTGTAAATATGAACAGATTGTCAAACATTCATACAGTGATAGAGATACGACATTTTACACCCTTTTTCTTGCCATTGTTCTTTGAACTATTGTTTGGTGAATAGTAATAAGTCAAGGGCTACCTGTAATATTTCTGATAGAGATGCAGTGTTTAGGAAGAAAATAATCTATTTTTATTTTCTTTTTGTCTTATTTTCTTTCTTTTTTTTTCCAGTTGTTAGAGATTTCCAAGAATATAAAGAACCAGGAGAAGATTTTCCAGTTTCTCCACAAAGGAGAAATACTTCATCGCAAGAATACAAAGATGATAGTGTTATTTTACCTCTGAGTGCAGAAACACTAAAATGTAACTTAGGCATTCCTGTTGTAGTAGTTTGTACAAAGGTTTGTTCCATTTTAATTGAAGCTATATGTCTTCAAATAATTTAATTAAGCTTTTAAATTAATTGGTTCATAATACCCTTAAGAGAAAATAATATATTGCTTTTTTAAAAAATCTCTTATTTTTAGTCATTTCTTCTCTCTTACTCTCAATATATTGTAAACTAGTAAATGTGAAGATTATATGTCTTTGCATGGAGGCTTCAGATGTATTTTAGATTGATGCTAATTATGATTTTGGAAACAATAGAAATCCAGTATATTAAAGTAAATATTGTACACTATTTTATCCATTGGGAGTTTCTAGACATACAAGTAAAAATAAAATTCTACATTAAGCTCAACTATCTACAGCTATTTACACCCCTACCCCAATATTCTACAGTTCATTAATCCCAACCCAACAACCAATCATTAACCCCAACAGTAATTATTTTACTTATTTCTAGTGTGATGCCATTAACCTTCTGGAAAAAGAACACAATTACAGAGACGAACACTTTGACTTTATCCAGTCATATATCCGACAATTTTGTTTACAGTGTATCCTTTATGAGATATACCTAGCATTAGCTTTCTGTTTAGATTATTGTAAAGGTCATCCAACTTCTACTGAAATAAAAAAGATTAAGGTGATAAGACTATTCTATCTTGATCTTATAGACTGAAATGTCAACAAATGACATTTTACTTTATAGCCTTTGTTTTTCCTTCCTTTCCAAACAATCAAACCAGGAGTTATCTTTTAATCACTTTATGGAGAAAAATGGTTGAATAATAATTTGAAGTTGGTCTTATTTATGTTCATTCTAAAGTTAGTCACTTTCAAGTCTTGTGTAACAAAAACAGGAAAGTATTAATTATATATTTAATTGTCTATGCCATAAAAGAAGAAATAAAAGGTCTATATAAGTGGCCAAATGGATTTTTCTTGTTTTATTAGTATACAATACATTGGTGTACAAGTAAATACTGATGGTACTTATTTAGTGTCCACAATTAGAATCAGCAACTTCATCATTAAATAAGTGATCACTAAGTAAAATTATGATCCAACTTTCCTTTGCTTTAAAGATCAGAGAAGGTTGTAAATGCATAAATTGGTCCCAAAGTTACTTTATCACCATAATTTCATGCCATAATTCTGAACAGTTCAGAATATATGTGGCACTTACTAAACGCATACTGTCTATATGATAAAACATGTTTTATAACAAATTATTAAATTGTTAAATTTGGCAGTTGTGAAACTATAGATTTTTAAGCTTAGTGGATATCAGTATATCTTTAAGAAGATAATATTTTCAAAGTATAGAATTGCAAAAAATTAAAATGTAGAGTTTTCTTCAACAAATATTTCAGATGGTGCAGCCCTTATTTACACTTCAATAAAAGAGAATAAGAATATTAATTTAGTTTATAAATATATTGTCCAGAAATTGTATGGATTTCCTTTCAACATACCTCCTTTTGTTGTAGAAAAAGATGCACTATTTATGTAAGTTATTTAGTAATAGAATTTCTGTACAATTAGTTCTTTAAAATATTGTTACTTATTTTCAATGTTTTCAATGAGTTTTTATTTAGATTTCCAATTGTTGCAATTAAAATTTTTAGAATTCACTGGGAGGAAAAGTTTAAGACAGAAGAACACTTTTCTTGTCACACTGAAATCTCCCATTTTTGTCCTATAAATTTTAAAAGGCTTCCAAATGAAGTATTTCATTGTTCCTTACTGGATTAAGAGGGGAAAGTATACTCAAAACACTAATAAATAAACTGTGCATTTGTGTGTGACTTTTTATTGTGAATTTTTTACTTTAAATTTCAAAAGGAACTCAATAAATTTAATGAAAAAAACAAGTATTTTTGTATGGCAGAGAATGAAAAATGAACAGTTGAAATCTTGTCTGATAGAGTTTTGCTTTCAGTCCTACAGGGTGGGACAATGAAAAAAAGATAGGAATATTACATGAGAACTTTCAGATTTTAAAAATCAGTGACAGCTTTGAAGATATTGTTATAAAGCCATCTGTCAGAAAGGTAATTGCTTACAACATTAGAAGTCAGTTTATTTATTTATTTGCAATCTTAGAAAATCTTAAACAATAATACATTACCTATTTAAAGTAAAACTGAAATTCCTTTTTTGATTGTAATCTGAATCATATTTAGAAGTAATTATGATTTAATAAACATGTAATTTTAATTTCAAAGTTAGGCTGTTTACAATACTGATCTTTTTAAAAATCTTGCTGAAAATTGAGCTGTTTTAGAGACCCTTTCCCATCTTTATTTTTATATTTTCTACGTACTTGATATTGTGTTTTGTGCTTATGCTGTTTATTATAATTTTTATTTCATGAATGTTGGGATTATAGGTTGTCCTATGGGAATCATAACTAAATTATTCTATGTAAACTAAGATAATTCTTTTTTAATTGCAACATGATAGAAATACATAAAATCAATCTATCCATCAAACATTCAATCCATAGCCATGGTATCTTTCAAAAGTAGGATTGGGAATGTCATAACTAGATTTTCAGTAAGATATAAAATTGATGTTATAAAATGTCATAAATTTTACTGATAAAATAATAGCCCAGCCACCCATAATCTGTTAAAAAGCTCATAGCATAGCATGGAGGCAAGAGCTCCTCTCATTTCTGTGCAAAAATCAGTTGACAGTGTTAAACTCTGAATATGAAAGTTCTTATGTTATGTTAGACTAGCTCGATACCTGTGCTTCGCTATGAAACTGTGGTCGGGCTTAGTTTTTGGAAAGGAAAATGCGGGGGGGGGGGGGGAAATCAGCCTCTACCTATCAGCATCCATTGGTATTCATCTGGCTAGCGTCCTGTCATTGGGTAAGAGAGTTGAGAAACTGAAAAAGTATTTGCTGTGAACAAGGAGACAAAAATAAAGGAGCCTAAGCGTGGCTTAAGCCCATGTCACACAGCACCAACGGATCGAAAGAGGATGTAAAACGGAGAGAAACACTTGCCATCCATTGGTTAACGCGATGCATCCGTTCTGTACTCACTGCATCCATTTTTCATACTCTCTATCCGTCCAGCATCCGACTACTGAGATTTCACCCGCTCAAAAAGTTTTGAGCTGCACAAAACCTTTTGAGCGGATAAAGTATCCAACGTGTCCATTCTACATCTGCTACGCATACGGGGAACATCCGTTATACGTCCGTCATCATCTGTTATGCATCCACTATATCCGCTAGGCATCCGCTGCGCATCCACGCAACTCACATCCGCTCCAGCGGAAAACGGACACAGAGGAAGCGAAACGGACGCGGAATGGACATGCAGCGTTAGTAGCACGGACATAGAAAGGATGAAAGCGGATGCAGCTCGCATAGAAAGCGTTAAAATGGAAAAAATGTTTGTATAGGGGACGTATCTCAAATATTTAGGATGTCTGCAGGATGTCTAGAGGATGCAGAAGGACACCTAGCAGAAAAACGATATTTCCTATAAAAAGGGGGAGAAATCACCTGGATCTCACTTTCAGTCCAGCAGCCCTGCTATGCAGACCTCTTCAGCCTTCATCTTGCTCTTGCTCTTCCACAGCATCCAGTCATCTCCATCATGGATCATCGCACACTCCTTTTAGTAGCCGCCATCGTTCTACAACAGTGCGAAGCCCTCTACAAGCTCTTTCACCTGTTCTACAGGAAGAAAAGGAGGCATCCAAGAAGTGTCTGGGTCCGAAGATGGATTGCGAAAAGGGCCAAGTACGGATTGCATAACAAGCTGATGGTGGAGCTGAGGAACGAAGACCTTCGTGCATTCCAGAACTTCATGAGGATGCCGCCAGCCATGTTTGATGAAGTTGTGGAGCGGCTGAGACCCAGGTTGACCGAGGCAAACACCAACTTCCGGCCCAGCCTGGACCCTGGACTGAAGGTGGCACTGACTCTGCGCCACCTGGCCTCAGGGACCACGTACAGGAGCATGCAGTACGGCTGGAGGGTGCCACACAACACCATCAGCATTGTGGTCAGAGAAGTGGTGCAGGCCATCATCGAAGAATACCTGGAGGAGCTCCTCCAGTGCCCCTCCACTGAAGAAGGCTGGAAGAAAGTTGCAGAGCAGTGGTATCAGAAGTGGAACTTCCCCCACACCGTTGGAGCCATAGATGGGAAGCACGTGGCCTGCAAAGCTCCAGCCAACTCAGGGTCCACTTATCACAACTACAAGGGCTTCTTCAGCATCATCCTCTTTGCCATGGTCGATGCTGACTACAAGTTCATGTACATTGATGCTTCAGGCAACGGGTCATCTTCAGATGCCCAGGTATACAACACCAGTCACCTCAAGGAGGGGCTGGAACGCAACCTCATCATGAGCTTCCCAGATCCAGACCCCCTGCCCAACGACACACAAGATGTGCCCTACTTCATTGTGGGTGATGATGCCTTCTCCCTCAGAACCTACCTCATGAAGCCCTATACTTCCAGATGCCTCACCTGTGAAGAGAGGATCTTCAACTACAGGCTGTCCAGGCCAAGACGGCTGGTGGAGAATGCCTTTGGCATCCTGGCCAACAGGTTTCAGGTACTTCTCACCACCATGCAGCATCGCCCAGAGATCATGAGGAGCATCATGGAAGCTTGCTGCATCCTGCACAATCTCATGCGCACCCACTACCCAGTGTTGCAGAACAGGCTCGTGGACCACCAACAAGGCAATGGGGACATGGAGCCTGGTGAATAGAGGCAAGGGCGAAACCTGATAGAAGCTGTGGATGTGCAAGGCCCCAACAGAGCTTCAGGTGAAGGGAAGAAGCAGCGCAACCTCCTGAAACACTGGTACAACTCCCCAGCTGGAGCAGTGGAATGGCAAGATGCTTAATGGTAGATGCTTAATGGATACTTCCTTCTGCCTGTCTCATCACACTGATGAGATTGTGCCATGTATGTTGAGTGGCCCTACAATAAACAGGGCATTTAATAAAGAGTTATGTTTATGTTGAAATGTGTTGATGAATGATTACATTGTTGTTGATAATAAAGGGCCATAGGTGTGGCACCTAGGAGGGTGGACCATACAGTCCCGCTATGCTTGCACTGGAGGCTTATCTATTCCACAGTTATTACCCATCCCACTGCTATCTTCACCCATCCCACAGCTATTACCCATCCCACAGGTATCCCTGCCCATTCCACTGCTATCCTATCACATCCCACAGCTATTACCCATCCCACAGGTATCCCTGCCCATCCCACTGCTATCCTTACCCATCCCACAAGCATGCAAAGGCTTAAACCATTTCTAAAAGTTTCCACCAAGACTTTATTTACTAAAAGAACTGAACCAAGTGTGTGAAGCAAAGATAAACTTTATTAATGCCAAACTGTAAAAGCAAAATGACCCAAATAAAGTGTCCCAAGCAAAGATAAAGTCAACAGGTAGCAACCCAGTCTCTGGCACTCTTCTCAGTCACTCTGAAGCGTGCCCATAGTCTCAGGGGTGAAGGGTCCAGGTGCTGTGGAGGTGGCTGCTGCTGGAGTGCTGGTCTGAGGCGCCATTGGGGTGCCTGGCCCCGAGAGGAAAACAGGTGATGGTGTGTGGAGGAAGCTCTCAGAGAGCTGGCTCAGTCCTGTGATGTTGAGAGCCCCTTCCTCCATGACAAGGAGTGTCAGTCCCAAGGCCGATGATGGATGTTCTGAGGCTGGGCTTGGGTGTGGGGTGGAGGAAGGAGGAGTGTAGTGGGGCTCTGGTCTGCAGCTGAGCGAGGTGAGGCATCGGTGGTATCTACGGCATCGGTGGCATCGGTGGCATCGGTGGCATCTGTGGCGTTGGTGGCATCGGTGGCACAGGTGGCATTCGATGTACCTGTGCCTGGACTGGGAAGAGCTGCCTGTGCTGCTGGAACTCCTGGTAGCCATAGGCTTGGTAGGTGAGGGCCTGTGGAAAGTCTTGGAAGGGCTGTGACATCACCTGGGGTGGAGGAGCAGACCTGGACTGGGTCGGAGCAGGTTCAGCTGGGCCTGGAGGGTTATGCAGAAGACCTGTGATCCTCTCCTTGATCACCTGGTACTGGGATTCGGACATGTCCATGAGGGTCTGGTTGAGGTGGGTGAGGAAGGGCTTTCTGTTAGAGGATGGTATGTCAGTGTGTACCAGCTGAGAGAGGAGATCTATGCTGCTTTTGATGGTGTCCCTGATCTCCAGCAGGACAGTGTGGCTCTGTCCCTCCGGTCTGCCTCTCTGCCTGCTTTCTGTGGAGGTGGAGCTGGGTGTGGGTGTGGGTTGGTTTCTGGTGTCAGCGGCCTCTCCTTGCTCCAACTGCGTCAGGGGGTCCTCCACGCGCTCCGCCACGGGGAGTGCAGCTGTCAGGGGGGGTCTCCGTCGTGGGGCGCTCCACAGATACCTGCCTGCACACAGGAGCTAACTCATGCCCAGAAGAGGACTGGCTCTCTGTGGCCTGCCTGAGAGAGAGGGTTGACAGAGGGGCTGCTCCTCGGTGGCGTTCCTCACAGACTTCTTGAGGTGCAGCTTCCCGTACCAGGTGTGCATGTGCTTCCACCACCCGAGGAGAACCTCCAAAGTTTAACCCAGGCTCTCCTCCTTCTCTCTCCAAGCAGCCTGCTTCCGGTTGGTGTCTCGATAGAGTCTGTGTCCCTTCCGCCAGAGGTACTCGTTCTCCCTCAGCCATTCGAGCACCTCATCCTCATGTTCCTCTTCGATGGAGTACTGTCTCCTCTCCCTATCGCGTGATTGCCTCTTCCTCCCTCTGCCTCATCAGAAGGGCTTTGAGGTTCTAGGGCTGGTGTACCACACCACCACCACCAGCAGCAGCAACAACAGCAGGACCAGCAGCACCAGCACCAGGAGCACCAGCAGGACCAGAAGCACCAGCAGGACCAGCAGCAGCACCAGCAGAGTAAGCACCAGCACCAGGAGCAGCACCAGCAGAAGCTCCAGCACCAGCAGAGTCAGCCCCAGCAGCAGAAGCCCAAGCAGAAGCAGAGTCAGCACCAGAGGGTGGGATGGTGGCCCTGTCCTTCTTGCCAGGGCTGGCAGGAGTAGGCACAGGCTTCCTCTTCTACCCCATGGTTGTTGGCTGGAGATGTGTCTGGCAGCAGGTCTTTCCTCTGAATGGTGACCTGCTTGCGAGCTGCATCCTTTTATATCCGCGGGGCTGACGCAATGCATCCTCCCTGCATGCGCAGTGAATGCTTTGCATCCACTGGTGTCCGTGATGCATCCACGTCATCCGCTCTGCATCCACTCCTTCCGCTGCACGTCCGCTTCGCTGTGCTCCCCCAGAAGCCCTGCGGATGTGTCATCCGCTTCCATCCGCTAGGCTTCCATGGAGCATCCGCTTTATATCCTCGCTACGTCCTCTCCCTGTCCGTTCCTTTCTGTTGTTGTCCTCTCTTTTTATGCAAATTTGGGGCACTTTTGAGAGCGGATAACTATGGATGAACATTTTCTCGTCTGCTGTGTCCTTTTTACATACTTTTTGCATCCGTTGGCCGATGTGATAGGGCCTTTAGCTCAACTGTTCTATACTGAAGGTAGTTGCTGCTCTGAAACTGAAACTCCAGTCCTCTACTTTGTTTTACATTTGGAACACATTTCTTTTCAGGTGGGGAGATGGAGTAGAACTCTTAGCATCAGAGTGTTAATAATAATGTACAAAATACTAATGCTGTGATGGTCATTTCAAAAAATCCTTTCTTAGTGAGCACCTAGAATCCAAGAGGAGCATATGTGCCAAATTTCAAGTTTGTAGGCTTTACAGTTCTGGAAATTTTATGATGATGCATGAGTGGTATTTCACTTTTATATAAATAGATACCTACTGAGGTGTTGGTTATTTGTGAATTTACATGACAACTGGATAAAATTCTTAGTAATTGGAACTTGGAAAACCACTGCCTTGAGAAATTTAACCCAGAGTCATAAGTATTATGATAAACAACAAAAATAAGAGATTATTTAGGAAATTCGATTGATTAAATGAGGCCTAGGCTATTTAAACATTTTAAAGGTCACAATAATGGTGGGAGGATAGCTTTCTAATGTTTATATATCTCATATTTTACTAGACTCATTTTAGTAAGTTTTTGTTGTTACAGTTTGTACATGAAAAGGAAATAGTAGCAGAAGATGATCAAGTATTTCTTATGAAGCAACAGGTATTAATCTGTACTTTTCAATCATTAAAATGTATTTTAATTTGAATTAACTTTCATATATATATATATATATATTTTAACATTTATGAAATGTTTATGCTGTTGCATGTTTGATTGTGTTTTTTAGACTCTGTTAGCCAAACAGCCACCTTCTACAACTGGACGGCCAGTGGTTAGTAAAAGAAAATTAACTTACTAGTATTAATAATTTACAAATGTTTTGTTCTATCGTAGTAGAGTGGCATATTTCTAATAATATTTCACTATCTCTGCTTTTTTTACCTGAAATTTTCAACCTTTTGCTTCTTTTTAGACTATATATTCTGTAACTGTACATACCTAACATTTTTTGGGATTCAGTGGAGTAAATGTAAATGTAAAACATTGTTCTGCTAAATTGTATATCCTATATTTTGTTCATTTCATTTTTTAACTCTTTGTATCAACATTAATCAATGAAATTGGATGATAAATACCACTGTGTGTGATCTTTACTTGCTTTTGGTATGACTAATCTAAGCCCGATTAAAAGTTGTTTCTTG
The DNA here is from genome assembly GCA_015471245.1 of Laticauda colubrina. Taxonomy (NCBI): domain Eukaryota; kingdom Metazoa; phylum Chordata; class Lepidosauria; order Squamata; family Elapidae; genus Laticauda; species Laticauda colubrina. The sequence continues at coordinate 21,352,546 of BLBF01000019.1, forward strand.
ATATATCTTCAAACTTGACAAAGTTTTGGCACCAATAGATCTATAAATCTTTATAGCATTCAATGGGAAACCCATCTTCTCCTGGTGTTTTACCTTTTGCCATTTTTAAATTACTGGTTTAATACCTCAGATAATGGAGGAAATAATAGTTATTTTGGTGTATAATTAAATGTGGTAGATTAATTTTATTTTAAAAGGCCTCTATGCCTTCATTTATTCTCTGGTTCACTATATAATTCTGAATCACTTTTCATTCTAAAAAATAACCCCAGAACATCAATTATTAGAAAATTAACTCCACATTTTTAGATTTTGAGAATGAGATATATTCCAAAACTGTTTAGCAAAGGGTTGCCAATGTTGCGAATGTTATTCAGGTATTGATGGTTTATGCTAATATTCAATCACTCAAATTTTTATTTTGGTCATAGACCAGTGAAGTTTATAATGAACCTCATGTTTTTTCTTCCTAATAAGTATCAGATTAAAAGGTTTTCCTAATCTGTTGAAGTATGTTCAGTGATCATCATGTATTCTTGTTCATTCTATCAACCTATATGCCTTAAATTACAATCTCATTTTCTTTTTTGTGTTTGCAAAAAATTTCCTAATCTTTGTTAAAACATCTGATAAAAAACTTAATTTAGAAAACTTTTTAATAGGAAAAAGGAAGGAATTGATTATTTTCATTCTTCCAAGTTGCTAACCTGAAATGGCATTTATTATAATGATTTATAGATAATCTGATTCATAACTATAGTCTTAAGAGGTTTTTTCTACAGGCAGATATTCAAAGTAGAATATTTTAAACATTTTCCAGATGATCTTATGTCCATGAGATAAGTGATTTACATTAGGTTCATGTTCTCTGTAGGATACCTCACAAAGGGTCCCTGGAGGATCACCCAGGACACAGAACAGATCTGTGACCTCCAATGTTACCAGTGTTATATCAATCCCTGCCGTATCTAAAAAAATAGATCCTAGTATGAAAGGTAAAACGCTGAAGATATTACTAATTTCTTGTAATTGTCTGGGATTTTGGTTTAATATTCAGTTGGTGAAGCAAGCCTTTATAATTGACATTTATTTATTTATATTTGTATCTGTTGTATAACAACATTTTATTATGTTTAAACATTTCAAATTGAAATACAATATATTATCACTGTGTCATGGAATTTTTTTCAGCTGGAGCCACAAGTGAGGGAGTATTGGCAAACTTCTTCAACAGTTTGCTGAGTAAAAAAACTGGAGCACCTGGTGGACCAAGTAACATTGGTAGTCCAGGAGGAGTAGGAGGTATTGGAAGTGGTAGCAATGGTACTCTGCCATCATCTGCAAAGAAATCAGGTAATAATTTAGCTGAATTTAGATAAACTGAACTCATTAAATGCTCAATCAACTACTGTAAATACAGTATAAAAATGTATGTAATGATTTAACATTTATATTTAGTGATTTGTATTTTAGCTGATTTCCTCATTGTTGCTAGTAATCAATTGTACAAGCTTATAAATCCTTCCACAGAGTTTTAACTCTGTCTTTGCCTATAACTTGTGGATTTATTAAAGCCTTAAAGATGTGGTATGGGAAACGTACTGCATGTGGTTTTGGCAAAACAAAAAACAAGATTGATTGATTGATTTGTAAAATTTATTAGGTGCCATATTACCACAAAGCAACTCTGGGTGGCTTATGATTTTAAAAATATAAAAACTATATAAGTAATCCTTGACTTAAAATCACAATCGAGCCCCAAATTTCTATTGCTAAGTGAGGCATTTATGTGAGTTTTGCCCTATTTTATCACCTTTCTTGCCAGAGTTGTTAAATGAATCATTGTAGTTGTTGAATTAGTAACTCAGTTAAATGAATCTCTATTTTTGCTTTTGAGAAAATTCCAAAATGTGATCACATGACCCTGGGACATTGCAAGCATTATAAATATGAGTCAATTGCCAAGTGCCTGAATTTTGATCACATGACCATGAGGATGCTGCAATAGTCAATGTGAAAAATGATCATGTCACTTTTTTCACTGCCATTATAATTTTGAACAGTTACTAAATGAACTGTTGAAAGTTGTACAAAAACTAAAAGATATAATAATGTGAAGATCCAAACACTACACCACAATTAAAAGTGGGAAAAACAAAAATACGATTGGGGGAGGGCAGATGGGATCTGTTATTAATCTATCACCCCTCTCCACTGTAAGATTCTCTCTTTGGAGCCATCAGCTATCTGGCAGAGCCAGATCTTTAAGGATCTTGTAGAAGATTAGGAAGGTTGGAATCTACCTCAGTCCCAAGGACAATATGTTCCAAAGGACAGGTGCATATTAATTTCCTATTTTTTCTGTTTTCTCCAAGTCACATTATAAAGACTGTTTAGATACAGTTATGACAGAGAGAGATACACTATGGTATGGCAAACTGACATCAAGGCAGATAATTTATTACATTTGTAACAGTAAAGTTATCTATTGCTAATACTCTAGTATCTTTATTGATTGTTCAATATTTTCCATATTCTGGAATTATTAATTCTACAGCATAGGCAGATATTTTCCATCTTACCATTCTTTTGTGTATTAATGGGAATGAATAAGATATTATTTATCTTTACAGGCAATTTTCCTCTCCTTCAGCCTAGAATAATGTATATGTCTGTTTTCTTACAATATTTTGAAGGTATATTGATAGGAACTTAGTATAGAGAATTACTGTCATCAATGCATTCTTTCCTAATATATGAGTGTAGACATGCTATTTGTGATACTTATTGTTTTAGAGTTTTTATGGAATATCTTTTCTTCTCAGACTTGTTTAAAACTTTGCCAGTTTTTCCTTGTCAATTTCCTCATTCCATAACTGGTAATGAGAGATTAAAAATCATCTCATACTGCAAATTTTATACTTCAAACATGCTTGAACCAATTTTTATCTTAACATTATCAAAAATTACGGACAGTACCTTAGAGCTGAAATCGGTTTTTAAGAATAAAGTAAAATAAATTGTTAAATAGAATATGGCTATTAGAACACAACTTTGGGAAAGCAGTTTGTTTCACAAAAGAGATTTAGAAGAGGGGGGAAGCCAATACACCTCAAAGAAAAGGTAAAGGTAAAAAGGTAAACTATTACAAGATTACCAGAGGTGGGCTGCACTCACGTTAACAACCTGTTCGCTTCGTTTGCATGCGCCTCTTTGGGGCTGAAACTCAACTTCAAACATACAGCTAATCTACTCAGGCAGCTCCAGTGAGAACAGCAGGTGCAGTGCAGATCATAGGTGGGCAGCATGGGCGGGGGGAACAAGCCAGAAAGTTATATATGGAAAGGATAGCGCGGGAGGGGGGGTGTCAGCCAGTGATCACAACTATTAGTTCGCCCGAACCAGTCCATCCAAGCAGCAGCCCACCACTGAAGATTATGTTTATGAAAGTAAGTCCACAGCATGTATTTTCAATCTGAAAAAAATATGTGAAATGCATTTTAGTATTCGTTAAAAATATGTAGAAACAATAATGTCAAATTTTGTAGTAAAACATATTTGGCATACAATGCTTGCATGGAAAATTATTTTAAAAATTATTACTTCTTTTTTTTAAAAGGACAAAAGCCTGTTTTGACTGATGTTCAAGCTGAATTAGATAGAATCTCACAAAAACCAGATTTGGTTCCTCCATCAACTGTTATGTCCCCTACAGGAGGTGGGGCATCTTGAAGTCACCAAATATATCAATTTATTCAGTTTTATGGGATAATTTAATTGCCTTTGCCTCTTCATCCAATGACTGGAATTGGAAAACTGAAATACTTTTAGAAAAGGACAAACAGATATCTGTTGTATCGCTGAGCATTGTAAAAGGAAATTGTATATATAAAATTATTACACAATGTAATACACAATTCACAATTCAATGTGACATTCAAATATGCTTATTCCTTAAAGTCAGTGCCATTTTGTAAATTTCAAGGTGTCCGCTTAATCATTTGAAATCATAAAGCTGCTTGAAGAGTTGGCAAAATGATATGCAAGAAATATGGGCATTTAATTTATATTGAGTTCTCATTTTAAGTCAGTTTTACAAATCCTCAGTTTTGCAATTTTGTTGGAGAAAGGGTTAAGAAACCATTGTTCTTTAGGACACCATCAATAAACTAACTTAAATGTTAACACTGTTTGGAATATGATTTCAGATTATGCTGATCTCGTTTGAAATCTAACTACATTACACTATTTGATTTAAGTGCCGCAGTATTGAGGATTCATTCAGATTATTGGCATGGGCACTTTCGGATTCTAAATTTCTGAAAAATAATTTTAAAAGTACATGTGAATGTTATTCTCAATTTAATAAAAATAAAATCCTTAGATTTGTTCTACATTTCATGCCTTAATATTCATTTTTGTTTAGGTAGAAATCTCATTTAAAACTTTTCATACAGATTTCAGCATGTTTTTGTAGTGCCTATTTCTTTGCTTTTGAGAAAGTCACATCTATTTGTTTGTATTCCATCTTCATTATGTTTAATAATAACTCAAAGCAACAAATATATCCTATACCTTCCATCTCCTATTTTTCTCACAACAAGCACCCTGTTAGGTGGACTGGGCTGAGAGAGAGTGACTGGCTCAAAGTTAGCTAGTTGGCTTTTATGGCTAAGACAAGACTTGAACTCACATTCTCCTGCTTTCTAACCTGGTGCCTTAACCACTAGACAAACTGATCAAACTAGCTCTTTCAGTTTAATAAATTAAATTATAATGTTGTCTTCTAGACTATTTACAGTATAGAAGTACTTTGAATACTATAGAATAATTCTTTATTCTTTGTTGGCCAAGTGTGATTGGACACACAAGGAATTTGTCTTGGTGCAAATGCTCTCCGTTATACATAAAAGAAACATATGTCAAGAGTCAACAATCATAAGGTACAACACTTAATAATAATCATAGGATACAAATAAGCAATCAAATCATATTAGAAAACAGTTAATATACAGTAAATTGTAAGGATACAAGCGACAAAGTTACAGTCATACAGTCACAAGTGGAAGGGGATGGTTAATAAGGAGTGATGAGAAGATTAATTGTAATAATAATACAGACTTTATAAAGACAATGTTGAGGGAATTACTTGTTTAGCAGAGTGATGGCATTCAGGGAAAAACTGTCCTTGTGCCTATTTGCCCGGTGTGCAGTGCTCTATAGCATCGTTTTGAGGATAGGAGTTGAAACAGTTTATGTCTGGGATGTGAGGGATCTGTAAATATTTTCAAAGCCTTCTTTTTGACTCATGCAGTATACAAGTCCTCAATTGAAAGCAGGTTGGTAGTAATTGTTTTTTCATCCATAAGCTTTTAAGCATCTCCTTTGGATTCCTCCTTCCTCAAGCAATGTCTCATGAAATTCTTCTACCTTTCACAAGTAATGTGCTATACAGTATTTGGTTCATGTTTTAGAAATCCAGAGCATAATTTAATTACATGATAGCACAGCACAACTCATTGGCCTATGTCAACAAGGGAAGAAAAATACAGATCCTCATTATTAACTTTTGCTTTAAAAAATGGATGAAGTAAACTTAAACTACAATTGTTTTACATCATTAAGATCTAACTGCTAAAAGAAGACATACTCCCAACAAGGAACATATTTACAGAAGATTCTTTAGAGAAGTTTTCTTCAGTTACAATGAAATACATTAAATTGAATCTTTGAATGAAATAAACACAGTATGAACATTTGGTGTGCATTTAAGATGTATATCAGTTTATACTACAGATGAGATAAGCAATGTATCTTTCCAGGCATTTATATATTAAAAGTTGAATTGTTTGCGTTTAACTTTATTTTTTTAAATTTTTCTTTAAAAACAAAAAATACAAAAATCTCATTTCCATTAACAGTTATTGTGTCATTGTATATACATGTTTCTAATTTTTTTTATTTTTTTTATACATTATTTTTATCCTTATCCTTCATCCATTTGTACCACCTCTCCCATGTTGCATAGTATTCTTGATCCTCTTTGCCTTTCAATTCCATAGTGAATTTATCTCGTACAGCACAGTCCATTATTTTTTTAATCAAAACTTCATCTGGTGGTATTTTATCACTCTTCCAATTTTGTGCAAACATGATTCTTGCTGTAGTTAAGATGTGTACAATAAGGTATCTTTTATCTTTACTCAAATTCCCTTTAATCATATCTAATAAAAATGTTTCGGGTTCCAATTTCAATTTATATTTTGTAATCTCAAAAAGCCATTTCTGTATTTTTTTTTCCAGTATTTTTTGACCTCTATACATTGCCACCACATAGGGAAAAACATTCCTTTCTTTTGTTTGCACTTCCAGCATTCTGGTTTCAAGGTTGGATACATTTTCACCAGTCGTGCTGGTGCTAAGAACCATCTACAAAACATTTTATATTAATTTTCTTTGAATGTTTTCGACAAAGTCAGCTTCCAGTTCTCGGTCCAAGTCTTTTCCCACTCATCCAAATTTATATTATGACCCACATTTCTCGCCCAGGCAATCATTGGTCCCTCAACAATTTCCTCCTCTAGTTCTACCTCCAGTAAATAATTATATGTTCATGTTATAAATTTTATATCCTTGCCTGTCAAGATTTGGTCAAATTTTTGTGAATCTTTATCCCTAGCTCCTTTACATCTTTCTTAAATTTAGTTTGAATTTGCAAATATACCCACCAGTCTAACATTATCCCTTGTTCTTTTAGTTTAGCCAGTGTTTTTAATTCCCTCTGTTCATCTACCAATTTATATCTAATCATTTTTAATGTTTCTTGTATTTGGATATGATATAGCTTCCATAGGTGAGATCCAGTTTGGTCTTTTCAAATAATGCTTTTTTTTATTTTCTCCCATGTTTGTAAAAGTGAGTCCCTTATCAAATGTCTATGGATATAGGAGTGGATCTTATTATTTTTATCCCATAGAAAGGCATGCATGCCACCCAATTTGGAAGTCATAACCTTCTATTTCCAAAATTCTTTTATTTTTTAAGTTTATCCACTCCTTAACCCATAGTAAAATTGCTGCTTGATAATATGTTTCCCATTTTGGGAATTCAAGGCCACCTCTGGTTCTACTATCTTGTAAAGTTTTCTATTTTATTTGTATTTTTTCCCCATCCATATAAATTTCATTACCATCCTATCTATTTCCGGAAAAAAATTATTATCCCATTTTATAGGTATTGTTTGAAAGTAGTATAATAGTTCTGGTAGTATGTTCATTTTTATGGCCGCTATTCAGCCTAATAGTGATAGGTGTAATTTTCCCCAATTGACCAGGTCTTTATCTGTAAAAGTAATTTCATATAATTGTCCTCTTTTATGGAAGAACATCTTCCTGTTAATCAAATTCCTAGATATTTTAAGTTTTTTGATACTTTGTAATCCCAAGTTCCTTTTCAATTCTTTTTTTTTTACTTTCTATCAAGTTTTTGGTTATTACTTTTGTTTTATATTTATTAATTTTTAGTCCTGCTACCACCCCATATTCTTCTAATTCTTGGATTAGTTAGGTCCCTGACTCCATTGGATCTTCCACAAAAAACACTTAAGTCGTTCTCAAATGCCTGTACTTTATATTCTTTTTTGCTCTTCAGTCCAAGTCTTTTCTTTGTCTAATCTGATTTAAAAGCACTTTAACAGTCAAGATAAAAAGCAGAGGCGACACTGGACATACCTGCCTAAACACCTTTCATAATCTTAAAGTTTTTAGTAATCTCCCCATTTATAATTACCCTAGCTTTTTGGTTTGAATAAATTGTGCCAATCATTTTCTTGAGTTTAGATCCAAATCCTAACTTTATTATTTATTTTAATTTACAACAAAGTTTATAGAAAAGATGAGGGCTTGGTGGCCTAATATTTAAAATTCTGGGGTTGTTGACTGGAAGATGGGCAGTTCAGGTCCCAAGCACCACATGATGGGGTGAACAGAATTTCTGTGCAGGTAGTCCTCAAGTTACAACAGTTCATTTAGTGACTGTCCAAAGTTACAGTGAATATGATACGACCATTGCAGCATCCCCATGGTCGCATGATCAAAATTTGGACACTTGGCACCTGACCTATTCAGGAAGTCTGCAGTTTCCTGAAGTCACGTGATCACCTTTTGTAACCTGATAAGCAAAGTCAATAGGGGAGCCAGATTCACTTAACAACCATGTTACTAACTTAACAACTGCAGTGATTCACTTAACTGAGACAAGAAAGGTCATAAAAAAGTACCAGCAGATATATTTTCTATGCTATGTACTCATTTATTTAAATAGATTTTAATAGAAAAAAAAATCTAAAAAGGCAAAGACATCAGAAGTCGTGTCAATAACAGAAGTGAAACCTCACAAGGAGGGAAAGATCTTGATTAGAAGCAATCCTATAAAAAATTGAAAATAAAAGTAGATAACACACTAGATATATACAGTGCACTCAGAAATTCAGGTCCCCTTGTTAATTTGCAGCTGTATGCTGCAGCCTGGTTTTACAGATATTGAAATTCATTTTTTCTCATTAATCTAGATCCAGTATCCCCTAATGACAAAATGAAAACAGAATTTTATAAATGCCTTTAAATTTATTAAAAAGAAAAAATGAAATATTACAATAAGTATTCAGACCCTTTGCAACAATACATTAAATTTATCTCAGGTGTCTCCCATTTGTCTTGATTGTTGCTGACTTATTTCTACACCTTGATTGCCTCCCTATGAAAAATTAAATTGATTGGGCATAATTTGGAAAGGAGTACGCCTCTTTATAGAATGCCTCACAGCTGATAATACACACTGTAGCAGAGCAAAAGCCATGAGGTCAAAGGAGCTGCCTGCAGAGCTCAGAGACAGGATTACAAGGCACAGATCTGGGGAAGGATACAATAAAATTTCTGCTACACAGAAGGTTCTTAAGAACACAGTGGCCTCCATAATTGTCAAATAGAAGACATTTGGCACCACCAAGACTCTTTCAACAGCTGGATGCCCAGTCAAACAGCAGTTGGGAGAAGAGCCTTAATAGCAGAGGTGACCAAGAACCTGATGGTCACTCTGACTCTAGCTCTAGAGAACCTGTATTGAGATGGAACAGAGTTCCAGAAGGACAATCATTGCAGCCCTCCACCGATCTGGGCTTTATGGCAGAGTGGCTAGATTGGGTGCTGACAACCCATGACTGTTTGGGCTCTCTGCTGCAGCTCCCTGTTCCATCACTGGCTGTCCTCACCCTCACCCTCCCCTTTCTTGCTTGGTCTGAGAAGGTAAGGGCATAGCAGGGGATGGAGAAGTGGCCAGGGCTAATTCTCTAGTGTTTCACTTGCTGGAACTTCTTCCAGCCCTTATTGGTGCTAGGTGTGCCTCAGTCGCTTGGGGAGATACGTAACCTACTTTCTGTCCTGAGACACAGGCCCGACCCAGCTGTAACTGACACCAGGCTCACTAACATAAGGGCTGGTGGTGTGGGGATAGGATCTGGGAGGATGGGTCAAAGGAAAGTGGGTGGGTCCACAGCACCCGGCTGCAGCTTTAAGAAGCTGGAGGCAGCCGAAAAAGGGGGCTGACCCCACTGAACCTCACCCACCCACCCTGGGTGTCGGCCTTAGAGAAAGCCGGAGTGACCTCGTCAAAGACGCTCGCCCATCAGCCCATCAGAGACAGATACAGAGAGGGAAAGATGGAGAGAAATACAGAGAGAGGAGGAGAGGGGGGAGATGAGGGGAGAGGGGGGAGAGATAACAGAGAAAGGGGGAGAGGGAGAGAGATACAGAAACAGAGAGATGAGGGGGAGAGACAGGAACAGAGACGGGAAAAGATACAGAGAGAGGGGAAGAAGAGGGAGAGAGAAGGGTTTTGTGGTTCCTGTTTTTTTAACCAGTTTTCTGCCCTAATGACCAGCTGGGTAGGCGTGGCTGGGGGGGGGCTATGTGATTGGGTAGGAGTGAGTGACATCAAGCTGTCCACACCCACTGAGGTTTTTTTCTTGTGGGAAACGGGTCCAAATGGCTCTTTGACCCCTGGGCTAGATGGAAGTCTCTCCTCAGTGCAAAACACATGAAAACCAGTGGTGGGCTGCTGGGTGGTCAGTGAGGTTCAGGCAAACCCCTAGCTGTGATCTCTGGCAGGGCCCGCCCACCTGCTTGTGCTATGCTTTCCCTAAATAACTAATTTTTCCCCCACCCAGGCTGCCCAGGTGAGTTCCATGCCACCTGCTGTACTCACTGGAACTGCCTGAGTTGATAAGCTGCCCATTTGGAGGTGCATTTCAGACCCAAAATGTGGGTGTGTGTTCACGACTAGCAAACCCCTTGTCAACAAAGTGCAGCCCACTTGTGATGGAAGCCCACTTGGAGTTAAAAAAAAAAAAACACCTGAAAGACACTCAGACTGTGAGGAACAAGGCGATCTTCTCTTACCCATGGTAAGTCCCTGGCTTTTTATACCCTTTTCTCCCTTTGTAAGTTGATTTTGTGTGAGTGTTTGTATTTGTGCCTAATGTTTCAAATCCTGTTTGAGTTTGTCTTTATTTTCACCGAAGGGCAAACTCCGCGGGGTGGCCAGATTGTACTATTAGTTTTCTGTAATCTCTTTTAGCTTTAAGATAGTTTTTCATATTTGTTCTATGGCAATCTCCTGTCTGTCCCTTTTGTAATTTATATTTTGTGTCTTTTGTCTGTTTGTTTTGCTTATTTGGTATGTCCTGTGTTTGTAAGGGTTTTCTAAATTATCTTTTGTTTCCTTTTCCTATTTGTCTAGTTTTCTTAATTACTTAGGCTTTTGTCTATAGGGATTCTTTAATACTTTTTATTTGATTCCTTTTCCTATGTAGGTTTGTTTTCTGGCTGACCTGATGTTCCCCTTGGGCTTTTCCTGTTTTTGTGACACTACTGTCTTCATGAATGAAGTTCCCTTTCCACAGATTGAGAGAAAGCTGAATGGAGCAAAGTTCAGGAATATCCTCAATGAAAATCTGTTCCATAGTGCTCAGGTCTTCAGACTGGGCCAAAAGTTCAACATGACAACAAGCACACAATCAAGAGCCACACAAGAGTGGCTTAGGGACAACTCTTTGAATGTCTTAGAGTGGCCCAGCGAGAGCCCTGACTTGAACTCTAATGAACAGCTCTGGAGGGACACGAAAATGGCAGTCTACCAATGGTTGCCATCTAACCTCATTGAGCTTTGTTGAGGTAATTCCCCGTAGGAGAATGAGCGCATACAGGGAGACATAGAGAGAGTAGTGTTTGAATAATACACACACAATACACAGATATACTGTCCAGTAAATGTAGGTTTTTACTTCCAGAATCTAGCTACATGTCCTCTAGCCCCACAAGAAAAACATTTCCTAACATTATGGACAGTTGAAGATAAATCCTCTTCTTTGGTTGTTCCTTCCTCAGTTGGTCCCTATCTAGCCGTCTTCTTGCTTCTTCTAACAACCTTCCAGTAATGTCAGTCAATGTCAGTTTATCTCTGGGCAGGACTTCCAGTGAAGATACATAATCATAACTTTCATCCAATGAGGAAAGAATGATGTAAACTTGATGCAGCTCTGAAAATATCAGTTCTTTTTCATGTAGCTCTTGAAAAGTTCTTTTCATGAAGTTTAAATGAGCTAACATATCTCCACCTTTCAGAAGACATGCTCTAAACAGTTTACATGTAAGATGTATGTGTGCACCTACACTGTCACGAACATAAATACTCTTCAAATTCTCCCAACACTTAGCAGCAGACTCTTCTCCGTGAATATGGACTAGCTGCTAGTCACTCAGTGTTAGTCCAATTGTACAAAGAGCTCATTCGTTGTTCTTTTTAAAGTCAGCAAGCTTCAAACAAGAATCCCCCTTTTTAGATTTTTATTGATAAATGCCCTGAGTTCTTTTAATTCTCTTGGGGACATGCAGTACATTTTCAGTTTTGGAAGTTTAGCTCCTGGAAGGAAGTCAATGGCACAGTCAGTGGCACGATGGGGGGTGGGAGTTCATCAGAAGCCTCCTTGCTAAATACTTGGGCTAAATTCTGGTACTCATTGGGGATGTTAATGGGTTCAGCCAGCTGACTGGCCATGGCTGGGTCTCTTTTCTCTATTCTCTTTCTTTTTCTTTCCTCTGAACTGTTTGCAAATGCTACGTTTCTGGAAATGTACGGTTCCTCTCTTCCAGTTTATTTTTGGATTCCATTTCCATAGCCACATGAGTCCTAATACTAGTGGCCCTTCCATTCCTGGTGCTACAATGAATGTGAGCATCTCACTATGGTTCCCTAGACTTATTTTCAATGGTTCCATGACAAAACTGGCTGGCTCCCACCCCCCACTATAGTTCCATCTAATTGGCAAAAAGCAATAGTATTTTCCATTTTCTTTAGTTGGATTCCCAATTTTTCTGCTAGGGAGGGATTGATTAGGCACTGGGTGCATCCTGAATCCAGTAATGCTGCAGCTTCCTCCCCCTTCTGTTGGCTGGGGATGAACAGTCTTAGGGGAAGAGTGAATTGGGTTGCTTACCAGCAGGTCATCTTCTGGACTGGCTCCATCTTGTTTTTGGACTGGCTCAGGTCTCCTTGGGGCATTGGGGATTCTTCCTCTGGGTTGGGGGGGACCAGAACCTCACAGCTTCTCAGCTTCTCAGGCCAGTTTCTTTTCCTTGAGGGTTGAGTTTTCCAAGTTTCTCCCTGATGGGTAGTGTGGCTTTCTGGCAGGGGTTTTCAAATAGCATTCTGCTGCATGGTGCCACTCTTTTCCACGCTTAAAGCAGCCAGCTGGTCTTGGAGTCATGGTAGCTTGGGGTTTGAAAAATTCCCACTTTCCCTGGGATGGGGATCTTCTCCAGACTTTGCCACCGCGATTCTGGTTTTGGGTTATGTCTATCTCTGCCTCCTCTGCCATCAGGTACCATTAATGTAGGAGGTTTGCGGCCCCACAGGCCAGCCAGGCAGCATACAGGTCATCATTGAGTACATCTTTGAACCAACAGACTGGGATATCTTCTGGCCAGTTGGCTATCCAGGTCACAAAATTCCTCAGTGTATTCAGCTACCAGGTGGCAACCTTGCTTTATGACTCTAATGCAATCACGGGCTTTTCTATCAGCGAGGCTGTCTTCGAAGTGGTGGTGTAGGGCTGTCATGAATTGATCAAGGTTTCTCAGTTCTGGGGTGTTGACATTGTGGAAAGTCACTGTTGAGGTAATTCCCTGTTAACTCCCTGCACACAGAGAGACGTAGTGAGAGTGGTGAAGAATAACACACAAACAGCACACAATTACACTGTATCGTAAAGTGTAGGTTTTTACTACCAGTAAACATTGAAGCAAAGTCCAAACAAGCAGTCTAAGTCATTCACAGTTAAAGCTGTCAGTTTTCAGTCCAGGGATAATCCAATAACAAAATCCAGTATCAAAAACAGTTCAGCAACAGACTTACATCAAATCCAAGAATAAGTCAATAGGAATGGCAACACTCTCCAGAAACACCAGAACAGGAACTAAACAACCCAGTTTTCTGACTCCATCTTATGGCTGTTTGAGGAACCATACCCAATTACAGTTTTAGCATTCCCTTAAAGAGACAGTATTAAAATGTCTATCCTGGTTTATATATTTTCCAACCCAACTATTAGATGTTTTTCATTCCTAACATTCTCCCCTTTGGGTAGGACAATATATACAACCTTACATTCTAAGTCCATAATCCTCGCAGCAAGCCTTATGCTTTCTAGAGCCTTTGTAAAATGATCTGCTATATTGTTTTCTCACATACAGTATTCTAGCGTAATCATCTTACTTTGCAAACATTGTCTCACATTTAAATATCTTAAATATGTGTGTTTCATTCTTGTTTTAACAGCAATATTTGAAGCCATCTATATTGCCGATTGGTTATCTTCATAAACAATAGAATCTGTTACATCAATTCCCATGTCCAATTAGTAGTTTAATTTCTCTTAATTTTTTTCTCTAACAGTGAGATTATTTTAGTAGCTTCTTGTTCAGTTTTGGTGATTAATGCTATGTCATCAGTAAACAATAGCAACAATGAAATTACACCATTACTTTCCCTTTTGAACAAACATGGATCAACCATGCCAGCTACAAAGTCTATCTTAGTTAATTCTTTAACTATACATTGGTTCCACTCATATCCTGATTGCTTCAAACCATAAAGACTCTTTTTCAATCTCCAGCAATCAGTTGTATTATCATTTTTGATACCTGAAGGTTTCTTTAAATATATAGTGTTGCAGTGATGCATGCAGATATGCCATCTCTACATCTAAATGATTTGCAATGTGTTTCTCTTTAGCTGCCCAGACTAATGTTGCCTTTAATGTAGTAGCCTTCAGACTAGGTGCAAACACCTCATTGTAGTCATTTGCTGTCTGATTGTGCTACTAACCTGGCTTTATGGGTTACAGTCCCATCCACACCTGTCTTTAGCTTATAAACCCATTTACATCCTATGGCATGTTTATCTGGTGGTAACCTAACATTTTCATATACCTCCAACTTTTTTAATGATTCCAGTTCCTTATCCATTGCTTTCTACCAAGCAGCCTGATCCTTAGCGGGATACAGTTTTAATTCCTTATAGTTACTTGGAACTGTATTCAGTTGGCATACAACACTAGCCTGATATCTATCAGGTGGTCGTGTTACTCGGGTTGAATGTCTTGGTAATACAGGGCTTACTTGTGGACCCACTTGTGCCACCTGCTCCTGTTCTACTACCTCTTCCCGTGCCTGTTCTCCTACTTCCTCCTGTGCCTGTTCTTCCTCTTTAATGGCTATTCGCTACTCCATGCTGGAGCTCCAGATGTGTGCAGGTAACTTAAATTTGGTTTTCTGCCATGCCAACGAGTGAATGTCAATTCATCAGCTGTTATGTTAACTACATTGTTCAACACATGGAGCATTTTTAAATTAATGTGCTCTATTTACTATACAGTAAATGTATACATTCATCATGTGGCTTAACATTGTTATAAACTGAGTTAGCCATCTTCAACTGGTCATCATGGATCACATATAAATCATTCTCTAATGTAGCAGTAACTCTTTCCCTCTTTCTCTATTATACAGTTAGCTTCCCTAAAGGTTACTACATAGACAAGATTAACTGAAGCCCTTACTGATAACAAATTGAATTTTAGTTTAGGTACATATAACATAGTTAAATGTTCATTTATACAAGAACAATATGTAGTAACTTGACCAGAAGCTTTCATCTTCCATCCATTTGCCAATGATACATGTTGTTTATGTACATGTTTACAAACTCATGTACATGTTTACAAACCTCTTTCTATCTTTAGTAATAGATAAATAAATCCTCTTCAAATTCTCCCAACACTTGGCAGCAGACTCTTCTCCATGAATATGGACTAGCTGCTGGTCACTCAGTGTTAGTCCAATTACACAAAGAGCTCATTCGTTCTTCTTTTCAAAGTCAGCAAGCTTCTTGGCATCATTCTCATTTTCTGGATCCCAAGCATTTACATCCTGTGGGCCTTGAACTACATCCCATAACCCTTCTCTACGTAGAAGTAGTGCACTTCATAGACCAGGAAACATACTTTGTTCCAGCCAACCAGGTTATCAGTAATAGACTTGTTGAAGGGTCTTGTGCCATGTTTACCAGGACAGTAAACCACAATTAAACAGTAAACAGCTGTCTGTATACAGTACTGTGTATTCACACCAACTCTCAGTTATCTGAGCCTAGTATGGCCTGGGCCCATAATTAGTTTGAGATAATTCTGTTACACAGAGCGCCTACAGGGAGATGTAGTGAGAGTGGTGAAGAATAACACAAACAGCACACAGCACACAGTGTACACTGTACAGTAAAATATAGGTTTTTACTACCAGTAAACGAAGCAGTCCAACTCATTCACAGTTAAAGCTGACAGTTTTCAGTCCAGGGATAATCCAATAATAAAGTCCAGTATCAAAAACAGTTCAATAACAGACTTACATCAGATCCAAGAATAATTGTCAATAGGAATGGCAACACTCTCCAGAAACACCAGAACAGGAACTAAACAACCCATTTTTTTGGTTCCATCTTATGGCTGTTTGAGGAACCATGCCGAATTACACTTTTAGCATTCCCTTAAAGAGACAGTATTAAAATGTCTATCCTGGTTTATATATTTTCCAACCCAGCTATTAGATGACTTACATTCCTAACAGTCACCATCATCTGGATGCTGCTCCTTCTAGGGTCAGAGTGTCAACTCGCACTCAGGCCCCCTGGGTCGAGAAATTCTGCCCATATCCTTGCATGTAGGTGAGGATTTGCTGCAGGAAAAATTCCAGTTTCTGGGGGTCTCCATCAAATTTTTACCCCCAAGGGGACAGTTGTATGTCTCTGGGTTGCCCAGGGTTAATCCCCTGCTCTGGGGCTGCAAGGGGTTAGGTACCTGGTATGGCTGCTGGTCCTTCTGCTTGTTCCATTGCCCAATCATTCTCAGCTGGATCAGAGGTGACAGCTTGGGTTCTTCCAATTTCTGGTTCCCTCACTCTCCTACATTGGCAGCCAGGTCCATCCCTCATGTTGAGATCCTCCAGGGCTTCCCTCATGAGGTGATTTATGTACCATTTCAGTCGGTCATCAGCCGGTGGTTCTTCGACCCATTTTTCCTGATTAGGTTGGGCCTCCAGCTCCAATTTCTACATGGGTTTATGGTTACCCTGGGTGAGGGTTACTCCCTTGGTTCTATTATCCCAATTGTCTCTCTTTCCTATGCCTATAGACCACCGGGGCTTTGTGGCATTTTTGCCGGCCACTTCATTGTCTTTGATGGGGTACACAAAGTCAATATCTGGCTGGGTAGTTGTCATTCGGTTTCCCCTTGCTCCTTGCTATATTTAGACATTTTTGCAGGGTCCCCTTGGTAGAGTGAAGTTTTTTAAAAAAATTCTCTCTGGGATGACCTCTATTGCAAACTCTGCTTTATTTAAGCACTAGACTTTTCCCCTTCAACCGAACAGAATGAAGTTCTTGAAATAAGCATTTCAAAAGGAATTCTTTATTGAAAGGAAATGATCCCAGCACTCGTTAAAGCAGAGTCTAAATGCTCCCAGGCATGCAGTAATAAATAAGGGGAGTTAAGATCCCTCCCTTTATTTAGATGTGTATTTTGTCAAACAAAGGACCAACATGTTAATTCCCCCCTCTCCTTCTCTGAGAGCGTATCTTTTGAAGAGTTCCCAGGGAGTATCTTCTGGAGCTGGAATTTTTATGGTCCCTTCTCCACTTGCTATCTCTTCAAGAGGTGACAAATTTCTGGATATCTGGCTCCAATCCTCCAGTTGTATATCATTTGTAGGTTATACAGATTCAATATAAAATTTAATATATCCAGATTACATCAAAAAGGATTACTTGTACCAACTCCTTCCCTTCTCCTTCCATTGAAGAATGGCAGATATTCGGATCTGGCAGCAAGCACCACCAGAGGGCAGTAATAGATAAAATTTTAATACCTTATCTTCACACATAGCCTTGTATATACTTTATAGAATAATTACCTATCTAGCTGTTAAATCTGTAAGCAATCTTTGTATAAATTATTCTCAGAAATGATAAACAACCAAACTATTCTTTTATTTATGTTTTCAATATTTTACTTGCGCAATATCATACATATTAGTTGCACATTTCTTTTTAGACTCAAATCAATTTTCCACCAGAAAACTATTGCCATTTTGTTCCATATAAATTATTCATGTTATGGAGATAAGTATAGCTCAGATTTCTACATATTGAAGCATGGAACAAAACCATATTAATTGTTTAGATTCACACATTGTATAAAGTTTATTTTTTAGTACAATGTTTGAACAGAGCTACTGAAATTTAAGAATATATAAACTGTGATGTTGCAGCTAATTCAATAAACTATTATTTTAAAATCCTGATTTAGTACAATATGTATTAAAACAACATTTAAATAGCTAGGAAGGTTTTCCCACTGCTTTGAGGACATAGTTGTGGAATGTTAATGATGAAACCTCATTGTAGAATATGTTTCTTTAGCTTCAGAGATCCTAAATAATCATATACTCTGTATATATTTGTCTGACAATGAATTACACGGCAGTTTAATAGAGTATGCTTTGAATAAAACTGTGTCCTTAAGTCACTGTAGTACTTTCTGAAAGGCCAACAAATAAAACTGTTCAACTCATCCTCAGTGCTCTAAGGAGTTCGTGGAAAGTAGAATTTTAAAGATTAATATGACAAATTAAATTAAATCTATAATTTTTCAAAGTGATTGTGTGTAGTTGTTTACCAGGTACTAATATGTATGTAATAATTGTTTACTATCTATATACTTGCTAATTACAGATGCTTGTTACACTTCTATACCTGCTTTTAAAAAATAAAGCAGCAGGAATGTGATATAATTATACAATGCAAAAAGAATAGCTTAGAAATAAAACTAAAATGGAAACATGAACTGTCATATTTTAAATAAAGAACAATGGAATAATAACGATGCATGAACAATAAAAATATGTTCTTGATTGGAAATAATTCTGCATTAGTTATTTGCATCTGTTATTCTGATTTTTCCAATGTTAAGTAGTACTACTGATTCTTGTTAAAGCAAATGCACCTTGATAATATATCTTCCCTAGTCATTTCCATAGTGAATATTAGACTCTTGTAAATGAACTGCCAAAGCTGTTTAAAACAGAGCATGATTTTTTTTTGCATTTTTTCCAAGGCTGTACTTCAAATATAAATTTGTCAATCATATATGGATATTTCAAATGTTGAAAAGGGGATGGAAAATGGAAATCCACTATAAAGTGTGGTGTTGTATGGCCATAATGAAAAATTACTAGTTTTGTTAGCCTTTTAAATTCTTGTGGATTAGTTTATCTACATTAATTTCTACAATGACAATGTTTATGCTCCTTTAGACTTGTACAAAATGTACTTTGCCCTAGTTAAAAAAAAAAACTTTTAATAGTTGTGTGCCTTCAATTTCAAAGGCTATTCAACAGGGACGATAATTAAAAATCCAGACATTTGCAAAATAGGAGGGAAGAGGAGGAGGGACAGTTCATTCTGTTTCTATGGGCATAACCCAAACTGATGTTTCAACGCTGTAAGCGTTGTGAGGAGCATTTGGCCCTAAGTCGAACTTGCCCGGGACCTCCCTGCAGCTTTGATTGGCTGGAAGATTTTTTCGGTGCTTTTTTATCATACGTGCGGAGAAATTCAGGGCTATTCGTTCAGTTTGGAGACAGAGGTGCGATCCAAGCTGCTTTCTCTTCCTCCGCGAGGTTCGACACAGCATAACCAGAGAGCAGTTGGGGGGGGTCTCAGCTGGGCTGAGACTGCGACTCTTTTTCTTTTTAATTTCTTGCAGAATTTGCTTTCGTCTGACCGTTCTATTATTTCGTGGCCATGGAGAACGGAGTGCCGTTTTACGAACAACCCGGCGCATTGACAGAACCGAACAAGTGGCCTTGTACTGAGCACTGCACCCTCAAGAACTTGAGCAACTGGAGACTGTCCCTCAAGTTTTCGCAAGTGGTAAGTTGGGTTATATGAATAGGTAAAGGAGGAAGATTACGAGCAGGTGTCACAGCCGACCCTCCCTTTGGCTCCGTGTTCCATTCTTTGTGTTTACCTTGTCTTCGTTTTCAGCAGCTCTTAGATGTGGAAGATTTCGGAATTTTATTTATGTTACATTTATTTGTTACTTATTTGCATTCTGCCTTTAATGCCTCAAGGCGGTGAACACATGTAACCCAGCTTCCTCCTCCTTTTTCCACAACAACCCTATGAGATGGGTGGGTTGAGAGAGAAAGTGACTGACCCAAAAGTCCCTCAGCTGTCTTGTATGGCCAAAGCCGACTAAACTCGCGATCTTCTGTTCTAGTCTAGTGCTTTAACTACTAAACCAAAATGGGTTTTTTGTGTGTGTCTTTTAACCCGCAACTAATTCTAGTGGTGCCTACTGTCTCACAGCCGATGTTTATAGGGAGGGCCCCGGAGAGGAGGTGGCACAAATCCTATTGGCACCTCATCGAATATCTAAAATGTGGCCTGTAAACCCATAAAGTTGCAAACTCTTGTCCGCCAGCTTCTGGATAACTTTCTTCTGCGAAAGTAACTTATTTTCTGGTTTTTGCTGTCGCCGGTCTTACAGGTTTGAATCCGCCGTTCGAGCGGTTTATTGGGCTGTTTTCCTATCATTGTGAGAAGCTGCGCTAGACAGTTTGTTAATTCTAATCTTTGTCCGTACTACAAGCGACATAGTTCGCCAAAGTTTTCGGGAGGACTGTTTCTCGATTCGGGCAGTTTTTGCATGGAAATGAAGGAACTGTTCGACTACTCTCGCCACCCCCACTCATGATTAAAGGTTGGAAAAGAAGAAGGGTGATATTAATTCAAATTCCCACTTGATTACACTGCTTTCTGGTGAACTACTGACCAATCCATTTATTGGCAGTATTATTACATTATTGTATCAAATACCTTAATAGATTGTATTCTCACATATTGTTCCTCTATTTGATTTTTGCAATTTATGGCTCCATAATTGTTTTTTTAACTTTGATATAAGAGCCTTCAAAGTCTGTGAGAAAGTCATTTCTCATTAAAGACATTTCAGTCCCAAAATAGTGCTAACAAATGAATTAGCAAGTTACCAGGATATCACTCAAATGCCTTAAGTTTTCCAGAAAATTGATTATGGGGATAATTATGAGCTTCTCTTTGGAAAGGAAGTGAAATCTTAATGGGAAAATAATTGAAGCCTCATTTGCACTTATTTGATGAAGCCGATATAGAAAATTCTATGATATTTTGCTACAACTTTACCCATATTTTATTAAATTTTATAATATGATATTCTGGTATTTTATCCCTTGTTTGCTTCAATTCATAGTATTTTGTGTAGAACAGCTAACAAATCTTCTACAGATTCTAAGTAATTATAACTTTAGACCAGACATGCATGTCTAAATGGATACAAATTTTACAGCTGAGTGAAGATTTAAAATTTGCTTTTCTCTATTTTTGATATTCTTAATCAAATTTTGACAGTCTTTTCAGAACTCATCTTACAATTGCACATAATAACCTAACTTATCAACACATTTTTTTTGTTATAAAACTATTATAAATGTTACTATCAATGTGTGAAATTAGATATTTTGTAAAATGCCTAGCAAATCTATAGAATGCCAAAAATGGGAGATCAAAATATTTTGATTTTAACATTTCACACATATCCTAGACATTTTGTTCAATGCCAAAAGATAAACCAGCAAATATAAATACTCCCACTAAAAAGCCATTCTAACCTTCCTTGTTGCAATAACTCTAACAATACTAGTCTTTTTCTCTTGTTTTTTTCTGGTAAGAAAGTCCTGTACTTTATTTTGCATTTCTTCTTTCATTTTCAGATACATCTTTCCAATAAAAGATTAAGACTCTTTTTTCATACTTAAATAGTACTTGTCACTTTGCATAATACCTAGATATTGAATACAAAGCCTAGGGAAAGCATATAGTGTGTTAAAATAACACAGACATTTAATACTTTGCCTAAAAACTCACACATTCTATAAATTTCATAGGCATTCTATGCAATGTCAGCTTTTCACATAATGCCAGTAATATAAACCATACATCTTTGCAACACTCAGGAAAAAGTGTTTCAGAATGCACAAAGGTGTGAAGATAGCAGCTAACTGCTATTTCTTAAACCAGCTGTGCAGATTTTGAAAAGACAACTGTTTTAAAGAATAGTAGTTAAATGCTATGTCATACATGCATTACAGCTCCATTTCTGAAATAAACCTGAAGCACTGCAGAGTCCTGATAAGTACTACACCCTGCTGTCATCCACTCATTTGATGAATGTTAGATTGCATTCCTTGGTAATAATGTTTTATATTTCTAATTATTATTGTGCAGATTTTGCTTTAGTTTTAACTGTTTATTACTCTGCATGCTACCTAGAGTTGCTTCAGTGATCATCAGTAATAAATGGATTAAATAAATAAATCATTTGCTGTGCTGACATATTTTGCTGAGCAGTATTTCTACCCATATCCTATCACTCTCAAATATTTGAATAAAACAGATAAGCAAAAAATTGGTAAGATGTTTACATTTCTCTTTCTCTTTTATTCAAATAATGCCTATTAAAAGAAAAAGGAAATGACTGTAGTTATTAATAGAAGAGGTACATATACTTTTTTTGTGTGTGTAGTATATATATAACTCAGTCATTCAAGCCTTGTTCAAATTTTGACACATTCCTGAACTCTCAGTAAATGTAGATTCCTTTCTTGAAGCTCAGGATCTAGAACAAAACATTTATTTAAAAGAATGTGTTTTTAAGGTAAGAAAAAAGGATTTGTTACATAGAATTGAATCACCCAATGATTATTTGCTTAATTGTCTTTATTCTTCATCAACAGATACTATCCTTCCTATCCTTTATTGCTGCAGAAGCTGTGAAGAGGTGCAGCTCCTGTCCTGAACTTTATATCTTTGAGTTTGCCAGCTGCAGTGCCTTTATTTTAAGCATCTCAATTCTGGCTTTATACTGCACTGCTGTTTATCAAAAGGCTGGAGAAGAGAGAGTAACTTGTGTGGTAAAGAGGCATCTTTTCATTTTTATCATAAACATGGAAGCACACAATTTAATATGATCAACAGAGAAGAGTTTTGGTGACTCCATTTTAAAGATTTCAAACAACTGTCTTTCCTTCCATTCTTTTCATAACTTTGTAGCATCAAGGCTAGGCCTACAGAAATTTATTTTATTTTGCTTGTGAGAAATTGTCTCTATGTTCAGCATATCTCACATGCCAATAAAAAAGATACTCAATAAAAAATGGGTGAGAGGTGATTTTGAGCTAGGACAAATGCTTCATCATTATTTTAACTTTCCAACCAGCAATATGTGTTGATGATTAATTTAGATTATAAAACTATTATTTGAATATAAGTACTTCCTAACTTATGACCCTAACTGAGGCCAAAATTTGTTTTACTAAGACATTTAAGTGAATTTTGCTCCATTTTACAACCTGTCTTGCCACAGTTGTTAAGTAAATCACTGCAATTATTAAATTACTAACCCAGTTAAATGAATCTGGCTTCCCCATTGATTTTGCTAGTCAGAAAAGCACAAAAGGTGATCACATGAGCCCCAGGAAACTACAACCATCATATATATGAGTCAATTGCCAAGAATCTGAATTTTGACCCTATGACTAGGAGGATACTACAATCATAAATGTGAAAAACACACATTTTTTTCACACTTGTGAAAGTGTTAAAATTTTATTTCAATTAAAATGGAAAAAGTGAAAGTCTTTCATTTTAATTGAAGGGTCATTAAGTAAACTGCGGCGAGGATTACCTGTAATTAATGTGCTAAAAATGAAGCATAAAAATAACATGTATGATATTTTTATTTTTTCTTCTTTTGTAGGATTTCTTTGTTGGTACAATGGTAGGCTTGCTGTTCTTCCTGGCTTCGATTATATTTACTGTAACCGCTGAGAAGCAACTGATTGAAAATACTGCAATTGTGAGTTCATCTTTGACAGATTGCTAGGATAGCCAGGATTGTTATTAAAGCAGAGAAGGTCAAGTTACTGGTCCGTAATGCTATTACGGTACCTTAATTTGTATAAAATTGGCACTATTAAGAAAATCTTCACCTGAGTTAAAACATAAACTTGCCATATAATAAAAAATCACTTACTATTAAAGAGAAATGGAAATTCATTAGTCCTGTAGTCTGGCATTGCAGTAAGTAAAACTGTTTATTGGTCCTTTGCAAAGAAAACCAAGAAAAGTCATCTGGTCTTTAGCACTCTCAGGGCCTGAGCACTCTGCAAGGAATATAAATCCTTCCTTTCCCCAGCAGTGAGTTAGAACTGAAGAAGCTTCTTGGATTAGAAGCGAAACATTTTCAAAAGGAAAAAGAACCAAGAGACTTCAGTCACCTTTTTCAAAAAGCATCTTTGAGACAAACATAGCCTGGATGATTGAGAATTTCCAGAAACTCTATCTACTTCCTTAAATTGCCTGTCATCAATGGTTCAAAATTATTTTATTAATTACAAATCATGAAATACATTTCATGATTTTTCTGTATGCATGCATTGGTTGTTTCTGTGTACATGCAACCCAATATAAGGTGATATTCATAGGTGATTGTGGTTTTTTATTCAACAGACATTTGGTTTCTGTGCAAGTACATTATTACTTGTGGATGCTGCCCAAATAATCATGAAACGTATCGTTGAAGAGAAACTGCTAGAGACCATCCCAACACTTCATCACAATTGTCGTGATCGTCGTGATTGTCGCAATCATGAACGGTGCGAGATTCAGATGTTAAATAATCATCTGTAAACCACAATGTCTTTTTAATGCATGCTGATCATAGTTAAAGAGATTCTGTCTTTTAAGGTATAAAGTACTAATAACCATTTGTTTAGTGACGATTCAGAGTTACACCATTGCAAAAAAATGATGTATCATCGCTTTCATTTTCATACTGTTGCAGCATCCCCATGGTCATGTGATCAAAATTCCAATTTTTAGTAATTGGCCTGTATTTATGATGCTTGCACATGATTCCCTTTTGCAATCTTCTGACAAGCAAAGTCAACGGGGAAGCCAGAGTCACTTAACAACTGTTATTCACTTAACAACTGCAACATTTCACTTAACAACTGTAACAAAAAGATCTAAATGGGGTGAGGATCACATAACAGCTGTCTTGCTTAGCAATAGAAATTTTAGGTTCAATTGAGGTTGTAAATTGAGGACTACTTCTGCCCAGATTATTGAATTTTATTTCAGCTTTCCACTTGCTTAATATACAATTCTTATTCAACAGATTATACACTATATTATACTTATTCATATATTATACCATTTATGAATGCATTCATTTTACTGTATGTATGTTTTTAATAAATCTTCAGCATTTTATCTTCCTTTGAAGATCAAAAATTCAATCTGAGATTGTTAAATCCTCATGCATTGCTTTTCAGAATAAATATAGAGAATGGAGCATTAAATAGTTTGATGTGGTCATTCATATTCAAAATTAGATTTTTAAAAAATTAATCTTACGATGTGTACCTGTAGAAGTTCCTACATTTTCCCGCTAAACATTTTGTTATTCCTTCTTAAATCAAATCAGTCATCTTAAACTATTTTTTAAAAATCATGGGGTTTTATTGTCAATATTTTGAAAATACAGATGGAAGCTGCATCAAAAATTGCAGGGCATGTCCTGTTCAGCATACCAGAAACTATGTCCACTCCACCTTTCTAATAACTGGACATTTTCTTTCCAAACCTGTAGGGGTTTTTTTAGTGTATACATCTAAATTTTAGGTTCTCATCAGTTTTTTTGAATGCTAATCACTAGGGATCCAATTCTTGATAGCCTTCAACTTCCATTAATCACAGCTTAAACTGTTAAAAGTATTCTGAATCCTGCATTATTTTTACTTATGACATGATCTGAGCTTTATTGAAGTTATATTAGCTTTTAAGCCATGCCTATCAAATCTGCTTTGCATAGATTATGACCTACTGGCAACATGTAATAGCACTTGGCTATACTACACCAATAAGGTTCACAGCATAAAACTGGATAATCAGTTTTAGACACTTAGATGCCATTACTTCTGCAGTCAGAAAGAAACAACCTTATATTCAATTAGGGTCTCTTTTAGGATACTAGAAATGTTTTAATCCACATAAAAGTCTTAATTAAGATTTTTGCTATACAAAAGTCAAACCATTCAAAATCAAAAGTATACTGAATAGAAATAGGGAATTGGTTGTGCTGGTGCAGGCTAAGTTTGATGCTTTCCCTCAGCCTGAGACTATTTAGGCAAGTCACACTGTAGCTTTGGATGCACTGCAGTTTCTTGGGTTTGGACTAGATTGGCCACAGGGGCCTTGTTGTGCTGCACCCAGGTTTGGAATCATCATCCTCTGTATATTCATATGGGCCCCACCTTGCCTGCCTTTAACCATTCTCTAAATGACTCTTCCTCCAATCCTTGAGGCTGGGCAGGCCATTTTCTTTTCCAAACATTTTTATTTTTTCCAAACATGTTTAAAACACAAAATACAAAAGTAAATAAAAGAACAATGAGGAAAGGGAGAGGGGGAAGAGAAGTGAGAAAAGATAAGGAAAAAAGAAAAAAAAAAGAAGCATTGATTTCCAACTTTCTCTGTTACAGTAAAATAAGGCATTAACATCAAATCATGACTTTTTGTTTTTCCATAATAATATGAACAAGTCATTTTTATAAAAATCTATTAATCTAATCTAAGTCAAAATTACATTCTTTTCCACATCAAGCATGAGATTTAGAAGCGATTTCCATGCAGAAATAAAAGTAGTCACTTTTGCCATTTCAGCCAACTCCATCAACTTCTGCATCCATTCTTCCATGGTAGGTATTGAAGTGTTTTTCCATTTTTTCCATTTTGTAGTTTTGCTGCTGTAAACATGTGTAATAACAAAGTTCCAAATTTTTTCTCCATTCTTTTTCCATTAGTCCCAAAAGAAAAAAAATCTGGTTTCATTTCTACCTTCATTTTCAGGATTTTCTATATTAGAATGTGAGTCATACTCTAATTTTTTTTTTGTTTTATCACATGTTCACCAAAGGTGGTATTCAGCAGGTTCTGACCAGTTCTGGAGAACTGGTAGCGGAAATTTTGAGTAGCTTGGAGAACCGGCAAATTCCACCTCTGACTGGAGATTTTACAGTATTCTTCCCCTGCCATGCCCACAGCACTGGGAGAAAAAAAAATTAAATCCCATCACTAATGTCTACCACAGATGATAAAAAGTCCCTTTATTTTTACACTAGCAACATTCATTTGACATACCTTTATACATCTTAACTTATCTGGTGTTAGATACCAGCGATACATCATCTTACAAATATTCTCTTTTAATTATAATTTAATTTAATTTAATTTTAAACCCTTTGTCCACATATTTTCCCATTGTTCAAGCATCACATTATATCCAAGATTCCTTGCCCACTGAATAATACAATGTTTTACGTTGACATTTTCTAAGTTCATTTCAATAATATTTTATAAATCTTAAGGCTAGGTCACACTGGCCGACAGATGCAAAACGTATGCAAAAAGGACACAGCGGACGAGCAAAATTTTGGGGGTGGCTCCATCTGTTGTTATCTGTTCTCAAAAGTGGCAAAAATTTGCATAAACAGAATGGAAAAGAACAGAAAGGAACGGACGGGGGTAGTTCGTAGCGAGGATGGTAAGCGGATGTTCGTAGGAAGCCTAGCGGATGGAAGCGGATGGAAGCGGATGACACATCCGAAGGGCTTCCGGGGGAGAATAGCGAAGTGGACATATAGCGGAAGGAGCGGATGCGTAGCGGATGACGCGGATGCATCACGGACGCCTATAGGATGCATAGCGGATGCGTAGTGGATGGTAGCAGATGCAAAGCATTCACTGCTCATGCGGGGAGGATGAATTGCGTCAACTCCACAGATATAAAAGGATGCAGCTCGCAAGCAGTCACCATTCAGAGGAAAGACCTGCTGCCAGAGACATCTTGAAAGAACACCATGGCTCATCAGTCAGGGAAGAAGAGGAAGCCTGTGCCTACTCCTGCCAGCCCTGGCAAGAAGGACAGAAACACCATCCCACCCCCTGGTGCTGACTCCGAAGCTGCTGGTGCTTCTACTGCTGGTGGTGCTGCTGCTGGTGCTGCTGGTGTTGCTGCTGGTGATGCTTTTCCTGCTGCTGCTGCTGCTGGTGCTTCTCCTGCTGGTGCTGCTGGTACTTCTCCTGCTGCTGGTGCTGCAGGTGCTGCTTGTGCTTCTCCTGCTGGTGCTGCTGCTGGTGGTGCTGGTGGTGCTACTGGTGCTTCTCCTGCTGATGCTGCTGGTGCTGCTGCTGTGGTGGACCAGCCCCAAGGCCCTCAAAGCCCTGCTGCTGAAGGCCCTGAAGCCCCTGCCAGAGGGAAGAAGAGGCAAGGAGAAGGGAGAGAGGAAACAGTACTCCATTTCCGAGGACCATGAGGAAGAGGTGCTGGAATGGTTGAGGGAGAACGAGTACTTGTGGAGAAAGGGCCACAGGCTCTATCATGACACCAAGAGAAAGCAGGCAGCTTGGAGAGACAAGGCAGAGATCCTGGGCTACACTTCAGATGTACTCCTGGGATGGTGGAAGCACATGAACACCTGGTATGGCAAGGTACACCTCAAGAAATCTGGCCAGGCCGCTGTCAGCTCACTGACCGGGAGATGTACATCATGGCCAAGTGCAGCATCCTGGAGGGTGAGGTCCGCCACTGAGGAGCAGCCCCTCTGTCAATTCAGAGGGCCCACAGTCGGCCCTCCCTCAGACAGCCCCCAGATGGCTACTCCTCTTCCAGCCAGGAGACAGCTACCGTGTCCAGGCAGATGTCTTTGGAGGATCCCGCCGCAGAGACCCCCACAACAGCTGCACTCCCCATGCCAGAGGACGTGGAGGATCCCCTATCTCAAATGGAGCAAGAAGAAGCAGCAGCCAGACACCAACCCACACCCATCCCCAGCTCCACCTCCACAGAAAGCAGGCAGAGAGGCAGACTGGAGGGCCAGAGCCACACTGTCCTCTTGGAGATCAGGGACACAATCAAAACCAGCACAGATCTTCTCTCTCAGCTGGTCCACAGCGATATACCATCCTCCAACCGCAAGCCCTTCATCACGTACGTGAGCCAGACCCTCATGGACCTGCCCGAGGCCCAGTACCAGGTGATGAAGGAGAAGATAACAGCACTGCTGCACCACCCTCCAGGCCCAGATGAACCTGCTCCGACCCACTCCAGGACTGCTTCTCCACCCCAGGTGATGTCACAGCCCTTCCACGGCTATCAACAGCCCCTCACCTACCAAGGCTACGAGTACCAGGACTTCCCACAGCAGAGGCAGCCCTTTCCAGTCCAGGCCCAGGTACACCGCATGCCACAGATACCTCACCTGACCCAGCTGCAGACCAGACAGCCCCACTACACTCCTCCTTCCTCCACCCCACAGCCAAGCCCCTCAACAGAAAATCTGTCATCAGTACTGTGCCTGATATCCCAGGTCCTTGAGGAAGGGCCTCTCAACCTCACGGGACTGAGTCTCGGGCCAAGCACCCCAATGGCGCCTCAGATCAGCACTCCAGCCACAGCCACCCCCACAGTCCCTGGCCGCTCGACTGCTGAGACCATGGACATGCCTCAGAGTGACTGAGAATAGTGCCAGAGACTGAGTTGTTACCTGTTCACTTTATTTTTGCTTAAAGACACTTTATTTGGTTCATTTTGCTTTTTTTAATAAAGTCATACAGTTTACTTAAGACAGTTATTAATAAAGGTTATCTTTGCTTCACACACTTGGTTCATTTTATTTACTTAATAAAGTGTTGGTGAAAACTTTGAAAAAAAAGGGTTAAGCCTTTGCATGCTTCTGGGATAGGTAAGGATAGTTGTGGGATGGGTAAGGATAGTTGTGGGATGGGTAAAGATATCTGTGGGATTGATAAACCTCCAGTGCAAGCATAGTGGGACTGTATGGTCCACCCTCCCAGCTGCCATAGGTGGCCCTTTTTTATGGGCCCTTTTTTATCAATAACAATTTGTTCATTGATCAACACATTTCAAAATAAAGCTCTTTATTAATGCCCTATTCATTGTAGGACCACTCAACATACATGGCACAATCTCATCAGTGTTATGAGACAGGCTCAAGGAAGCATCCATTAAGCATCTACCATGCTGTCTTGCCACTCCACTGCTCCAGCTGGGGAGTTGCACCAGTGTTTCAGGAGGTTGCGCTGCTTCTTCCCTTCACGTGAAGCTCTGTTGGGGCCTTGTACATCCACAGTGTCTATCAGGTTTCATCCTTGCCTCCATTCACCAGGCTCCATGTCCCCATACCCTTGTTGACAGTCCACAAGCCTGTTCTGCAACACTGGGTAGCGGGTGCGCATGAGATTGTGCAGGATGCAGCAAGCTTCCACGATGCTTCTCACAGTCCCTGGGTGATGCTGCATGGTGGTGAGAATTACCTGGAACCTGTTGGCCAGGATGCCAAAGGCATTCTACACCACCCGCCTTGTCCTGGACAGCCTGTAGTTGAAGATCCTCTCTTCACGGGTGAGGTATCTGGAAGTGTAGGGCTTCATGAGGTAGGTTCTGAGGGAGAAGGCGTCATCCCCCACGATGAAGTAGGGCACATCTTGTGTGTCACTGGGTAGGGGGTCTGGATTTGGAAAACCCATGATGAGATTGCATTCCAGCCCATCCTTGAGGTCACTGGCATTGTATACCTGGCTATCTGAAGCAGACCCGTTGCCTGAAGCATCGATGTACATGAACTTGTAGTCAGCATCAACCATGGCAAAGAGGATGATACTGAAAAAGCCCTTGTAGTTGTGATAAGAGGACCCTGAGTTGGCTGGAGCTTT
The DNA here is from genome assembly GCA_015471245.1 of Laticauda colubrina. Taxonomy (NCBI): domain Eukaryota; kingdom Metazoa; phylum Chordata; class Lepidosauria; order Squamata; family Elapidae; genus Laticauda; species Laticauda colubrina. The sequence goes on from BLBF01000019.1 coordinate 21,383,107, forward strand.
GCAGGCCACATGCTTTCGATCTATGGCTCCAACGGTGGGGGGAAAGTTCCACCTCTGATACCACTGTTCTGCAACTTTCCTCCAGCCTTCTTCAGTGATGTGACACTGGAGGAGCTCCTCCACGTATTCTTTGATGATGGCCTGCACCACTTCTCTGACCACTTTGCTGATGCCGTTGTGTGGCACCCTCCAGGCATACTGTATGTTTCTGTATGTGGTTCCAGAGGCCAGGTCCTGCAGAGTCAGTGCCACCTTCAGTCCAGGGTACAGGCTGGGACGGAAGTTGGTGCTCGGCTTGGTCAACCTGGGTCTCAGACGCTCAACAATTTCGTCAAACATGGCTGGTGGCATCCTCATGAAGTGCTGGAATGCATGAGTGTCTTCATTCCTCAGCTCCACCATCAGCTTGTCATACAGTCCAAACTCCACTCTTCTCCCGATCCATCATTGGACCCATACAGCTCTTGGATGTCTCCTTCTTCTCCTTGCATAGAAAAGGTGAAACAGTCTGAACAGGGCTTGGTTTTGGTGTTGAATGATTGCAGCTACCATAAGGAGTGTGTGATGATCCATGGTGGAGATCAGTGGATGATGTGGAAGAGCAAGACCAAGGGTGAAGAGGTCTGTACACCACGGCTGCTGGATTCATACTGAGATCCAGGTGATTTCCTCCCCCTTTTTATAGGAAATATCAGTTTTCTGCTAGGTGTCCTTCCACATACTCCAGGCATACTCCAAACATCCTAAATATCTGAGATACGTCCCATATACAAACGTGTTGTCCATTTTAATGCTTTATATACGAGATGCATCCACTTACATCCTTTCTATTTCTGTGCTACTAACGCTGTGTGGACGTTTCGCTTCCTCCTTCTTTCCGCTTTCAGCTGCAGTGGATGTGAGTTGAGGGGATGTCCAGAGGATGCCGAGAGGATACAGCGGACATGTAATGGATGACAATGGATGTAGAACGTTTGTTGCCTGTATGTGTTGTGGATGTACATCGTATGCGGTGGAAAGTTCATCCGCTCAAATAGTTTGGTGCAGCTCAAAACTTTTTGAGCGGATGAAATAGCAGTAGACGGATGTTTGACGGATAGAGCATATGAAACACGTACACAGTGAGTACACAATGGATGCATCGTGTTTTCTAATGGATGGCAAGCTTTTTTGTCCGTTTTACATCCTCTTTGCATCCGTTGGTGCAGTGGGACATGGGCTTTAGCAATAATATGTTCCAATTAATTTGTACTAAGATCAATCCATAGCAAAATCTTTGCTCTTTTTAAATTTATTGCTTTCTTAATTTTATGATGCTAATATCTATTGAAAAGTGGCAACATTCATGAAAAGAAATATAAATGAAAATATTCTTCATTCTCAATGGATCTTATGTCAATAGGTATGTAGTTATTAAAGTATAATAATGGTAATAGAAATGAAAACTAATCAAAAAATCAAAAGCTTAAATGGTATGGTTTCATACCAAAAAATAAATTCATACTAACTATGGGCAACAGAATCCAAAAATTGGGATGCAACCATGTTAAACAGTATTATTCAGCATTAAAATACAGTTATAGCCATAATAGTTTAAATAAGATGTCAATTTTAGGAATTAAAACCAAGAGGTAGAAAATGCAAAAAGGAAAGAAAAAGATTTTTCAAATGCAACAATTTGTTGGTTCATGGTGAATGTTTGTAACATTTGCAGTTATAGCTAGTTTGATGCAGATATATTTTCCATTTGAAGTCTTAATTTAGATTCTCTTCAGTGCTTCTTTCAATGATAAGATATAGTCCAATATTTTTCTAAAGTGCTCATTTAAACAATATGATCAATAAGATGTGATAAGATATAAATTCTTTTAAATGTTTACTTAAAGAATACAATGTAATCCAATATTTCTTGAGAATATAATCCAATTGGATTATATTTTATTGTCTAAATCTTAAAATAATATTCCTCTTTGTTTAAAAGAAGGACACTTTCTCACCACTACAGATAGTTCTCAACTTATGGCTGCAATGGAGCCTTCCCATTGCAATCACAAGTGGTGATGACAGTTAAATGAGTCTTGCTTAATGATCCCACCCAGCGCCTGATGTAGTCGTTAAGTGATTGGCATTTAGAATTAAAAGAGAATAGTTTCTCTGTAAAAGAAGGACCTTATCTCAGCAGGTAGTCTTGACTTATGACAATAATAAAGCCTGCCAATTATGGTCACAAATGGTGATATCCATTAAAGATGCTCTTACTTTAATGACCTATAAGATGCAGTTGTTAAATGACCTTGTGGGTCATTAAGCAGTATAAGGGATGCCTTGAGGGGAAGGACGTGGACAGCCTAGCACAGGCCCAGGTTTAACTGCCTGTCTTAGACCTCCCAAGACTTCCCATCTCTTGATCTGTGAGGATCAAGAGACTTCCTGTCTCTTGATCCTCACAGCCCTTGGACCTACTTTCCACCCACCCACCCCACTAAAAGGGTCCCTGCAGGTCCTTTTGGCCTCAGCAGTTTCTACATGACTTAAGCCTGCTTCCCACCCTCCATCACACATCTTTTGAACATTTCCAAACTCCTGGAATATACACAGTGCTGCCCAGACTGCTTTGGGAAAGTAGAATGAATTACTTCATTGCATAGCCATATCATACAATTCGGAAAGCGGATGCCATTTTTCAAGCGACAATTAACTTCTCTAGCCCAAGCCACAGAGTTCTGCAAATCTTCAAAAGGTATGTAAGGACGAATAACTTTTCCAGGATCTGCCTGAGTTGTTTTGTGACCAGTTATTAAGCAGTGACTACTGTTATACAGTTCCACCTTGCATGTTTTTCTAAGCTCTTCTCTCAACAGTTGTGTGTATTTTAAAGTAGCAAAAGACTCACATGGGTAGAATCTAAAAATAAGAAAAGGAAAGACAAGGATCAATTTACCACAATTTTAATGGTAAATGTCTCATTAAATTTAAGGTTTCCAAAATATCTCAGGGAGCAAAAATTTAGAGTAGCAAAGATGCCTCCCATCAAACCTTTGGGGGAGGGATATGCAACCAAATATGAATTTTGTCTGCATTAAAGTAGATAGTGATGGGCCTATAAATAAGTGAGAGAAATAGGATGTGCTGCATCTGAAATGTTTATTGTGTTTAAGTAGCAGCACATATTGAGGCATTTTGTCTAATATTATGAATAGACAAATAATATATCTTAAAGTTTCAGTGTTTTGAGAAGTCATTAGAAATCAAGATTAACCAGTTGTAAATCATTTTGTAAACAATTCAGTTTTTAAAATCAATTTTTTTAGACCACTTATCCTGTGCTCATTACAACTGATGAGTAAGCATACTTTAATTGACTCTTTTATAGCATTTTTGTAAGGGCAAATAAATAATCACTTACTGAAATATGCAAATAGGAAAATCAGCTATCTACATGTATGATGAAAATTTGGGATATAAGTTTATCTTGGTCAGTCAAGAAAATATTTTCCTAAAAGAGATCACTGAAAAAATTGCCATTGTTTTTGAACAACCAACAAATGAAATAAAAATTGCTTGGGAATAAAGGTACTCCTTGAATTCTGCAGTCACCAAACATAGTGCCTACTTCAGTTTTGATTTGTAAATTTTTTAAATTTTCATCTTGGGTCAGTTATTCTCAGCCTAGAAAGCAGGCAATGGCAACCCCCTTTTGTAACCTTGCTAAAACACCTGCAGCAACTTGTCCACATAGAGGTCAAACACAGATCTGAAAACTCCCACACACAAAAACACAAAGTATGCATATTGGAGTGTTGTGACACCATGGTTATCTCATAAGACACTTGCAACCTTCTCTTTTATGGTCAGCTGTGTGCAGCAAACTCACTGCAGCATGTGTTTCAGGATAGCGAATGAAGTCAGTCAACTCAGGAAAACATCTTCCTGAAAATTTGCAGATTTTTCTAGCTATCAACCAGCTCTTTTACAGACCACCACAACTAGGGATTAAGGAGGACAATTACAGATCATTATTTAAATGAAATGTAAATTGCTTGGCAATGTAGCTACTCCTCCATTATCATTATAATCATTTTAACCATTGTCTATCCCCTGCAGGATGAAGGCCTCTTCCCGATGTTTCCAACCAATACGGTCCTGAGCTCTTTTTTTTTTTTTTTTGGTAATTGTGCCCGCAATATTTGCTAATATCATAGATCCATCTTGATCCTTCAGTTCTAGATCCTTTAGTTCCAGAACCATCAAAAAAAGAGTGTCCACTTCAGTCTTCTTTTCTAAATTTTGTATATACATGTAGGCTGCAGAATCCTACATATAGTAGAAGGAAATAAAACTCAATGTCAGTCTTCAAGACTTTCTCCCTTTCCTTTGCATCTTTCGGCTGTCATAAGTAATGGGGGGGAGGGGGGGAAGTTGTGGGAAGTGAGCTGGAGGTGTTACAAACTGGAACTGTATAAACTATGGGGGAGAGTACATTCTTGCTTAGGTTTCTATTCTTTGCTTAGCTTTCTCTCCTATGCTATGCGCAGCTGCAAACCTTTATCAAACTATGCCAAGCCTCATCACCATCTGGAGATGTCCACATGATGATATTCACAACTTTTAATTGGAAGAACTATTTGAACTATTGGGGGTGGGAACATTGCCATTACTTTGTTTTTGTGATTTACGTGCCCATTTTCTCAGATTCAGAATTATTTTGTTGCTACCACTTGACTTCCAGTAAAAGATATCTTTTCTCTCCATTAACAAATTAATGGAGTCTAAGTATTTTTTTCTTGGATTTTGAATGGAGCACCAGCTGACATTATTCTGAATCTCACATTACCAGCCCACCTGGAGAAATAATACATTTTCTTCCAAGGGGGTCTGAACATCATGTCAAGTCCAGCCAGCGACCAAGAAGACCTGGGAGCAACTGGAGGACAAGATTCTTGGCTGCTAGAGGAAGCAAGGGAAACTGACTTGTTAGCAGAACTAAATTTTGGGGAAAACCCAGCTGTAAAACCCAAATGGTCCTTGGGAGTCAGCTGGAAGGATCCTGAGGAAAAGCCTCCTCCAGGAGTGACCACTTCCCATTGGCGTGGAAGAGAGGAGCCATGGCAGGAGAAGGAAAGAAAGAATTTGTTACTAATTCAAGCCATGCATCTTCTAAATGAAACTGTTGGAGAACCTCAACCGGAACAAAGGTATAAGGGAGAGGAGGGGGAGGCAGCCCCAGCCAGAAGAATCAGAGCAGCCACCCCCATAAATCAACCCAGGCTAGCACAACAGACAGCAGCCGCCCAGGGCCCCCAGCGGGAGGAGTAATTGCCAGAAGACGTAGAACTCCAAAGGTGCCTCCATTGGAAGTAAAATATGGGGGGGATCCCAAGGAATTAGGATTTTTCCTGGCACAAGTCTGGAGCTATATGGAGGAATACGGAGGTGATTTTTCCTCAGAAGCAGCCAAAGTTAGATGTGTTACCAGGGCTCTGGAGGGAACAGCTGCAAAGTGGATGGTGACTTTGCATAACGATAATGCCCCTCAGCTGATGAATTATGACCTGTTCATGACTGCGCTTCGGGACAGGTTTCAAGACCCACCTGCTGAACCTAAGGCCAGAATTAAGATGAAGACCATAAATCAGGGGCGGAGATCAGTGGCCGACTACACCCAGGAATTTAGAGAGCTGGCGTGCCATATTTGAGGCTGGTCCCAGGGAGTCCTGATAGAAGCATTCAAAGATGGGTTAAATGAAGATGTATACCAAAGCTGCATTGCCAAAAGAGACCCCCATGAGCTGCAGATGCTGTATGTGCTGGCAGCAAAGGTGGAAATTGATCTGACCTGAAACAGATGCCGGGAGGGTTCTGGATGGAGCAAGTCCTCCCCCACCCATCCTCAAGAAGCCTTAAAACTCCAAAAGGGAGGGATGGCGGTGAAACCCAAGACCACTGCTTGCTTCCAATGTGGGAAGGAAGGTCACTGGGCTTCAAATTCCCGGGCCAAGTTGGAACTGAAGGAGGTGCCGGGAGGAGGGAAGAGACTGGAAAAAACCCTAGCAAAGCATCGTAAAACAGCGCTTGAAGTGGATGAGGTTGTAGAGGTCGCCCCTCCAAAAGGAGAAGAGCTGAGAACTCCAACCTCTTCTGAAGAGAGTGAATATGAATTGGAAGACGACACACTGGTAAGTCCTAACAAGGGCCCCATGATCATTCCAGTGAAGTTAAGGGTACCCATGTCGGGAGCTAAAGGGAAAATGCTGGCCTTGTTAGACTCTGGCTGCACAAGGTGCGTAGTAAGCTCGGAAGTAGTGGAGAAAATGGGCTTAAGACTAAACACGTTAAAAACACCCATCACCTTTTGCCAATTGGATGGATCAGTAGCTGGGGGGTGGCCCTGCACATTTCATAATGGAACTCATAGAAATGACAATGGGGAAGCATAGAGAGACTTTGTGTTTTATTGTGGCCCCTGGGATGGAACGGATGCTAATACTGGGATTGTCCTGGCTCCGAAAATGGAACCTCCATGTTGATTGGAGGAGGGGGGTCATTGCACATACGTACTGACCAGTGCCCAGAAGGGGAGGGGCGATCTCAACCAAAACTCAAGCATCCCACTGAACTGGCTTTCCCGGGCACTGAGAAACTGAAGAGAGAGGAGAAAATTCTGGAGGAATATTGGGACTTAAAGGAAGTATTCAGTGAAAAGGCCTCGGATGAGCTTCCACCCCACCATTCAACAGATTGTAATATTGAAATTTTACCAGGGGTGAAACTCCCAAAACCGAAGCTGTACTCAGTGACACCTTGGGAGCTAGAAGAGCTGCAGTCATTCATTGATAAGAATTTGGAATGTGGTTTCATCCAACCTGCTAGACCCCAAGTAGCGGCCCCAGTGTTGTTCCACAAAAAGAAATATGACTCCCTTCGCTTATGTGTTGATTATAGAAACCTGAATGCTTGTTAGATACGGGCTAGATTGAAGAGGCAGGACAATGGGTAGAGGGAAAAGATCTCTTTATTCTGATCCAAGTAAAAGGATCAGGTGTGGTGTGCCTGCTGTTCTTTTTACAGGCTACTATCCACAGCTTTAGCCACTGATGATTATTCATTTTCCTGCCTGGAAAATGAACCAATCAGGGAAGTCTGACTTTTCCCCATTGAATATCTAACAGTGCTTTAGAATCATGAGCTTGCTGTAATATTAGGCTCCTCAGTTTCTCTGGCACATATAATTTGGCTCCCACCCATGCCAATCCATCTCTAACCGTACAATTATTTGAGTGAGTAAGGAACCAGTCATCCTGTCTTCCACATTAGTCTGTTAAAACCTGAACATACTTCAAATTTGAGACCGACCCAGATTGATCCTTCTGTACCATTGCTAAGAAATGTCTCCAAGTTAACAAGGCCCAGAGAACTGCAAAAGCTTCTTTTTCCCAGACGGCCCATCTCCTTTCAGTTTCAGATAATTTACGGGAAGTATATGCACATGGTTGTAAAGTCCCTGTCTCATTTGCTTGCACTAACACTGCTCCAACTGCTACATCACTCGCATCAGCTTGGATCACAAAAGGAGCATCCATGTCTGGGTGCTTGAGTACTGGTTCAGCAGCAACAGTCGTTTCAGCTTTTCAAAGGCAGCTTGACATTCCATGGACCACTCCAGTGGCTTACTAGGCTTTGGTTTCACCTCCCCTTTGGTTTTTAGGAGGTTTGTGATAGGCAGTACTATCTTCGCAAAAGCCAGGATAAATTGTCTTTAGACACATTGTATTGAGGTAGTCTAGATAGTGCATCTGCCATGAAACTTTTATCTCCTGGAACATATCACAACTGGAAATCAAAACATTTAAAATACAAAGCCCATCTTACTTGTTTAGGGGATAGTTTTCTTGGTTTCTGTAATGCTTGTAAATTTTTATGATCCATCCAAACTTCTAATTTTTCTTTCAACCCTTCTAATAGGTGCCTCCATGTACTAAGTATCCATTTTACGAAAGCCTCCTTTTCCCAAATAGCCCACCTGCATTCTGTGATTGTAAATTTCCGTGATGTATGTGCACATGGCTGTAATTGTCCATCAATGTTATACTGTAAGAGGACAGCCCCCACAGCCACATCACTTGCATCAGTTTGTACTACAAAACTTTTAGTTGTATCAGGATGTTTTAAAATGGGCTCTTGAGCAAATAAAGCTTTCAGGTCATCGAATGCTCACTGACACTCCTGTGACCATACAATGGGTTGACTAGGTCTGGGTTTTGGTGCTTGATGTTTAGTTTTTAACAGTTCTGTTTGTGGTAAAGCAATTTGCATGAATGTAGGAATAAACTGCCGGTAAAAATTTGCAAATCCTAAAAAACTTTGTAATTGCTTTCATGTTTTTGGCTCTTTCCAATCAACTATGGCTCTGACTTTATTGGGATCCATTTCTGTTCCTTTATTGGATATTCTGTACCCCAAATAATCCAGTGACATACAATGAAACTCGTACTTTGAAAGTTTCACATATAATTTGACATCGAGTAATTTTTTCAGAACTTTCCTCACTAAGGTCACATGTTCCTCCATTGTTTTGGTATAAATTAAAATATTCTCTAAATATACTAGAACACCACGATATAAATGTTCTTGTAATACTTCATTTATAAGTTGTATGAAGACAGTGGGTGCCCCTTGCAACCCAAACGGCATAATGTTAAACTGAAACTTCCAAGGGGGCAATTAAAAGTAGTTTTCCATTGATCCCCTCTTGTATTCAAACTCTATAGTAGGCTTCTCCTAAGTCCAATTTTGTAAAATACCTGCCAGTTGCTAACGTTGCTAACAAATCATTGATCAGTGGTAAAGGATATACATTGTCTATACAAATAGCGTTGAGCCCACGGAAATCAACACAAAGACGTAATCCACCATCTTTTTTCTCGCGAAACAAAACAGGGGCAGCTATATGTGATTTCCCTGGTTGAATAAATCTACGCACCAAATTTTTATCTATGTATTGTCTCATTTCCTCCATCTCTTTTGGAGTCATGGCATACATCCTTGGTTTTGGAAACTTTGCTCCAGGAATTAAATCAATTGCGCAATCAGTTGTTCTGTGTGATTGTCATGTTTCACACTCTTTTTCGCTAAACACATCTGCTAGTACTTTATATTCCTCTGGATAATGTAGTTCTTCAGAATCATCTATAGCTATTACAACTTCCCTATTATTTACATATGGAGGGGACATAGGGGCACCTGCAATTCGTAACTTCCTAAAACAGTCTTCCCACCATATCGTGGGCTTCCATTTGTCTAACCATATTAGACCTAAAATTAGTGCCTCCCTCATCTGTGGTATATTACAATAAATCATAAAGATGCCCAATGACTCCCCATCTCTAGTTTGATAGGGATTGTCATTATTGTAGCAGGACTCCCACCTAATAATGAACCATCCACTTGTTCAAAATGGAAAAGTTTGGGCAGTTCTTCCACTGTAATTCATTGAACACTTTTTTACGAATTAAACATCTAGTACATCTAGTGTCAATTAATGCTCCATACTGACCCCTCAATTTGCTTGTTAGATTTTCTAATACTACTGGTGTAACAAATGGTCACACAGGATTACTCATCAAATCATCCTCATCTGGACTGTCATCTCCATTATCGTATAACCCTGAGACTACCTTGGGTAGTTGTTTGCCATCAGGTGTTTTCTTCTCATGTCTATTTGTCATTACTTCCGTGTTTGTTTTTTGTGATACCCCTTGTTTTGTACCATGGGGCATGGTAAATTGCTACTTGTGGCACTAGGAATGTGAGCCACCTGTTTTCTGTTATCTAGTTCTATAGATGGACACTCCATTGCCCTATGTCCCAGACCTTGGCATCAGAAACACCTCATGGACCCCATTCCCCTACCAATCCTTTTAGTCTCCTCCCCCACTTTACCCCGTGATGCTACTGCTCCTATTGGTTGTCTTTTGGACCCTCCAAACGTAGGATGGAACTCCCTCAGTCCTACATCCAACTCCACAACTATTTTATACCATTCACCCAGTTTCTGGGGAACCCCCCTATAAAGACAAGCCTGCCTCAATCCTCTATTTAAACTAGATCTAAATTTTCTAATCAATAGTCTTTCTGGCCAGGTGTGCAACCTAGTTGCTAATTTCCAAAATTCTCTGACATACTCCACAGCAGGTCTCCCATCCTGCTTCAATGACATTAATGCTTCTTCATATTGATGTATCCGTGACCTATTTTCAAATTGAACTTTGAGTGCATCCAAAAGCAAACCAGCATCAATCAATTCCTTTGCATGCACACTATGCAACTCTGCAGCCCAATCGGCAGCATCACCTGTTAACACTGTAGGTATTGCAACTATAATAGACCATTGAGAAGGATAGCAATTTGAATATAATGCTAGGTGGTTCACAATTTGGCTTAAAAATAGTGCTAACCTATCAGGGTTCCCATCAAAGGAAGTGTTTATAGAAGGAGGACCTCCCCAAACCATTCTTTGGGGCCAATATCCAGACGTGCCTGATGGACCCCAGGAGTGAATTGTTTGTCTATTCCCCATTTGCGCATCCCTAAATTCAATCCTGGAACCTGGGACTGGTTTAGAGGTTTTATTCTGAGTTCCTGATACTCCTACTTCATCTGCTAATGATTCATCTACTTCCATAGAAAATGCTCCTTCCGACTTCTTCCTACTCATCTCCCTGCTATCTCTGGCACTTGAACTAAAGAAAGATGTATCTTATGTTCTAAATCCCCTCCCTGGACTTTCCCAAACGGTCGGGGGAGTAGAGTCACAAATGCTTAAGTCACCATACTTGACACAGAGCAGTTCCAACGTACTAGCATTTAAACTGGTCATAGAAGTACTACATTCATCTTTATCAGCAACCCATCATTCTCTCCACTTCTCAAACATCCCGGAGATCAGCAGCATAAAAGTAGGTTTCCCTTGTGAAACTTTTCCCCTCATATCGTTTCTCAACTCCAATCCTGCTTTCTGTTCTTCCAGATTTTCAGCCTTACCACAGGCTGAGGATCCTCTTCACACCTCGCATTATCTGTTTGTCCACTTTTCAAAGACACCACATTATCGTCCAACTGAATTGAGGGCTGCTCAGGCACCATGCCAGCCCCTCCAACAGCATTATCTGCATCCACCTCCGAAACATCCTCAAAACCTCAATCAACAGCAGTACCTTCAGCCATAATATAATGAAATATTATAGGATGTAAGAGATCCAACTTTCCACTCAGCTACTCTTTAGCACAAATGCAGAAAGAAAATAAGACACTCTTCGCTTCAGTATTTCATAACACAAAAGCTTATTGTTTATTCCTTCCTCCGCAAGGAGTCTGAGATAATAGCTAAGCAAACAAAATAAAGTTGGATCTAACCCGAGTTTCCTGGGACTTGATATTTATAATGATTTCCCCTCATTACCCTTCATTACCCCTGATTACCCTTATTATCCATGATTACCGTTTTTAATGATAATTATTCGTATGAACTCAATTACATTAATCATGGTTAATGCATAGAGCTTCACCTCACAGCATTTTACATAGACTGTGCATATTATTATGATACAGAGTTTATTCTGATGAAGAGGAATGCCATCCTACAGGTCGCTATGCCTTTGATGCAAATGCGTGTGTTGTGTAGTCACGAAACATGGCCTAACTATACTAAAATTACAATCCATAAACTCTGTGGCCCTTTGTCAGTTTAATACTAAAAAGGACAGAATGGACACTGGGCTGCTTCTTTCGTGGCCGAAAAGTCTGAGTGACATGACTTACGTGCTTCATGCACCCTTACCTATAGTATCTATAATGGTCACTCCATGTACGAGTAGCTGTCCACCTGAAAAAGCCTACCATCATCCACTCTGGCAAGCCAAGCCACCAGGCTACTTCTTTTACGGATGAAGAATGTGTGGCTGAGTGACATGCCCCACACCACATGAAGTAAGTAAAGTTTTTTTGACTGTTTATGTTTGTCCCGACCCACGTGGCCAGGCACAGCAAAGAAGACCTTTTGCAAAATGTACTTCAGGTCACACAGTTGCTAAGTGAATCTGGCTTCCCCGAATCTCCATTGCTAAGAAAGACAGTTGTTCAATGAGCTTTTACCCACTTTACAACCGATCTTGCCACCATTGTTAAGTGAGTAGGTGCAGCTCTTCACTTAGTGACTGTGTGACTCACTTAAGAGCTGTAACTACCCACTTAACAACAGTGCAAGACCAGTCATAAAGTGGGTGAAAGCTCACTGAACAGCTGTCTCTCTTAGCAACAGAGATTCAAGGCTCAATGATGGACATACAGTAAATCAAAGGGTATCGTTACCCTTCCCTTGATTGAGTGTGTCAGTAATCTTTGATTTCAAATTCTCAATCTGATCCACTGTGACTGACGTTCACTCTTGGAGGATGGATTGAATTAAAATGTGTCGAAAGTCACTTTAACAATACTCTTACTTAGCAACTAAAATTTTGGGTTCAATTATGGTTGTAAGTTGAGGACTATCTCTGCCTTCCTTTGCATGGCAGCCTTGTCCTAGTAAACTCCTTCCCTTTTCTGGGAATGTTCCTCTTTGTTAGAGGCACCAAAGTAACCCAAATGACATGAGGTCTCCTGCTGGAGAAGGAGTTGGATTAGATGACCTCTGAGGTCCCTTCCAGCTCTGCTCTTTCAAAGTGTCCTCTGAAGTTGTGTCTGGTGCAATTCTTTCTATCCATCCATCCATCCACCCATCCATATCTCATTCACTTTCCCTTCCCCTTCCTTCCTGCCTGCCTTCCTTCCTTCCTGTCTCTCTCCCTTCCCTCCCTCTTCCTTTCTTTCCTCTTTCTTCCTTTCTTTTCCTTCCTTCCTTCCTTCCTTTCTCTCTCTTTCTCTCTCCCTTTTCTTTATTTTCTTGTCTCCCTTCTCCCTCCCTCTCTCTCTCTCTCTCCCCCTTCCCTTCCTCCTTCTCTCTCTTCTTCTCAGGCTAGGATACCCACTCCAAACAAAAACTCTTTTGGAAGAAGCTGTCTTACTTACTGCTCCCCCCACTCTTCCCTACCTGTTCGTTATCAGGGAGGCATGATCATGGGAACTTCCACCACCTCACCTTTCTTTTCCTAACAAGCTTAGCACCTCCCCCAAACCTCCCACCCCTGCGATTGAACGCTCCATGGCTTCTGGCTGCCAGCATTGGCAACTAGTTGCCATTTAGGCTGGCAGCTAATTGTCCCAGGTGACAAAAGCCCAGGATGAACCCTGCTTTGGTGAATGGGCTGCATGGAAGGAACTGGGATAGAGGGCCCGTGACCCACTGCTCAGGGCAAACAGCTAGGGGAGGGCAGTCAAGGAGAAAAGCTAGAAATGAAGCAGAACCTTCGTGGAGAAGGAGGCATGGCCAAGGATAGGAACCGAAAAGTCCAATTTTGTATTATTCAAAATGTCCCTATATCTTATAATTCTTTCCACATTTATCACATTAGGATGTGTCAATGCTTCCATTGTAGAGACCCAGATTATTTGTTATCTGTTATCTGTTATCTGAGCCGAACTGGTATTTTCATATAATGTCTTTCTTTTACTTTTCTGCACACTAACAATAATGTATTGCCGTACCCTAGAAAAGTATGCCACCCCAATTGGAGATTATGCCCCTCCAAACTGAGACTTTTATGTCTCAAGTTTACCCATTCTTTTACCCAGACAAGTGCAAAGTTTTATGTTTAATATCTTGTAGCAGTTCAATTTTATTCTGCTTTTTTCCCTTGCCAAATATATTTTAATATCATTTTATTTAGTTCTTCAAAAAATGGTTTTTATTGGAATTATTTGAAATAAAAATAACAGTCTCGGCAAAATATTCATTTTTATTGTAGCTATTCTTCCTATCATCAATAGTCACAGGTTTTTTCATTTCTCCAAGTCTAATTTAATTTGTTGTAACAATTTCATATAATTATCTTCTTTAATAATTGCACATCTTGCTATTAAATGAATTCCTAAATATTTAACTTTCTTCATTATCTGAATATCTATCTTCTCCACCAGCTCTTTTTTTGGTTTCTCTGTAACATTTTTACTAATATTTTAGTTTTCTCTTTATTCATTTTCAGTCCTTTCACTTCACCATATTCTGCAATCATTTTATTAGCTTTGGTCCAGTTTCTTGTGGTTCTTCTAAAACGAATACCAGGTCATCTGCAAATGCCTGCAATTTGTATTTTTTGTTTTTATTTCCATTCCTTTTAATTCTAGGTCTTGTCTAATACTTCTGTTTAATACTTCCAATGTTAGTATAAATAGTAAAGGGGACAGAGGGCATCCTTGCCTCGTGCCTTTCCTTATGTTAAAGACTGTTCATCCTTAAGCAGCCACTGGAATAAGCAGTGTCAGAACAACCAGGATACCTAGCAATTATTGGCAGGATATGTTTTTTCTGAATTTGTGTAAAAGGAATATGGAAAGAATATGTGACCCAGTCTCCACTTCTCTGGGGCCACAGGAACAGAGTCTTTCAGTCAATGGCAGTGGTGGGATTAAAAAAAAAAAATGCTACCAGTTTTGTGGGCGTGGCTTGGTGGGCATGGCATGGCTTGGTGGGTGTGGCAGTAGAAGGATACACTACAAAATCCCCATTCCCTGCCCACTCCTGGGGAAGGTTACTGCAAAATCCCATTTCCTCCCCACCCCACTAACTTGATTTCCAGCTCCATTCTTCTGTGCAGGGCAACAAAAGAAGACCAAGCTGATCAGCTGGGACTCGGGAGGCAGAGAATAAATGGGGGCGGGGCCAGTCAGAGGTATTTGCTGGTTCTCTGAACTACTCAAAATTTCCTCTACCAGTTCTCCAGAACTGGTCAGAACTTGCTGAATACCACCTCTGGTCAATTATATCTTTTTATGCTTGCTGTATAGGATGGCCAATGGAAGCACATGGCATTGTGCAAGCAAAAATGCTTTCCGTGGTCTGTGGACTCCAACTGGTTGGAATAGCTGATAGGAGTAACAATGTATCTACTGTGTCTGGAGCCAGGAACAACAGAGCTTGTCCAAAGACCAAAGAGACCTTGACTATGTATCAGAATGGTCAGTCAAATGGCAACTTCAAATCTCAACAAATAAATGCTCTGTCTTACATATTGGCAAAAAAAACACCAAACAAGCTAAATAGTCAAGACCATGTTGAGGATGCAAACTTAGTCAAGGACCTTGGAGTACTCATCTCAAATGACCTAAGTGCTAGAGCCCACTGTAACTACATAGCCAAAAAGGCATTAAGAGTTGTTAATCTAATCCTACGTAGCTTCTTTTCTAGTAATATCACACTACTAATTAGAGCATACAAAACATTTGCTAGACCTATCCTTGAATACAGCTCATCAGTCTGGAACCCATGTCATGTATCTGATATTAACACAATTGAAAAAGTCCAGAAATATTTCACAAGAAGAGTTCTCTACTCCTCTACTCGTTGCAGAATACCATATGCCACCAGACTTGAAACTCTAGACCTAGAAAACCTAGAACTATGCTGCCTCCGGTCCGATCTAAATATAGTATATAAAATCATATATTGCAATGTCCTACCTGCAAATGAATACTTCAGCTTTAATCATAACAATACAAGTGCACACAATAGATATGACTCAAGATTAATTGCACCAAACTTGACTGCAGAAAATATGACTTCAACAACAGAATGATCAATGTTTGGAATACTCTACCTGACTCTATGGTTTTCTTCCCCAAACCCCAAAAACTTTAACCTTACACTGTCTACTATTGACCTCACCTCCTTTCTAAGAGGTCTGTAGGCGGTGTGCATAAGCGCACCAATCATGCCTACCATCCCTGTCCTATTGTTTTTTATTTTTCTTATAAGTATCTATCTCATGTATTCAAAACTATGTTTATTCTTATACCTATATCTTGTAAGCGATTGACAAATCAAATAAATACTAAAAAAACCCCACTAAATACTAAGTCCATTTGCCTTTTGATCTCCTCTATCCTTTGTCACAAGGTTTGTTTTGCTTGGTTGTAATCCATCTTGAGTACTGACTCTGGAGAGAAGTCTTGTTTGGCAAAGTTGGACTCAACAGCCTTGTTCCATGATGAGAATTAAAAGAGCAAGTTCTTGCAGAAAGAAATTAAGCATTAGCCAGAGGTTTAAGGAAGCTATACTTGCGGTGCCTTTTGTCCAGGCATAGAAGTGCATTTGAACACAATGTTGGCATCTGGAGAATTGATCTAATGAAATTGGATTGAACATTTTCCAATGGTATAAAACACAAAGCTGAGGGTCTGAGCAAGGTCCCATAAAGAAGCTGTGCTAGCAACTTGACCAGAAAAAGCTTAATCGCAGCAGGGATATAATATCTGCCCTTTGTGTGGAAAAATTTAAGGATGGTGCTCATTCATTGATCTTTGGCCCAAGGCAGCCATATATTCACCTTGTGCTTTTCTTGAACCAGTGGTCAGGATGACCATCCCCAGGCATTTAAAGGTGGTTACCTGCTCTAGTTTATGGCCACTTAGATACTATTAATAGAGTTTTGGCCTTTTTACAAAACCTATCATCTTTGTTTTTTCATAATTTATGTCCAGTTTATTGTAATTACAATACTGGATGAGGGCTTGCAAGGCACTTTTAAGGCCTTTTCTGTCCTGGAGAAGATCATAGCGTCATCTGCAAAGAGCAGCAGGACAATGCTTCAATCACCTATTTTTGAGGACTTGGTAATTTAGTTTATTTAACCATTTTACCATGTTGTTTATATAGAAGTTGAAAGGCATGGGGGTCAAAATGCACCCCTTTTTAACTCCTTTTGAGTTTTGACTGGCTTCAAGAGGAAATCTTGCATATTATACCTCACCTTGAGGGATGTTTTAGTATGTAGGGTACGTAATAGATGAAGAAGCCTGTGGTCAATTGAGGCAGCTTCCAGCTTCTCCCATAGCTTATTCCTGTTCACCATATCAAATGCTGCCTTGAGATCTATAAAACCAACATATAATGATACAGGTCTATTTGATACATATTTTTCTTAAGGCAACCTTTGATATGATTACCAGATAATGTAGAACTAAGCACTGATGCCTTCTCTGATAGTGAACTAAGAACTAAGCACCTTATGCCTTCTCTGATAGTGAAGTTCCCAAGTTATATGAAGTATATGGATATCCAGTGGGGTATGAATTCTATCAGAGTGACTAGCTATTAGACGCCACAATAGAGAAGAGTTATTTTGCTTTGCTGCCATAATAAGCTGTTCCCAGGAGGACCTTGTGTCATGACTCTTCTTAAAAGCAATAAATTATTGAATTATTTTTTGAGTGTAAGAAGAGTTTAAGAGTTGTTTTATTGCCATTTCCAGTCTCACTTTTGTACATCTTATAGGCCAAGGTGCTTGGCTTCTACACAATCCTTATCAAACCATGGTTTGGAGGCGATAAAGAGCCTCTTAGCTGAGAAGTTCTGTTAGGGATAACATTGTTCACCCTAACTGTTTTAGGTGAAATACTAACTATGAATCATAGTTAGTGTATGCAGCTTTAAATGTAAAATGGCAATTGTGGGTGTGGTTATGAAAACCATATAAAAGTAGCAAGGCTACAGCTTGCTCGCTCTCTCTCTGGCTTTGATGATCCCTGATTACTGCTTGGAAGCAAGACTGCATTGCTCGAACGGGAGAGACAACAACGGACTGATTTATGTGAACTGACAATAGGATATTCTACATGGACTTTGCTAACTGAATATCCCTGAATGGACTGACTACATGGTAAATGAATATTGGACTGTTTTTGACTATGCTATAAACTTATACTGGAATAAAATATATTCTTGATAGCACAAGCGTATCTGTTATTTTTACTGTATGTTAATAAACATACAAGGTTAACTCACTCATTTATCTGTGTGCCTATCTGACTAACGCTGCACATTCTGTTTAGCTTGTCTACCTAACCCTGGTTGGGGAACCCAGGCTTAACAAGTTCTAGTCATGTGCTAGTAACAGTTGTTGCTTATGAACTATGTTCTTATATAGTTCTAGTAAATTTTGGGACAGATTGGGTGAAATAAAGGCTGAATGTAATTTTGGAAGATTGTCCTCTGATAGGGCTCTCCTCACCTTTTGATCAAGTTGTTGGGACCATTTGAACCTACATCTTGTTGGGCCTGCTGGAGAAATTGCAGAAATAAATTGGTTCCCATAGAGCATCTGCAAGATCAAGGGCTTTGTGTACATACACAAAGGTAGATGATCACTTTCGAGGTAAGGTAGGACTTCAAAATTTTCTACATAATGTAATAAGGCCATATAAGTTAGAATATAATCAATGGTGCTGGTTTTGGATCCTGCCATAAATATAATCTCACCAGAATTGTTGCCAGCCTAAGAGATATAAAAAAGCTAACTTTATTCACCATCTTTGCAAGACAGAAACCAGCGTAATTTACTCTATTGTCTTTAGAAAGTTGTGTGAGTGCTGGTTTGTATGGGAACCTCTGATAGTGGATACTGATGATATTTCATACATAATGTGTAATCATTTGGTCCCAAATTAAAATTGAAGTTCCCCCCTAGTAAGATCCTGGCTTTTGGATGATCCATGTGGAGTTTACTAATATATTGTTCCAACTCCATCCATACTGTAGTGGTTTCAGTGATTAAACCTTTTCCTAGTGATGGCGGAAGATAAACATTAATTATTAAAAGCAGGACTGAATCCATCTTGAGGAAAAGAGTCATAACATATGTTTTAATGGGGCAATAAGAGTGGGCTCTACTCTCAGGTTGGTAGAAATGGATGTATCCAGCTCTCCCTTCAGTCTTCCTGAGCCTCTGCCTGGCCTTGCTTCTAGCTTACATGAGTGATAACCAGGTAGCAGGAGGTTATCCGCAGTCCAAGTCTCTTGCACAAAAATAATATCCTTATCTATCAGAAGATCAGAGTAATTTAGGATGCTTAAGATATTTTTCTTGCATTGGTCTCAGTATTCTCAGTAGGGGCACTTGTTGGAAGATAATTATGCTGGGTACGGTTGACACTAAAAGCTACATATTGTTTGTTTTTTTGATACATTTAATAATTTAGCATATTTTGCAAGTCTATGGGGTCATCATCATCCACATCAAGAGTAGCCTCTACATTTGTATGCGAGACTGAGGCATGCCTCAGTCTATGATCATCAGCTGTGGCTGAGTCAGAGCATCTTCATCTTTAGCAATTATCTCAGAAAAATCCATGTCCAAAACCCATGAAGAATTATGTCCATTTTTGGAGGGACATGCTGAGGATTCATCTGTTGTGAGAAGATGTTGAGGACACTTCAGATTCAAATGAGGGTGGAAGATGAATTATATCCTTAATGCTATGGCTGTATGATAAAAGGGAAAGAGTATATGAAGTTTAGTAGAAACGTATGTAACTTAGTCCTGATTCAAGTCCTGACATAAATTTTGACACAATCTTAAACTCTCAATAAATACAGATAGTCTTCAACTTACCATCATTTATACAGTGACCATTCAAAATGACAATGGCACTGAAGAAAATGACTTATCATCATTTTCATACTTATTACCATTGCAGTATCCATAAGTCATGTTATCAAACTTTGGACACTTAGCAACTGGAGTCAGTTTAAGATAGATGCATTGGACTGGATTCAGTTTACAACCTTTTGCAACATTCTGACTAACAAAGTCAATGGGGAAGCCAGGTTCATTTAACAACCATGTTAGTAAGTTAACAACTGCAGTGATTCAGTTAACAATTGTGGCAAGAAGGAAACAGCTGTTGAGGCAAAGCTCTCTTAACAACTCTCTTGCTTAAGGCCCTGTCACACTGCCCAATGGATGCAAAACATTTGTAAAAAGGACACAGCAGACGAGAAAAATGTTCCATCCGTTGTTATTCGCTCTCAAAAGGGGCAAAAATTTGCATAAGCAGAGCGGATAACACGGAAAGGAACGGACGGGGGAGGACGCAGAGCAGATGGAAAGCGGATGCGGAATGGAAGCCTAGCGGATGGAAAGCCCATGTCACACTGAACCAACGGATGCAAAGAGGATGTAAAATGGACAAAA
Organism: Laticauda colubrina; assembly: GCA_015471245.1. NCBI lineage: Eukaryota > Metazoa > Chordata > Lepidosauria > Squamata > Elapidae > Laticauda > Laticauda colubrina. The sequence continues at coordinate 21,403,227 of BLBF01000019.1, forward strand.
AAGCTTGCCATCCATTGGAAAACGCGATGTACTCACTGCCTCTGTTTTGCTTCCACTCTATCCGTCCAGCATCCGTTTATTGACGTTTCATCCACTCCGAAAGTTTTGGACTGCCCAAAACTTTTCCGCGGAAAATGTATCCAGTTCGTCCATTCTGCATCCACTACACATCCGCTAGGCATCCGCTACGCATCCGTTACACATCCGCTATATCCGCTAGGCATTCGCTACGCATCCGCACAACTCCATCCGCCCGGACGTAGGGAGGAAGCGGAATGGACACAGAACGGATGCAGAACGGATGCCTAGCAGATGCAGCACGGAAACAAAGCGTTTAAAATGGAAAATACGTTCGCAGAGGGGACCTATCTCGGATATTAAGGATATCTAGAGGATGCCTAGAGGATGCCTAGAGGATGCCTAGCGGAAAACCTATATTTCCTATAAAAAGGGGGAGCAACTCATCTGCATCTCACTTTCAGAACAGCAGCCCAGCGGTGCAGACCTCTGCAGCCTTCATCTGGCTCTTCCTCTTCCACAGCATCCAGTCATGTCCACCATGGATTGTAACAAAGTCCTTTCGGCAGCCACCATCGTTCTGCAACAGGGCGAAGCCATCTGCAGGCTCTGTGAACTCTACTGCGAGAAGAAAAAGAGGCAGCCAAAAAGAGTCTGGGTCCGAAGATGGTTCGCCAGAAGAGCAGAGGACGGACTGTACAACAAGCTGATGGTGGAGCTCAGGAACGAAGACACTCAGGCGTTCCAGAACTTCATGAGGATGCCTCCAGCCATGTTTGATGAAGTTGTGCAGTGGCTGACACTCAGGTTGACCAAGGTAAATACCAGCTTCCGGCCCAGTCTGGAACCTGAGCTCAAGGTGGCACTCACTGTGCGCCACCTGGCCTCAGGGACCACCTACAGGAGCATGCAGTACGGCTGGAGGGTGCCATCCAACACCATCAGCATTGTGGTCAGAGAAGTGGTGCAGGCCATCATCGCAGAATGCAAGGAGGAGCTCCTCCAGTACCTGTTAGGGATAACATTGTTCACCCTAACTGGTTTAGGTGAAATAATAACTATGAATCATAGTTAGTGTATGTTAGAGTGTATGCAGCTTTAACTGTGAAATAGCAATTAAAGGAGTGGTTATGAAAACAATATAAAAGTAGCAAGACTACGGCTTGCTCTCACACTCTCTGGCTTTGATGATCCCTGATTACTGCTTGGAATCAAGACTGCATAGCTCGAACGGGAGAGACAACAAAGGACTGATTTTGTAAGTGAACTGACATAGGATATTCTACATGGACTTTGCTAACTGAATATCCCTGAATGGACTGACTACATGGTAAATGAATATTGGACTGTTATTTGTCTATGCCATAACCTTATACTGGAATAAAATATATTCTTGATAGCACAAGCGTATCTGTTATTTTTACTGTATGTTAATAAACATACAAGCTTAGCTCACTCATATATCTGTGTGCCTATCTGACTAACGCTGCACATTCTGTTTAGCTTGTCTACCTAACCCTGGTTGGGGAACCCAGGCTTAACAGTACCCCTCCACTGAAGAAGGATGGAAGAAAGTTGCAGAGCAGTGGTATCAGAAGTGGAACTTCCCACACACCGTTGGAGCCATAGATGGCAAGCACGTGGCCTGCAAAGTGCCAGCCAAGTCGGGTTCCACTTATTTCAACTCCAAGGGCTTCTTCAGCATCATCCTCTTCGCCATGATCGATGCTGTTCATGTACATCGATGCTTCAGGCAACGGCTCATCTTCAGATGCCCAGGTATACAACGCCAGTCACCTCAAGGAGGAGCTGGAACACAACCTCATCGTGGACTTCCCAGATCCCAATGACATACAAGATGTGCCCTACTTCATTGTGGGGGATGACGCCTTCTCCCTCACAACCTACCTCATGAAGCCCTACACTTCCAGACTCCTCACCCGTGAAGAGAGGATCTTCAACTACAGGCTGTCCAGGGCAAGGCAGGTGATGGAGAACGCCTTTGTCATCCTGGCCAACAGGTTCCAGGTACTTCTCACCACCATGCAGCATTTCCCAGAGACCGTGAGGAGGATCATGGAAGCTTGCTGCATCCTGCACAATCTCATGCGCACCCGCAACCCAGTCTTGCAGAACAGGCTTGTGGACCTCCAACAAGGCAAGGGGGACATGGAGCCTGGGGAATGGAGGCAAGGGCGAAACCTGATCGACACTGAGGATGTGCAAGGCCCCAACAGAGCCTCACATGAATCGAAGACGCAGCGCAACCTCCTGAGACACTGGTGCAACTCCCCAGCTGGAGCAGTGGAGTGGCAAGACAGGATGGTAGATGCTTAATGGATGCTTCCTTCAGCCTGTCTCATCACATGGATGAGATTGGGCCATGTATGTTTGGTTGGCCTACAATGAACAGGGCGTTTAATAAAGAGTTGTGTTTATGTTGACATGTGTGGATAATTATTACATTATTATTGATAATAAAGGGCCATAGGTGTGGCACCTGGGAGGGTGGACCTTACAGTCCCACTATGCTTGCACTGGAGGTTTATCTATCCCATTGCTATCCTAACCCATCCCGCAGCTATTACCCATCCCACAGGTATCCTAACCCATCCCACAGCTAATGTTACCCATCCCACAAGCATGCAAAGGCTTAAACCATTTCTAAAAGTTTCCACCAAGACTTTATTAAAAAAAAAGAAATGAAGCAAGTGTGTGAATCATAAATATACTTTATTAACAACAAGCTATAAAACAAAAAAGAGTCTCTGGCACTCCTCTTGGTTGCTCAGTCTCAGGGGTGAAGGGTCCAGGTGCTGTGGAGGTGGCTGGTGCTGGAGTGCTTGTCATCAGCTCCTCCAAAAGCTGAAGCAGCAGAAGCGCCAGCCCCAGAAGAGCGAGCCTATGCTGCAGAAGCCCCAGCAGAACCAGAGTGAGGGCCAGGGGGCGGGATGGTAGCCCTGTCCCTCTTGCAAGGGCTGGCAGCAGATGGCTGAGGCTTGCTGTGCTTCCGCATGGTTGTGGGGTTGCTGGCTGACAGGGAGGCTGGCAGGAACCAAGGCTGGCAGCAAGGCTGGCAGGGAGGCTGGCACCAAGGCTGGCAGGAAGGCTGGCAGGCAGACAGGCACCAAGGCTGGCAGGCAGGCAGACAGCAAGGCTAGCAGGAAGGCTGGCAGGTAGGCATGCACCAAGGCTTGCAGGAAGGCTGGCACCAAGGCTGGCAGGAAGGCAGGAAGCAAGGCTGGCAGGCAGACCGGCTGGCAGCAAGGCTTGCAGGCAGGCTGGCACCAAGGCTGGCAGCAATGCTGGCAGGGAGCCTGGCAGGGAGGCTGGCAGCAAGGTTGGCAGTAAGGCTTGCAGGCAGACATGCAGGCAGGGCAGGCAAGGCGGCCAATCCATCTAGCAGCAGGTCTTTCCTCTGAACGAAAACCTGCTTCCGAGCTGCTTCCGTATATCTGCGGGGCTGATGCATGCACAATTAACACCAGGCATCCGTTTGTCTTCCACTGTGCATCCACTAGGCTTCCGCTGTATCCGTTCCGCGTCCGCTTTGCTGAGGTCCCCCGGAAGCCTAGCGGATGCGCCATCCGCTCTCATCCACTTCCATCCGCTTGGCTTCCGTTCCGCATCCACTTTCCATCCGCCCTGCGTCCTCCCCACGTCCGTGTTATCTGCTCCAGTTATGCAAATTTTTGCCCCTTTTGAGAGCGGATAACAGCAGATGGAACATTTTGTTCGTCCGTTGTGTCCTTTTTGCATCTGTTGGGCAGTGTGACATGGGCTGAAGCGGATGCAGAGCGGATGCGTAAAGGATGTGTAGAGGATGCGTAGAGGATGTATAGAGGATGTAGAGCGGATGCGTAGAGGATGCAGAGCGGATGCATAGAGGATGCATAGAGGATGCAGAGCGGATGCAGAGTGGATGCGTAGTGGATGACGCGGATGTGTAGTTGCATCCATTTTCATCCTTTCTCCGTCCGTGCTACTAAAGCTGTGCATCTGTTCTGCTTCCTCCCTGCGTCCGTTTACCGCTGGAATGGATTTGAGTTGCGTGGATGTACAGCGGATGCCTAGCGGATATAGCAGATGCGTAACGGATGCAGAACGGATGTCCCCTGTATGCCTAGCGGATGCAGAATGGATGCATTGGATACATTTTCTGCTCAAAAGTTTTGAGCAGCTCAAAACCTTCTGAGCGGATGAAATGTCAATAAACGGATGCTGGACGGATAGAGAGGAAGCAAAATGGATGCAGTGAGTACAGAACGGAAGCATCGCGTTAACCAATGGATGGCAAGTGTTTTTCTCCGTTTTACATCCTCTTTCCATCCGTTGGTGCAGTGTGACAGGGGCTTAAGCAATGAATATGTTGTGCTCATTGTGGTCATAAGTTAGGGATCACCAGTATGTTCAAATTGCTCTCTTGAAGCATGGGATCTAAAACAATATATTCTTTAAAAGAGCATGTTTGAGTTTGCCAGGTATTGTGCCTTTATTTTAAGCATCTCAATTCTGATTGGGTCCTGTACTGCTCTTTGTGAAAAACTGGAAAAGGGAAAGTGGCATGTTTGGTAGAGAAGCATCTTTTCATTTTGTAAAAAATACCCAGGGACATGAAATTTTGAATAGTCAAGAGGGAAGGGTTTTGGATGACCCCAATAATTTCAAACAACCACCCTTCCTTCCATTCTTTTGATAACTTTACAGCATCAAGGCTAGCCCTACAGATAGCAAGATTATTTTATTTTATTTTGCTTATGAGGAATTTGTTCCTTCGCCTTTATGCTCAGTTTATCTCACACGCCAAGGAAAACAATACACAGCAGAACATGGATGAGAGGGAAGGAAAAATAAGACATTCTGTTCATTTATATGGATCTTTTATTTTAAAAACCACTTAGAATAAAGACTTCAGCTGGGGCAAATACATGTATGTTTGTGATTAATTTATATTATAACAATCTTATTTGAATAAATAATATACTAGAAATGAAGGGTAAAAGTGACATGTTTGATATTTTTCTTCATTTGAAGGATTTCTTAGTTGTATTAGTAGTAGGCTTAATCTTTCTACTAGCTGCACTTCTTTTTCTGCAACTAGTGACAAGACACTAATTGAAAATGCTGTAATTGTAAATTCAAATTAATTTTCTTTACTTGCATTTTATAAGTCATGTGCACACTAGCTTACTTTTAAATAGAATCTTTATGGACAATTGATTTAAATTTGAACCTTGATCATCCAGACCTGTGAGAAGTTATGAAAAAACTCAATATTGCTACTGAAACATTGTGATCCATTGCAAAATCTTGCATGACCAAATTTGAGAATGTATTCAAGGCAGTTGTTTTTCTTCAATACAGCTCCCACCCAAGGACGCTTCTTCACACTGGCTCACTTGTTGTGTCTTCTTCCTTTCAACAGTCGTCATCTTATCTTCCTATGATGGTCAAATCCTTTGTCCTACTTTTTACACATTTTCTTCCAATTATCTTTCAAAATGAAAAATGCTCATGCTTCAAAATACTATTCTTCAAATTTATTTTGCCCTATAAATTTAAAAGATGAGATCTAGTTCACTTTAAAAAATACTAAATCCCATATACAAAACCATTTTTTCAACTACTGGAGCATCAAATCAGAAACTGAGACACTGTGAGTCCTAGCACCTGATACACAGAGGCAGCTGCATGACCTTGGGGCAGTTAGTCTCAGCCTAGGAAGCAGGCAAATGACAGCCCCCACTACTGAAACCTTGCTAAAATATTTGCAAGGATTTGTAAAAATCTAGAAGTCAAAAATTGACTTGAAGGTGCAAACACACACAGAAACACAAACAATCCACATTAGAACATTTTGTCACCATGGTCATCTCACACGCCATTGTAATCTGCTCTGGCCCTTTGTATGGACAACTGAGTGCAACAAAACATTTTTTCTATGCTCTAGCTCTTATTGGATGGATGGTGAATGAGGTCATTCATCTCAGGAAACCATCTTCCTGAACCATTGTAGATTTTTCTACCTATCAACCAGCTCTTTGACAGATTGTTGTGATTCTTGCCATGATTCTTTCTGAAGCGGGATAATTTTACAATGAAGGATTTGTTACATAGAATTCAATCATCTAATACATGATTGAGGGCTTGATCATTTTATTCTTTACCAACACATCTTATCTTTCCTAGCTTTTGTTTCTGAAAAAGCTATTGAGTAGTGCATCTCATGTGTTGGACTTTGAATTTGCTAACTGCAATGTCTTTATTTTAAGCATCTGAATCCTGGTTTTGTATTATACTGGAAATATGGTGAATGAGATCAGTCATCTTAGCAAACCATTTGTCCCAACAACTGCAGATCAGCCAGCTCTTTGACAGATTTTTTAGACTGTAGAAGTTTAGACAGGGAAGAAGGGCAAGAACCTATATGGATCAGTTATTGGACCAAAGTTTAGTTTTTTGAGCTTTTGGACTCATGCTGGAGCCCATTTTTTGTGAAGTTCTCTCTACCAGAATGTGTATTTTGGACTATTCTATGCGTATTTGTATGTGGTGCCTGTTGAGTGGGGGTTGGCAGCTATTAAATTGTTGGTTGTTTTCTTGTGCTGCCAAGTTCTTGGCTCCTGGTGGTAAATCAGCACTCCTGTTGACTGACAAGGGATCCATTTCCTAGGCTTCAATCATTGCCTTTGGCTAACTTTGTACCTGCTGGGCCAAAATCTTGCTAGGAGCAAAATTGAATGTTTGTCTTTGTTCATTGCAATGTGGGGCTACCAATGAGTTTGGCTCTCCTCGTCTGACTGCTCACTTGTGCTCTTGCAATCTGACTGTTAGCTTCTTCCATGTCTGTCCTATGTACTCATGGGGCAAATCATGCATAGGATCAGGTAAATTACATTAGAAATATCTCCACCTCCAGGTGATCTTTGCAATGTAAAATTTGTCCTCTTATGATAGCTTCTAGGCATTGTACAATAGGCAGCCAAATAATTATGAAATGAATAGTTGAACAGAAACAGTTAAAAGTTAAACAGTTAAACATGAAATCAAAAAGGGATTCAGCCATTAAGCAATCAGCTAATCTAAACTGTAAATCTCAATTTCTTTTACTACATGCTGATCATAGCTCAAGAGATTCTATTTTTTAAAGTGAATCTCAATTATTGGATTTTATTTCAGTTTTCTACTTGCTTAATCTCTTGTTCATATACTATATAATTTCTGAATATCTGAATTATATCATACTAACACATCATAAGTATTTTCTTCATGAAACTTTATGGAAATGTTTAAAAAGTAAGAAGGACTCGACCATCCAGGAAGATAAGATGACGACTGTTGAAATTGAGAAGACACAACAAATAAGCCAATATTACAAAGCATCCTTGGGTGGAAGCTGTATTGAAGGAAAACAACTGCCTCAAATGGGTTGTTAAGTAAGGTCACCTCAGATTTTGCAATGGATTACAAAGTTTTAGTAGGAATATGAAGTTTTTCCATAGCTTTTCAGAGATCTCAGTAATCAAAATAAAATGAACTGGCTGGAAATCTAGCTTTAATGCCCTAAGCTTACAGGGAAAATATTGAAGGAAAGATAGGTATTGGAGATTTTAAAAATAAAGTCCTGAAAATTCTCTTCATTTAACTAGTCCAAATTTCATGCCTCCAATTTAATTTTTACAAAAATGAAAAGATGCCTGTTTATCAAATGTGCCAAAACAGCAGTACAGTACACAATCAGAATTGGGATGTCTAAAATAAAGGCAAATTCAAAGTCCAGACAGGAACTGCACCAGTGCTCCACTTCAGAAACAAAGGATAGGAAAGATAGGACCTGTTGATAATCCCAAAGGTGCTTCTTCAAGAGGCAAACAGACTTTCTGTTTTTTCTGTTTAAGACATTTCACTTCTTATCCAAGAAGCTTTTTCAGCTCTGACTGCATGGTGGGAAATACAAGGATTTATACTCCTTGCAGATAACTAGTCATTTGCATTCGTTTAGTGGGCATTAAGATCACCTGGAGGTTTATCTGTGTCATCAGAGTCACCTGAGTGGTACAAATGGATGTGGAGCCTTTTTGGAACTGTTGAAAGGACTTTGTTGTAGATTGGAGATAGATGATGTTGTATCCCTCCCCCCTGCTGATAGAGGCCTGCTCAATTTTGACCTTGATGGTGTGAGCAGAACCGAAGTCATGTTGGATGGCCCATTGAATTAAATAAGGAAGTGTGTCTCAAACTCAGTAGCTCTGCTAAATAAGAAAGTGTTCCAGTTTGTGCACAAGAGAAAAAAACAAGATAAGGCTAGAACAATGAGGAATTGTAATAAAGTGCTGCGATGACAGAAACTGTGTAACTGCTTTTGCTAGATAGGGAACTAGTATGAACCTTCTAAATATATGTGTCAATTTGAAAACAGAAAGAATGTGAGCCAAGCCCTCGTACGAGGGGGCAGACAGTTAGGGTATAAAAATGCTGCCTGAATTTTACTCTGTGTTTCTTCAATGCCTGAGGGAACCTGTCTCTGCAGACATGTGAATAAAACCTTGTTTTCCTTGGATCAATGAATCTTTTGGTGGTTTTTTATCTGCTTCCACCTCACAATTTGGCGCTCAACATGGGCCCCGATGGAATTTCGACTGGAGAAAAGGGACTGGGTAAGTGTGGCGCCACCACCTCCCATTGTAGAGGGGCTCCTCCCTTGTCTCAGTTGGATCCCGGGGTAACTGCACTCAGCGGACAATCCTTGGAAACAAGAGAGAGAGAAGCCAGCCAGACGCTCTGGGAGTGTCGCTGATCACCTGAAGTGGGGACGCCCACACTCCTTTCATCTCCGGGAGACCAGGGGTGTATCAGGTGAGTTTGTTACCTTTCGGGATAGAAGAAGGGATATACTGTCCTTAAACTCTGGGAATCCAGCGACTGCTGGAGGACAGTGTAAATCCCTGAGTTGGGAATCTCTGGGAGATTGTTGGAGGGCAGCATGGAGAATGGGAAAGGGACAAAGCAAGTGTGAGACGTTCCAAGAGGAAACGGGTATTGAGATAGAAAAGACCCCGAGAAGGGCGATTCCGACTGACTCCCCATTGGGTCAACTACTACAACAATGGTCGTTGCCCCATCTGAGGACTTACACTTGGAGTCTAGAGAAAAAGAAAATGATCTACTTATGCCAATATAGGTGGCCCAAGTATCCCCTAGTAGACCCTGAGTTTCCTTACCACTGGGATCCCAAAAGGAATACCAGCACGTACTGGATAACTCAGTTGAAAGAGTGTATAGTGAAACACCAGATGAAGGAGCAAATACCCTATGTGGAGGTATGGTATCATGTTCACTTTGAAGGTCCAGTTCCACCAGAAACAGAAGTAGGACAGTTTGTCAGCAAGGGGGAGGAAAGCGAAACTGAGGACTGGATGGGGAGTCCACTGGCATCGGCTCTGGCAGTCCTGGCACCACTGCCCCTGCTGGCTCCAGTTGCCCAGGCTCCACCTCCACCTACATATCCAGGATTCAGAAGGAAACTGGCTCAATTAAACAAGGACCTGGAGAATTTGCCTCTAGGAGGAAAGTTGGCCAATCCCGTGTTGGCCTTCCTAGTCAGAGAAGTCCCAAATGGTATGAATGCGCAGGGGAATCCAGTCACCGTTTTCGTGGCTGTCCCCATAAAATCTGCCGAGTTACGGGATCTGAAAAAGACCCTTTCGAAACTCCATGAGAATGCTCATGAAGTGGCGGAACAGTTGAAATTGTTTCTGGGGCCCAATGAATACACATACCAAGAACTGATGTATATTCTTGGACACCATTTCACCCCGAAGAGAGGAACCTCATTAGGAGGGCAGCAATGGCTGCCTGGGACAGGAGACATGCAGGGCAACAGGGAGCAGTGGCTGCAGACACAAAGTTCCCCATAGCCGATCCAAATTGGAACATCAATAATAACACTCATAGGGAGCACATGAGAGATATGAAACACATGATCTTTGAAGGAATTAAATTGGCCATCCCTCAAGGAAAAAACTTGACCAAAGCATTTGAAATAACACAAGGAAAGGATGAGTCCCCCGGGGATTTCTGTGCTCGGCTCCGTGAAGGGTTAATCAAGTACTCCGGAGTGGAGCCAGAAACCCCTGCCTTCGAGACTCTCCTGAAGATGCAATTCGTCGCCAAAGCATGGCCAGACATCCAGAAAAAGATCCAGAAGACAGAGGGATGGACTGATTTGGGCATGACAGATTTGATGAGAGCAGCCCAACAAGTTTTTGTGAACCGAGACTCAGTTAAAACCAAACAGAAGTCTCACATGATGGTAGCTGCTGTGCAAACGGCAGCCAAGAATGAAGTTAGGAAAAACAGGGAGACCCAGATGTCAGATCCAAGGCCAAGGTGGAGAGATGAAAGATCTCCCAAGAGGGAGTGGAGACCCCCGGTTAGGCGAGGAGGTCCAAGGGGCAATCGAGGCAGTCGATCCAACGGCCGTCCCAGAGTAGAACTTGCTTCAGATGCGGGAAAGAGGGACATTTTGCGCACGAATGTCCCAAAACCCCAGAGGAACAAAGCTATGCCCTATACGATTAGGGATGTTCCAACTCCCCAAGAGGGACCCTCGGGGAGCCATTGGTAAATGTGTTAGTGGGTCCTGACCATCAGGAATGGCTGTTCCTGATTGACACCGGCACAAGCCGGACATCTGTATGCGATCCGGTAGAGGGAGCATGCAGGTCAAAGCAGACTTTAAAGGTGGTTGGGGTGAGTGGGAAATCCCAAGAGGTCAAGATTTTGGAAGAGGTGAGATTGGAATTGAATGATGTGGTTACTGAAACCGAAATATTGTATATTCTGGATTCAGGGGTGAACTTGCTAGGAAGAGACTTGTTGGGTGTTTTTGGAATAGAATTGTGGGATAGAAGGAAGGAAGTTCACATGTGTATGTTAACAACGGAAGATGAGGAGAAGATATCATCAGATGTGTGGGCAGGAGGTGAAGGGGTTAGTAGGAAAAAAAAATGAGGTGAAATATTTGGGACATTACATTCAGCAGGGGGTTAGGTCCTTGGACCCTGAAAGGGTGAAGGGGATCATGAGCTTGGCTCCTCCCAGGAACAAGACAAAGGTGCGGAAAGCGTTGGGATTATTAGGGTATTGCAGAATCTGGGTAGACCAATTCACAGTGTTGGCACAGTTTTTGCATAGAAAGTTGCCTGGAAAGGGAGAGCACATAGAATGGGAGGAGGAAGATAGTGAAAGGTGGGAAGAGCGGAAGAAGGCTTTGTCAACCGCTCTGGTTTTAGCCTTGCCAAACCTGAAATTACCGTTTCATTTGTATGTGGCGGTGGCTCAGGGAACAGCAGTTGGAGTACTTGCTCAAAAGAGGGGGGGCAGTACCCGCCGGTATCCTTCCTAAGCAAGGGTTTGGAGCCGGTTGTGAAAGGATGGCCAGTTTGTGTTCAGGCTGTGGCAGCAACAGCGATGTTGGTGGTGGAGAGCAAAAAGTTAACCTTTGGGGGAGCTTTGGTGGTGCATTCACCTCATCAGGTCAACTCAGTGTTGAGCCAGCTGGCTACCACTTGGATGACCGAAGGGAGGATATTGAAATATGAAACCATTTTGAGAACCAGGCTTATGTGGTAATAGGAACAGACAAGAATCTAAATCCAGCAGAATTCTTGGAGGGGAGAAGGCAGGCGTGGGAACCGGAAGACCATGATTGTCTATTGCAAGTGGATCTCATGACGAAGGTTAGAGAGGACTTGGAAGAGACTCCATTGGAGAAGGGAGAGAGGTGGTTTATAGATGGATCTAGCAGGGTGGAAAATGGAAAGCGAAAATCTGGGTTTGCAATAGTAACCGGGGAAGGTGAGGTAATAGAGAAAGGGTCACTCCCAGCTGCTTGGTCAGCCCAGAAATGTGAATTGCTTGCCCTGACCAGAGCCTTGGAATTGGCTGAGGGGATGGAAGTAACGATTTGGACTGATTCATGGGGGGTGGTGCACATGTTTGGGAAAAGAAAGAGGGGATATCAAGGTGGATGGGAAGCAAATAGAGCAAGTGCAGTTAGTAGAGCAAGCCTTAGAGGCATTGCAACTCCCCAGCCGAGTATCAATTGTCCATATGAGCGCACATCAGAAGGGGAACACACCGGAGGTTGTGGGAAACCGATGGGTGGACAAATGGGCGAAGGAAGCTGCAGGGGAGGTAGAGTTGGTAATGGTATCTATACCAATACTGGAAAAGGAGGATGAGAGGGAGGAATGGGAGCCAGAGAAAAAGGAAAAGTTGGAGTTGGAGAAAGAGAGATGTGTCAAAACCCCAGAGGGATGGCAGACGTCGCAGGGAGTCAAGGTGGTGTCACCCATTGTCATGAGGGGAATATTGGAGAAAGTTCATGAAGGAGGACATTGGGGAACGGAGGCCTTGGTCATGTCCGTTAAACCTCACTATTGGAGTCTGAGGATGTGGACGGTAGCTCAGAGCATCTGCTGGAAATGTTTGATTTGTTTGAAAGTAAATAAGAAAGCGGCACGCAAGAAAGAGATGGGAGGGTGACCCCTAGTGGGTTGGCCTTTTCAGAGAGCACAAATTGATTTCACTGAGTTGCCAGAAAAGGGGGGTTGGAAAGAATCTTCCCTGAGCTCTGCTCAGGATCAGAACTTGTCCAAGGAAAGACACAGTGGTTTCTCCCTTTGAAATGCTGATGGGGGTACCCTATTTGGCCAAACTAGGCAATCCCATACCAGAGTTCAGGGACTTGTTCCTTCGAAAATATTTGCTGGCACTCTCTCGGTCTTTGCTTTCTCTTCACAAACAGGGACTGTTGGTGCAACGACCACCTTTGGCTGGTAGCCAACACCCATACGAGGCTGGAGACTGGGTCCTGATAAAGACTTGGAGAAGTGAAAAACTGCAACCTAGCTGGGAAGGTCCATACCAGGTGCTACTGATGACTGAATCTGCAGTCAGTACTCGGGAAGGAGGCTGGATGCATTACAGCAGAGTCAAGAAAGCACCGGAACCTGAGAAACCTTGGAAGGCAATCCCAGTGGACGGTCAGCCGCTAAAGATAACCTTGAAGAAATAGCCAGCAGAAACCACCATGGAGATGTCAGCTGAACTCTGGAGAGGATTATTTGTTGCAACTATATTTACATTAATACATCAAAGAAGTTCACAATATGTTGGACCTGCGGGTGACTTGGGAACAGACTTGTGGGATGACAATGTGTTCATAAAGGATCTCAAGAAGGTCTCACATTCCTTGAACATCACCAATTTCTGGTTATGCATGCACATGTCAGGAAGAACAGGTGAACTGGAGTGGCACATGTACAATCGGGTATGTGATATAAACTTGATGGCCTTCCCCAAGGCCGGATACGTAATAAAAGAGACTCAGAATCTGGCCTTACTCGGAGACTCTGGACCCAAATCTCCCATGGTATAATAATACCATTGGGAGTAAAGTTAGTAAAGTAAACTTTACCAGTTGGTAAAGAATAAAGATGATCAAAGGTGGCTGAGAATTTTCATAGAGACCTGTTGGTAAAGAATAAAGATGATCAAGTGCTTCAATTCTATATAAAAAATCCTTCTTTCTTATCTTAGAAGATATACTCTTTTAAAGAAGAACGATGTTTTCGATCCTGGGCTTGAAGAAAGGAAATTGCACATATTTATTGAGAGTTCAAGAGTATGTCAAAATTTGAACTCACAACTTTAATGACTGAATTATAAATATACCAGCTGAACTTCATGTATTCCTTCTATTACTATCAAACTACAGCCATTACTTTTTCCTTTCAGTGGCATTATTTAAATCAAAGTGAAAGTGAGAATATAACTTCTTAACTATATTTGCTTGTCCCTTTCAGGCACACAAACAAATTAGTATTTTAAAATGATATTTGATATGGGAAGAAATACTGTTCGTCAAAATAAGCCTTTAGCAGCAAAAGATTTCTTCATTTGATCATTTAGGCATTCAGAGTGGAATAATAAATACTACTTATCTTTTCAATTTTATCCCTACAACAGTCAGGGAGAAATTATGCTAAAAAACCGTGCCAGATCAGGGGTGAGATTCAACCAGTTCTGACTGGTTTTATAGAACCCCTTGTTAATTTTCTCAGCAGTTCGGAGAACAGTTAGTTTGAAGAAATTTCCTTTTGTTTTTTTTCCACCCTTATCACATTCTTGGCAGACAGCTTAGACTTACTGTCTCCGAAGGAGATTTTTTGTTTTTTTTTTAAAGGGGAAGGGTTGTTTTAAACTTTTTACACTGCTATTGGGAGGAAATACTCCCCTGCAAATACTTCTTGGCTAGCTAGAAAGATTGACATTCAAATGTGAGTTTACATACCCTTTCTCTGAGTTTTGGTCTAAAACTGGTTTTTGGTGAAATTTAATTCTGTGATTAGTGAAATTTGATCCTGTGTTTATTGACGGAATAATTTCCCCTATTCAGCTTTGTTTGGAAGGAAAAAGATTAATCTCTGCTCCTGAAAAAAAACAGGTTTGAGAAATCTGCTAATTCCTGTGTCTATTGTTAATTGTTAATTGGTTTAACAAGCAACAGCTAATGTTGTGATTTAATTATTTGTATTGTGTTTGAATTTTTTCCTGCCTCATGGTTTCTTTTTCTATCTGAGGAGGGGGTCTCCCTTCACTGCTTTAGTGGTATCTGGTACTGTCCTTTTGAAGTGTACTTCCAAGAGGCAGGATGCAAGCTTGGCAAATTTTTTTTACTGCCTTTCTGGGGGGCATATGACTTTCCTTTAATGTGGATGATTTCTTTAGGGTAGCTTGTTAGATGAGTGAGACCAGCTGGTATCTTTAAGTGCTGCAAATGGATCTAAGGATTGCTTTTCCTGGATATGCTTTTTTCTGGAGAGCTTAAATTACCTCTTTGCTAAAGGGTTTCACTTTATGAGCAAGAGTTGGCTGCCAATAGTTATCACTGCATTTTAACTATTTTAATTCCTCAAGGTGCTCTGGCACCCTGCTTGATTTGTAACTCCAGCTTGCAGGTATTTTTAATCTAATGATTGGTATTTAGGGTAGCTTTTTGCAAGCAGAGAAGCTTTTGACATACAACATTTGTTGTATGTCATATATAAGAATATATATATATATATATATATATATATATATATATATATATATATA
>BLBF01000019.1:21418419-21459772 GCA_015471245.1 Laticauda colubrina
ATATATATATATATATATATATATATATATATATATATATATATATAAAATATATATATATATATATAAGAATATATATATATATCATATATATAAGAACCTTGACATACAACACTTCATTTAGTGACCATTCAAAGTTACAATGACACTGAAAAAAGTGGCTTATGGCCATTTTTCACACTTATGACCATTGCAACATCCCCTCTGTCATGAGAGGCCAGACGAGAAGCGCCCCTTAACATGAGTGATGTCGAGTTGGCCACATCTGCCCAGTCACATGACCAACCAAGCCACATCCACAGTACTGGTAGTTAAAAAAATTGAATCCCACCCCTGTGCCAGATGTAAAGTCACCCAATCACTTCCATCATCACTGTGTGAGATTTGAATCTGGGCTTAGGATCCTAACCATATTGCAGGTTTGCTCTTAAAATAACATTTAATGAAGGAAGATTTTTTTGAATTTTCCACGTATCATCGTACTTGATTTGGCCTGTGTAAAGGATAACCTAAAAAATAAAGTTTTTTCATAAAGGTCAGGGGTGTCAAACTCAAGCCCGGGGGGCCGGATCTGGCCCACAGGGTGCTTAGCTCAGTTTTCATTGGAGGATTTTAATTTTCATTTCAGAGGATTGCAGGAGGTTGTCCCAGCCGAAAATGGAGCTCAGGAGCCTGTTTTCGCTAGCAGAGTGCTCAGGCCACCACAGATGCCCCCCGACACAAGTGACATCATACTCCCACACCCACCCTGGCCACGCCAACCCCTGCCCCAAAGATCAAACACAACCCTGATGTGGCCCACAATGAAATAATGTTTGACACTCCTGATCTAGGTTGTACCTTTAGTCTAGCATTGACACTCAAATTTGAAATTGGATTTTATTTCCTTCTGTTCTGTGCAGAACTCTGCAGCTTACTTGTATATACAAAATTTATGAAACAGGACCAAAATAAGCCCTCTATGTTTGATGGCAGTAGTATTCACTAATTAACCATATTGACAGGCAATTTATACTTTATTTGTTGGTTGTTCAAAATATTTGCAGTTTCTCCACTGATCTTCTTTAGGTTGAGTTTTTTTAACCGTCCAGGATAAACTCATATCCCAAATTTCCAATCTGGCATGGAGAGTGGGAAATGTTTTCCATATTTCAGTGTTTATTTATTTGCCCTTAGAAAAATAATGTAAAAGGGTCAATGAAAGTATGTTTACATATCAGTTGCTTTGAGCCAGAACAAGTGATCTAAAAAAAATAATATTTAAAAAAAATGATTTAAACATTTTAGGTGCAGCACATCACTTTTTTATCACATATTTATGGGCTCATCACTCACCAGATTTTAACCCAGATAAAATTCATATTTGGTTGATTATCTTGTCTCCATCCTGAATTTGATGGAAGGCAACTATGCTACTCTAAAGTTTTGCTGTTTGAGATATTTTGGAAACCTTACATTTAATAAGACATTTGCCATTAAAATTGCAGTAAGTTGATTTTAGTCTTTTCTCCTCTCTCCTATTTTTTAGATGCTACCATGTGAGTATTTTTCCACTTCAAAATGTGCACACCTGTTGAGGGAAGAGCTTAGAAAAACATGCATGATGGAATGGTATACTGAGATCCAGTAATCAGACTTCAGTGACTGAAAAACATTCTTACTGGGCATAGAGTACCATCTTCTGGCAGTTTTCAGCTATTTCTGAGGCTACTGTACAGCAGCCTGCTTCATCTGGTCAAATTTTTGGATCCTGGTAGACAAGAAGGGCTGCAGTAAAAGATCCCCTGGGAAGGAAAGGGTCTGTCTTTTGAACAAAGAGAAATGATCCTCTTTTAATTCCAGCTGCCAATATTTTACACATTGTAGACCAATTCTTTATGGCCTAGACCACTAAGGAGAATCCAAATTAAAAAAATCAAGATGGAAAATATATCCTGCATCAATCCAGCTATGACTGACAAAAGTTGGAAACATTCACCATGAACCAACAACTGCTGGATCAGAAATCATTTTCTTACCTCTCTGCATCTCATCATCTTTGAAATTGTTCTTAAAATTGGTGTCTCATTTAACGTGCTTTGAATATGAGTTTGCTTTAATAATATGGTTTAAGATGGTTTCACACCAATTTTTTTTGTTATGCTGCCCATAATGAATTCCTTTTTTAGGGCAAAATTTTAAATATTCTTGTTCAACCATACAGTTTAAATATTATATTCTTTTGATTTCTTTGCTTGGCTTGGTGCTCATGTGACTGGGTAAGGCACCAAAATAACCCAGATGTCTCTTGCTGGAGACAGGGGGTTAGACTAGATAACCTCTGAAGTCCCTTCCAGCCCTGGATTGCTGTGCTGTTTCAAAGCATCCTCTGAAGCTGCTCTAGTGCCAGGGTTTATGGTCATTCCTCTCTCTCCTTTTTCTCTTCCTCCCTCTATCCATCCCTCCATCCCTCCCCAGCAGCCTGTTTTCAGCCTAGAAAGCCTCTCTGGGGTCTCCCGGAAGCCCAAATGGGGTATGGAGATAGTGCTGGACCTCCAGAAGCCCCATTTTTTCTTCCAATAATTCTCCCTACATTTACCTGAGAGCCAGATGGGCCTCATGGGGAATTCTGGGAGGGGTGGGGTGGGTAGAGCGATCTGGTAGTCAGAACTA
Source organism: Laticauda colubrina (assembly GCA_015471245.1). Taxonomy (NCBI): domain Eukaryota; kingdom Metazoa; phylum Chordata; class Lepidosauria; order Squamata; family Elapidae; genus Laticauda; species Laticauda colubrina. The sequence goes on from BLBF01000019.1 coordinate 21,421,072, forward strand.
CTGCTTCGCTAAAATGGATGTCAAATTAACATCCGGTTCTCTTGAACCAGCTCAAACTGGCTGAATCCTACCCCTGCTTAACTAGTAGCAGAATTCACCACATTGCAAAATTACCCTGGGAAACTGTGAAAAGATCATTCCTCATAAGAGGGCTGGGGAGGAATTAACATATTGGCTTTTGTTTCACTAAATACACATCAAGATAAGGGAAGGGGTTCTAAACTCCCTTATGTATCCCTGTATGCCTGAGAGACCTCAGACGCTGCTTTGAACTCCTACAGGAATTGTCTCATCTCAATAAATAATTCCCTTGTGATACGTTTGGATACGTTTTCAGAATTTCATTCTGGCTGAGTAAATGAGAAAAGTTCTGTAGCCTGACACATGCCAATTTTTTTGTATAATCTTCCTGTCTTGCTAAATTTAATTTATGTATAATTAATTCTCTTTTCCCTTTCATTTTGTCATTCTGTGGTTCTTCTTGTAATGCATTTTCTGCTATCTTTAATTCTTCCTGTAACATGTTTTGTTTTTTCCATTTTTCTTTATTCCTTCTAGCTATATAGGTTATGGTTATGACCCATAAGTACGCCTTAGCAGTGTCCCATAAATTTTGCAATGTCGTATATTGGATTTTATTTTATTTAAGAAAGAGTTCCATTTTTTTAATCAATTGTATATATTTTTTCTTTCAGAATCTATACATCTGATATCTATCTTCTATTTTTTTCTTTGACCTTTCCAAATTATTTTTAGAGAATTATGATCTGCCCAGGAGTTTGTCATTATTTCTATGGATTAGTTTATTTTCCATTTCTTTATTCATCCAGATCATATCACTCCTGGACCATGATTTATGGGGGTTTGAGGAAACCGTATATTTGTTTTCATCTACATTCAATTCTCTCCAATTATCTCTTAAATTTGTTCATGGGTCATTTCAAAAAAGGATTTTGGTAATATTTTCCTCTTCTTGTTTTTTTATTGCTTTTGTAGTCTTTACTAAAATCTATTACTGCATTGAAATCTGTTAATATACAGTTGTTTTCTTGTCCTTTTTCTATTATTTTTTATGTACTTTACTATAGAATTTATTATGATTATCACTTGGGGCATATATAATAACATTTATTTTGTTGAATTTTGATCTCTATCAATAGTATTCTCCCATTGTTATCTGAATAGCTCACTTTTGCTTTTATCTTTTCTTTAATGTATACAACTACCCCTTTTTTTCCTGATATGCCAGTGATATGAATAGTTTCCCTAAAGCCCATGTCACACTGAACCAACGGATGCAAAGAGGATGTAAAACGGACAAAAAACCTTGTCATCCGTTGGAAAACGCGATGTACTCACTGCCTCCATTTTGCTTCCTCTCTATCCGTCCAGATTCCTTTATTGACGTTTCATCCGCTCTGAAAGTTTTGGGATGCCCAAAACTTTTGCGTGGAAAATGTATCCAGTTCGTCCGTTCTGCATCCGTTACGCATCCGCTATATCCGCAAGGCATCAGCTATGCATCCGTGCAACTCCATCCGCCCGGATGTGGGGAAGAAGCGGAACGGACGCAGAACGGATGCAGAACAGATGCCTAGCAGATGCAGCACGGAAACAAAGCGTTTAAAATGGAAAAAACATTCGCAGAGGGGACCTATCTTGGATATTAAGGATGTCTACAGGATGCCTAGAGGATACCTAGAGGATGCCGAGCGGAAAACCTATATTTCCTATAAAAAGGGGGAGCAAATCATCTGCATCTCACTTTCGGAACAGCAGCCAAGCGGTGCAGTCCTCTGCAGCCTTCATCTGACTCTTCCTCTTCCACAGCATCCAGTCATGTCCACCATGGATTACAACAAAGTCCTTTCGGCAGCCACCATCATTCTGCAACAGTGCAAAGCCATCTGCAGGCTCTGTGAACTCTACTGCGAGAAGAAAAAGAGGCAGCCAAAAAGAGTCTGGGTCTGAAGATGGTTCGCCAGAAGAGCAGAGGACGGACTGTACAACAAGCTGATGGTGGAGCTCAGGAACGAAGACAATCGGGCATTCCAGAACTTCATGAGGATGCCTCCAGCCATGTTTGACGAAGTTGTGCAGCGGCTGACACCCAGGTTGACCAAGGTAAACACCAGCTTCCGGCCCAGCCTGGAACCTGAGCTCAAGGTGGCACTCACTCTGCGCCAACTGGCCTCAGGGACCACCTACAGGAGCATGCAGTATGGCTGGAGGGTGCCATCCAACACCATCAGCATTGTGGTCAGAGAAGTGGTGCAGGCCATCATCGAAGAATACAAGGAGGAGCTCCTCCAGTACCCCTCCACTGAAGAAGGATGGAAGAAAGTTGCAGAGCAATGGTATCAGAAGTGGAACTTCCCACACACCTTTGGAGCCATAGATGGCAAGCACGTGGCCTGCAAAGCACCACCCAAGTCGGGGTCCACTTATTTCAACTCCAAGGGCTTCTTCAGCATCATCCTCTTCGCCATGGTCGATGCTGACAACAAGTTCATGTACATCGATGCTTCAGGCAACGGTTCATCTTCAGATGCCCAGGTTTACAACGCCAGTCACCTCAAGGAGGAGGTGGAACGCAACCTTATCGTGGGCTTCCCAGATCCAGAACCCCTGTCCAACGACACACAAGATGTGCCCTACTTCATCGTGGGGGATGACGACTTCTCCCTCACAACCTACCTCATGAAGCCCTACACTTCCAGACTCCTCATCCGTGAAGAGAGGATCTTCAACTACAGGCTGTCCAGGGAGGAGGATCGTGGAAGCTTGCTGCATCCTGCACAATCTCATGCGCACCCACTACCCAGTCTTGCAGAACAGGCTTGTGGACCTCCAACAAGGCAATGGGGACATGGAGCCTGGTGAATGGAGGCAAGGGCGAAACCTGATAGAAGCTGTGGATGTGCAAGGCCCCAACAGAGCCTCACATGAAGCGAAGAAGCAACGCAATCTCCTGAGACACTGGTGCAACTCCCCAGCTGGAGCAGTGGAGTGGCAAGACAGGATGGTAGATGCTTAATGGATACTTCCTTCAGCCTGTCTCATCACACGGATGAGATTGGGCCATGTATGTTTGGTTGGCCTACAATGAACAGGGTGTTTAATAAAGAGTTGTGTTTATGTTGGCATGTGTGGATAATTATTACATTATTATTGATAATAAAGGGCCATAGGTGTGGCACCAGGGAGGGTGGACCATACAGTCCCACTATACTTGCACTGGAGGTTTATCTATCCCACTGCTATCCTAACCCATCCCACTGCTATCTTAACCCATCCCACAAGCATGCAAAGGTTTAAACCATTTCTAAAAGTTTCCACCAAGACTTTATTAAAAAAAAAGAAATGAAGCAAGTGTGTGAATCATAAATATACTTTATTAACAACAAGCTATAAGACAAAAAAGAGTCTCTGGCACTCCTCTTGGTTGCTCAGTCTCAGGGGTGAAGGGTGCAGGTGCTGTGGAGGTGGCTGGTGCTGGAGTGCTTTTCATCAGCTCCTCCAGAAGCAGAAGCAGCAGAAGCGCCAGCCCCAGAAGAGCGAGCCCGTGCTGCAGAAGCCCCAGCAGAACCAGAGTGAGGGCCAGGGGGTGGGATGGTAGCCCTGTCCCTCTTGCAAGGGCTGGCAGCAGATGGCTGAGGCTTGCTGTGCTTCCGCATGGTTGTGGGGTTGCTGGCTGGCAGGGAGGCTGGCAGGAATCAAGGCTGGCAGCAAGGCTGGCAGGGAGGCTGGCACCAAGGCTGGCAGGCAGGCAGGCACCAAGGCTGGCAGGAAGACATGAACCAAGGCTGGCAGGAAGGCAGGCAGCAAGGCTGGCAGGCAGACCAGCTGGCAGCAAGGCTTGCAGGCAGACATGCAGGCAGGGCAGGCAAGTCAGTCAATGTGTCTGGAAGCAGGTCTTTCCTCTGAATGGCGACCTGCTTCTGAGCTGCTTCCGTTACATCCGCGGGGCTGACGCAATGCATCCCTCCCGCATGCGCAATTAATGCTCGGCATCTGCTAGGCTTCCGCTGTGCATCCGCTGTGCATCTGCTGTGCATCCGCTTCATCCGCTATGCATCCGTTCTGCATCCGCTGTATCCGTTCCGCGTCCGCTTTGCTGATGTCCCCCGGAAGCCTAGTGGACGTGCCATCCGCTTCCTTCCGCTGGGCTTCCGTTCCGCATCCGCTTTGCATCCACCCTGCGTCCTCCCCCCATCCGTGTTATCCGCTCCGGTTATGCAAATTTTTGCCCCTTTTGAGAGCGGATAACAACGGATGGAACATTTTGCTCGTCCGTTGTGTCCTTTTTGCATCCATTGGGCAGTGTGACATGGGCTTAATTTTGTTTGTTCCAAATATTTTTTATGTTGTTTTCTAATATGTGTTTCTTGAAGGCAAATTATATCAGCTTTTTGTTTATATAAATTTGTAAAAAAATGTTTTCTTTTTATTGGAGAATTTAATCTATTTATGTTCATGATATTAGTTTTATCCCTTCATCCATTTATTGTCTTTACTGTTGCTTCTGTCTACTGTTTGTCTGATTTTCTCTCTATGCTTTCGTTCTCTCTTTCCCCCTGTTCTATTTCCTCTTTGCTTCTTTCTTCTTGTTTGGATTCTTTTTCTTGAAGTTGCTGTTCTTCTAGGCTTCTAATCTCTGATTCTTTGCTACCAAGTTTTGTGCTTTTCCTAGGTTATCTATTCTTATTTTCTCTTCCTGCCAGGTTACCAGCATACCTTCTGATATAAGCCATCTAAATGGAATACTATGTTGTATTACCATGTTTCTCCACCAATACGGCCTCCACTAATAGGAAGGCCCAGCATGATTTCTAGGCATGAGGTGAAATTAAGCTCCGCCCCCAAAATTTTGGCCTATTTAAACCATGCGTTTCCCTGCCATTTCTCACATTGTTTTTTAGAACTACATGAGGTGAAGAGAAATGGGGGGGGGGAAGGGTGGGGGGGATGGGGAGAAAACTTGCTTTTAGGAGTGCCCTGCAGGTAGCCTAGGCTAGAATACCCCGATTGCCGATAGAAGCTCCCTGAAGACAGAGTCCCCAGCTGCTTCAGGGTGTGGCGTAGCTGCCCATGTCCACTCGCTTTTAGGCTCTCTTTCAGGCGATGAAAGCTCCCCAAGTGCAGTCACCAGCCATTTTGATCGGCCAGTAGAAGCAGCCTCGGGGCAAGCGCACACACACATTCCCCTTGCCTCAAGGCCGCTTCTATCAGCAGATGAAAGTTCCCTTGAAGACAGAGTCCCCAGCCACTTCAGTGCAAGGCATGGCCGCCCATGTCCCCTCACATTTAGGCAGTCTCTTTTGGGCGATGGAAGCTTCCCAAGTGCAGTCACCAGCCACTTCAATCGGCTGGTAAAAGCGGCCTTGGGGCGAGCACACACACACACACACTCCCCTTGCCACAAGGCCATTTCTATTGGCAGACAGCCACTTCAGGATGTGGTGTGGCTACCCGTGTCCCCTTGCCTTTAGGCAGTCACTTTTGGGCAATGGAAGCTTCCCAAGTGCAGTCACCAGCCACTTTGATCAGGCGGTAGAAACAGCCTCGGGGCGAGCACACACACACACACATTCCCCTTGCCATGAGGCCACTTCTACCAGCCGATCAAAGTGGCTGGTGACTGCACTTGGGGAGCTTCCATCACCGAAAAGAGACTGCCTAAAGGTGAGGGGACATTGTCAGCCACACCTCACCCTGAAGCGGCTGGGGACTCTGTCTTCAAGGGAGCTTTCATCTGCCGATAGAAGTGGCCTCGCGTCGAGGGAGTGTGTGCGTGCGCTCACCCCAAGGCCACTTCTACCAGCTAATTGTCAGCCACACCTCACCCTGAAACAACTGGAGACTCTGCCTTCAGGGAGCTTTCATCTGCCGATAGAAGAAGACTTGTGCCGAGATACATGCATATGGGCTGCTCTAGGTAGGGGAGGAAATTAAGTCACTCCCAAAAAGACAGCCTAGCCTTTTTTCCATTGGTCAAAAAAAAATAAGGCCCGGCCTTATTTTGTGAGAAACACGTTAGTTGTGCTGATAGGAAGGCATAGTCTCTCTTCTGTTCTCTCACACCCCTGGATATTTGCTTCAAAGTCAGTAATTGTATGCCTATCAATATAAGATCTATTAAGAATGAAGAATATTTACTAAAAATCCACTGCATTGTACTATTCCTTTTTCATATTGTGATACACTAATGATCAATTTACACTTATTACTAATGTACATGGAAAATACAATTCTCTGTAATAATCCAAAGAAGTAGTATAAAATTATCTACAATGGGTGAAATAAGAATTCAATATATATTTATGGAGATAATGAAAAATAGCTATATTGATTTATTTATTCTAGTATGAATTTTTAAATGTACATATAATGCTTAGGAAAATTTGTAATATACCTGTTCTAAAGAAATTAACTCTTCTGTAAAATACACATTTACCATATTATATTGAATCCTAATGATTACATGCTTTAATTTAGAATAAAACAGCATAATACTAGGATGGTGAAAGACTAGGAAGACTAGGAAAATTACAGTTTTCAATATGCTGGGAGCAATTTTTCAATAGGCATTAGCTCCACAAAATTAAGAGAGTAATACAGGAAAAAAGAAACCATACATAAAACAACTCCTGTCTGTTCTGGTGGTGGCATGTGGTCAAGCTGCATGAAGGAACAGTGCTGTGTTCTTCGTTGCTGATCTTCAGCATTTTTGGAGCCAATAGAGGCAAAATCGTTCCTGAGAGGATCAGAGAGGGGAACCTTCGGAGCTGAACAGGAAAGATGCAATCCCCAACAGTGCAATTGGAGGAGCCCTCCAAACCGATGCTGAAGAGTTGGACTTTGGTGGCTGACCCAAAGACCAGATGACCCACGAAATAGGGAAAGAAAGCAAAGAGAGAGTACGGTGTGAAGAAGTGGTGTGAGCAGTGAAACAGAAAGAGAGTGGAACTGTCAAAATGAGCCCAGAAAGAGACAGTGAGAGGAAAGGCTCAAAGCAGCACCTGAACAGTGAATACAGTGAGGAGAGTGAATAAGGGAGAGGATGAAAGGGTGCTAGCAATAGTGAAAGATTGAATAAAGAAGAAGATTAAGTGATAGACTATATACGAACTAAGTGAAGAGGGGAAGTGAAAGTGGATTGTTTGAAACAGGACGTTTGAAACTTTTGTATTCCTAAAAGAACAACATTATTGTAGCAGAAAAAGAAACATGGTAGCAGTTAAAAGATCTGGGGGAAAAAAAGTGTCTCTGGCAGTGCAGAAAATTGAAAGTCGGACATTTTGAAGAAGAGAGTGAAAGTTAACTCTTTAAATACACTGCATCTAACAATACAGTAAGACTTAAGTGAACTGGTTGGAATACATAGAATAACCTTTGCGGAGAATGAAAGGAAAGTTGTGATTATAAGAAATATTGTCTATATATTTAAAAGTACTGTGACAAATACATTTTTTTTTATTTTACTCTTTTCTCTCCATCTTTTTTCTCTTTTTCCTTGGTGAAAATATATTATATAAATATAAATATAAATATATTATATTATATTAAATATAATATATTATATTAGAAGTTAAAATATTTAAATATTTGAATATATACTTATATGGCAAATAGAGTGTAAAGAAAAATATTTATATATAGAGAAAAGTGACCGTTTAAGTGCTATATACTTTAAGTTAAAGAACTTAAGATAGAGATTACTGTAAAATAAGTATAGTAAATTTATATATTTAAATTGACTATTAGTGATAAGAATCTATTTTTTAATAATTAAAAAATAGATAAGTTTAATTGTTAAGAAATTGTTTACACAGTTTAATATTAAATGCATTAAAGTAATATAAAGTTTTAAGGTAAAAATAAATAGAAATATATAAGAATAAGAAGTAATATAGCGGTAAGGAATTAAGATAAATAACTTTGGATTTTGGGATTGATTTCTATAACTGTATAGATTAATTAATTTGTGAAAGTTCTTGATTCATTTAAGAGTTAATATAAGTCATTGAGGGGTAGATTACAGGGAAGAATAAGGACTGTGATAGAATCTAGAGAAATATCATGAATTGAATGGTGTTGTGGGATAAGATAGAAAGAATATTAGGACAACAAACCAAATTAATTCACGAAATGACAATCATTACAACAGTAGTGAAAACTGGGAAGAAACAGCTACAGTGATTTCATCGACATCTACACAAAGGTCCATTGAAGGAATGCTCACAACGGAGAAAACAACAGCTACAATGAATACACAGACCATGCAAGCTACCCTGTTAACAATTCAGGAGGCAATGATGAAATTACAGGAAAACATGACTAAGAACTATGGAGAAATAAAATGGAGATGGAGGAGATGAAGAGAGAAGTGAAAAAGGATATTCAGAAATTGGATGAGAAAGTTGCCCAGATTCAAGAATTTCTACAAAAGAGTGAACAGACTCCAAACGATTGCAAAAAGAACAGAAAGAAACAGAAAGAAAATTAGAGTCAGTAGATCAAAGAATGCAAGAAAGAGACAAAGAAGTAGAGAGCTCACTGATCCAGTTGAAGATGGAGAGGGCCTCATTCTACTTATGTTTCCAGAATGTGGTAGAGACGAAGGAGGAAGATCTGACAGACAAAATGGCAGAGACTATTGTAGAATAATGAGATAATCAATGAATTAGATGAAGTCTGTTGTGTCTATACAAATTATGCCAAAAGATTCAGACTACCAAAAGAGGTTCATATCCATTTTGCTCGGAAAAAGGTAATTTACAAGATTACTAGAGAGGAACCTATGACATATAAAGGTAAAGAGATCATAACATTAAAACAGATCCCAAAAAGAGTCGAGAACAAAGGAAAGATTATCGCTTTCTGGCCACCTGACTCAACAAAAATAATATATTGTTTAGGTGGATTACATCAGAGGGAATGTTGGTGTTGTGGCAAGGGAAGAAAGTCAAGATTGACACATTGGAGAAAGCAAAAGAATTCCACACACAACTATTAGGCACAGAGGAACTTGGTAGTAGCAGAGAAGAACTGGAATTGGCTAGTCAAGATGATCAACAACTGGAAAAGAATGGAACAGAGCAGAAAGAGGAGGAAAGGAAGAAGAAAGACCACAAGAAGAAAAAAAGAAGAAAACAGAACAAGAGTACAAACAGAAGCAAGGAATAACAGGAACTAATTGGTAAAGGCAAAGAGAGAAAATGGATAATAATTTGAAGGTATTATCAGTAAATATAAATGGACTCCTAGCAAAATGGAATGAAACTTTGAAAAAATTGGCAAAAAATGGATATAGTATGATATAGTATGTCTCCAGGAAGTACATGTTAGAGCCCAAGATAAGAGATTTTTGCAATATAAAAAATTAGGAAACTTATGTGCAGCATTAGCAGAGGAATAACAATTGCATATAATGCTAGAAAGAAAAAAGAAAGAGAAAAAGAAAGTGACAAGTTACAGAATGATATTAGAAAATTGGAAAGACAAGCACAATTAGTACCAGAAAATGAGCAAATTATAAATAAATGTAAATTAGCTAAACATAAATTGAATATATTAGAACAGGAAAGAAATTTAAGAGCATTGAAATTAATAAAGCAAAATTATTTAAAAAATGCAAATAAGCTGGGAAGATGGCTTGTATATAGGTTAAGAAAGGAAAAAGAGAAGAGATTGATACAGCAATTGCAAGATAAGGAGGGAAAGATACAAAATAATATGGAAAAGAAAAAAGAAATAGTATTGGAATATTTTTGTGAACTCAAGAAACAAGAAAATATGAGTAAAGAGATAATTAAACGGTATTTAGAGGAAGAAAATATTCTAATACTAAAAGAAGAAGAAAGCGGAAGATTAAATGAAGAAATTACTATAGAGGAAATAAAAGAAGCAATTAATAAACAAAAAACAACAGCAACAAAACTCCTGGAACAGTTGGTTCACCTGCAGAATTATATAAAAATTTAGGTGAAATTCTTGATTCAATTCTTTTAGAAATCTATAATGAAATACTTAAAGGGGTAGAGCTACCAAGGTGATGGAGAGAAGCGTACATCATACTAATACTGAAGGAGGGTGCAGCTATCACCCACATAAACAACTATAGACCAATTTCCTTGTTTAACGTCAACTACAAAATATTTATGGCTAAGAGGCTAAAAAAAAAAAAGTAGATATATACATATTGATCAAAACAGTTTTCTTCCAACAAGACAACTTAAAAACAATACAAGAACAGTGCTAGATATCCTGGAATACTATGAGGCACATTCAGAAATACAGGCTACACTAGTTTTTCTGGCTGCTCAAAAAGCCTTTGACAAGGTAAATTGGGAATTTATAAGGCAACAAGTAAAGGAAATGAAATTTGGGGATAAATTTGAAGAAATGTTAGAATCAATATATTCAAGCCAAGAAGCCTGGATAATAATCAATGGAGAAATGATTAATTCGTTTGAAATAGAAAAGGGAGTCAAGCAGGAATGCCCATTTTCACCTCTGCTCTTTATCACGATTTTAGAAACTTTATTGAGAAAAATTAGACAGAATAGAGAGATAAAAGGATTAAGAATTAAAAATGAAGAATACAAGGCCCAAGCATTTGCAGATGACCTTGTATCCTTCATAGAAGAACCAAATAAAATCAGGAGCAAAATGAATTAGAGATAAAGAGATATACAGAGGTGGCAGGGTTAACAATCAATAAGGATAAAACTAAAATAATAAAAAAAAATCTAACAGAGAAACAAAAAAAGAAATTAGAAGAGGTAATGAGCTTACAAATTGTAAAAAAAATTAAGTATTTAAGAATTTGGCTCATGGCAAGATGTTCAACAATAAAAGAAGATGATTACGTAAAATTGGTACAAAAAATAAAAAAAGATTTAGAAAAATGGGGGAAATTGCAATTATCAATGTTAGGAAGAATAGCGACTATTAAGATGAACATTTTGCCAAGAATATTATTTCTCTTTCAAAATATTCCAATTAAATTAGATAAAAAATTTATGAATTAAATAAAATTTATACGAAATTTATTTGGTCAGGAAAAAAAACTAGAATAAAAATAAGCCCCTTACAAGATAATAGATGCAGAGATGGATTTGGGCTCCCTGCCTGGGAACTATGTTATAAAGCGGCAATTTTAACATGGATTAAGGATTGGGCCAATTTGAGAAACAAAAGAGTTTTAATCCTAGAAGGGCATGATTTGGAAGCAGAGTGGCAGACCTTCATGTGGAACCCGGGAAATAAAAATTACACATACTTTAATAGGCATATAATTAGATGTTCATTATTAAAGGTGTGAAAAGAGATTAAACACAAACATTATATGAAGATCCCAGGATGGATTTCCGTCATGGAGACATTGATCCACCCCAATGCATTAGAAACTGGAGGAAAAAATAGGTATTATGATGTATTAAATTCCCAAGGAAGATTCATGATGAATCAAGAAATTAGAGAGCAAGGGATGAAAATAGAGTGGTGGCCATATTTACAATTCAAGGCAAGATATAAAAAAGACATGGAAGTGTTTGGAATTGAGATAAAACTGAATCAATTAGATAAAATATTGGAGGGAACAGATGAAAAATTAATCTCAAAAATGTGTAACTACCTGTTAGAATATGAAATGGCAGAAGAAATAGTTAAAGGCCCAATGATCGCATGGGCAAGGAATGTAGGCCATAATATTAACTTGAAAGATTGGGAAAAAATTTGGAATAAAAATGATAAAATAACAAAATTGGCGATCTATAAAGAAAATCAATATAAAATGTGTTACTGGTGGTATCTGTCACCCTCGAGGTTAGCTAATATTTACCCAAACATGAATCCATTGTATTGGAAATGTAAGCAAATGAGGGACACCTTCTTCCACACTTGGTGGCTCTGCCCCAAAAGTAAAAAATATTGGGGGAAAAATAGACTGTGGATAAAAGAAATTACAAGTATTCAGTTAGAATTCAAACCTGAAATATTTTTGTTGGGAATGTTAAAAGGGGATTATGCAAATGAAATGAAATATTTAAACAAATAATTTGTTTACTAGGAAAATATTTGACTGCACTGAAGTGGACCTACTCACACAAACTCAGGAATAAGGAAGACTCAAGATATATTACAGCTTGGGATAAATGGTGTAAGTGGATTAAAGAGAAAAAAATCAGGAAATGAAAAGATACGGTTTTGATGAATGGAGTGGTTAAATAAGAATGTTTATCAAATAAGATATGAATAGTGGTAAAATTATTACCAAGAAAAAAATCTCACCATCTTAGTTGATCAGAAGCATATGTTTTATATTTTATGTTTATCTATTTGTATTTGTATGTATAGATTTTGTCTGCAATGTAAAATTGTATTTGATGTATTAATAGTATTTTTCTTTTTTAATCTTTAATAAAGTTTTCTTAAAAAAAAAATAACAACTCATGTCTGAGAGAACAGAAACATCTGTCCACTCTTCCTTTCATCTTAAAAGGGCCTGTCCAGCCTCAAGGCTTGGGAAAAAGAGTCAGGCTTTAAAAACATTTGATAACTTTAAAAAAAATGATAACCTCTGCCAGCACATTCAACTCATTGCCTTATCTCCATTCAATATACTTCGTATTTTGATTTGAATGGCAAAAATCCTAATTAATATTTTTATGCAGGTCAAAAAATTTCTGCAGATCAAAAAATCTACGCACCAGGTGCCTTAACTTAATGTAAGATCTCTTTCTTTTGTAGCTGCATAAGTAACACACAATGCAAAATGTATAAACATGTGTTTATTCAATTTTATGCTGCTTATAAAATTAATCAATTGTATTGATAAATAGTTAACTGGCCAAGTGCTGTTACATACTGTCAGTAAGCCAAATGCTGTTCAAAGCAGACAACATACAATGATGGCTAACCTTTTTGGCACCAAGTGTCCAAAGTGCATGTGCATGCATCCCCAAAATTCAATGCACAAATCTCCCCCGTGTATGTACTCCACACCCCCCACACATGCGCCCAATTCCCATGCATGTTCACTCACCCACGCATGTGCACACATCTCCAGGCATGCGTCTTGGCCTCCTGTACGTGCACCCCTTGCGCATGCATGGCAGAATCCCGAAGACCAGGTGTTGGTGGGAGGCATGCATGCATGTGCGGCAGAGTTGAGCTGGGGCTCGCATGCTCACAGAGAGGGCTCTGAATGCCACCTCTGGCATGTGTGCCATAGGCGCGCAATTGGGGCATAGGTCCTACCTGTTGACTTAAGTTAAACTAAGTTAGTTTAACAGATTAATTCAGATTATATTATAGATTATAGAACTGGACGGCTGATTAGGATTCCAGAAAACTGATAATGGGACTAAAGGTTTTATTTATATATACTAAAAAAAACATACAGATATAAAAGGAAAATCAATATGCCTATCTCTGGGAAAGGTATGCCTTCCAAAAGCTAAATTCTACAATTATGGAGATCAAATTGGAGTCCAAGAGTATTTCAAGAATAAATATTATTTCAAATATGTTTAAACACTTTTTGATACTAATTTTATGATATATTATAAGTGAAAAAATAAAAACTACAGATGATGAAAAAAGGAGCAAAACGAAAAGAAATAGAACAGAAAAGGAAAATGGAAAAGGAAGAAAAAAAGAATATAATAAAGAAAATAAAGAAATGACCTATCTCTTCAACCGCAAGATTTAATAACTTACATTAAGCTATGAAGTTGCCTAAGCTCAAAAAATATACATAATTTGTTAATGATTTGAGTGGCCAGAGACTTACAATGTATTTAAGCTTTACACTCGCCAAGCAAGTGTTATGTAAGCATCATTCGCAAGCAAAGTGAAATTTTATAAAGAAAAAAGATGGATATCCAAATTAACATAAAGGGGGGGGGGGAAATGGCTAAAAATCCTGTTAATATAGATAGATTTTCTTAGTGTATCTTATTAAATATCAAAAGCAATAGCAATGCTTCATAATATTTTACAGCATTCTCTGGGCAGCTTACAGAGTCAGAAAAATTGCCCCCAACAATCTTGGCCCTCATATTTCTGACCACAGAAGAATGGAAGATTCAGTCAACTTTGAGCCCCATTAGGATCAAATGCCAGATTGTGGACAGAGTTTGCCTGTAACCACTGCTTCATTAAGTTTGTTTGATCACTTCATATGTCTATATATATATAAAAGTGAAATACCACTCACACATCATCACAAAATCTCCAGAACTGTAAAGCCTACAAACTTGAAATTTGGCACATATGTTCCTATTTACTTTTAGGTACTCACTAAAGGGCCTGTCACATAGGCCGACGGATGCAAAAAGTATGTACAAAGGACACAACGGACGAGCAAATTTTCCATCCATTGTTATCTGCTCTCAAAAGTGCCCCAAATTTGCATAAACAGAGCGGACAACAACGCCAAGGAACGGATGTGGGGAGGATGTAGCAGGGATGTAAAGCAGATGCTCCATGGAAGCCTAGCGGATGGAAGCGGATGGAAATGGATGGAAGCGGATGGCACATCTGCAGGGCTTCCGGGGGAGCACAGCGAAGTGGACGCGCAGTGGAAGGAGCGGATGCAGAGCGGATGCAGAGCAGATGATGCAGATGCATCACGGACGCCTAGCGGATGCCTAGCAGATGCCTAGCGGATGCCTAGCGAATGCCTAGCAGATGCAAAGCGTTCACTGCGCATGCAGAGAGGATGCATTGCGTCAGCCTCGCGAATATAAAAGGATGCAGCTCGCAAGCAGGTCACCATTCAAAGGAAAGACCTGCTGCCAGACACATGTCCAGCCAACAACCATGGGGAAGAAGAGGAAACCTTTTCCTCGTGCTGGTGCTTCTGCTGGTGCTTACTCTGCTGGCACTGCTCCTGGTGCTGGTGCTTCTGCTGGTGCTTACTCTGCTGGCACTGCTCCTGGTGCTGGTGCTTCTGCTGGTGCTTACTTTGCTGGTGCTGCTCCTGGTACTGGTGCTTCTGCTGGTGCTTACTCTGCTGGTGCTGCTCCTGGTCCTGCTGGTGCTGCTGGTCCGGCTGGTGCTCCTGGTCCTGCTGGTCCTGCTAGTCCTGCTGGTGCTTACTCTGCTGCTGCTGATCCTGGTGCTGCTGGTGCTGCTGGTGCTGGCGCTTCTGCTGGTGCTGCAGATGCTGCTGGTGATGCTGGTCCTGCTGGTGATGCTTTTGCTGCTACTGTTGTTGTTGCTGCTGCTGGTGATGGTGGTGTGGTGGAGCAGCCCCTAGAACCTCGAAGCCCCTCTGATGAGGGCCCAGAAGCCCTGCCAGAGGGAGGAAGAGGCATACACGAGATAGGGAGAGGAGGCAATACTCCATCAAAGAGGAACATGAGGATGAGGGAGAACGACTGAGGGATGGCTGAGGGAGAACGAGTACCTTTGGCGGAAGGGACACAGGCTCTATCGAGACACCAAGGGGAGGCAGGCAGCTTGGAGAGAGAAGGCGGAGAGCCTGGGCTACACTTCGGAGGTCCTCCTTGGGTGGTGGCAGCATATGCACACCTGGTACGGGAAGCTGCACCTCAAGAAGTCTGGCCAGGCCGTGGTCAAGCTCACCGACCAGGAGATCTACGTGATGGCCAAGTACTGGAGGTTCTTGGAGGGTGAGATCCGCCACCGAGGAGCAGCCCCTCTGTCTACCCTCTCTCTCAGGCAGCCCACAGACAGCCAGTCCTCTTCTGGCCAAGAGTCAGCTCCTGTGTCCAGGCAGGTATCTTTGGAGCGTCCCATGATGGAGAGCCCCCCGACAGCTGCACTCCCCGTGGCGGAGCACGTGGAGGACCCCCTGACGCAGTGGGAGCAAGGAGAGGGCACTTCCACCAGAGAACAACCCACATCCACCCCCAGCTCCACCTCCACAGAAAGCAGGCAGAGAGCCAGACCGGAGGGGCAGAGCCACACTGTCTTGCTGGAGATCAGGGACTCCATCAAAAGCAGCGTAGATCTCCTCTCTCAGCTGGTACACACTGACATACCATCGTCAAACCGAAAGGCCTTCCTCACCTACGTCAAGCAGACCCTCATGGACATGTCCAAATCACACTACCAGGTGATAAAGGAGAGGATCACAGGTCTTCTGCACAACCCTCCAGGCCCAGCTGAACCTTCTCTGACCCAGTCCAGGTCTGTTCCTCCACCCCAAGTGATGTCACAGCTCTTCCAAGGCTTTCCACAGGCCCTCACCTACCAAGGCTATGACTACCAGGAGTTCCAGCAGCACAGGCAGCCCTTTCCAGTCCAGGCACAGGTTCATCGAATGCCACTGATGCCACCAATGCCACCGACGCCACCGATGCCACAGATGCCACCCACGCCACAGATGCCACCCACGCCTCACCTTGCTCAGCTGCAGACCAGACAGCCCCACTACACTCCTCCTTCCTCCACTTCACAGGCAAGCCTGGCCTCAGAACATCTGTCATCAGTCTTGGGACTGACACCCCATGTCATGGAGGAAGGGGCTTTCAACATCACAGGACAGAGCCAGCTGTCTGAGAGCTTCCTCCACACACCATCCCCTGTTGTCCTCTCGGGGCCAGGCACCCCAATGGTGCCTCAGACCAACACTCCAGCAGCAGCCACCTCCACAGCACCTGGACCCTTCACCCCTGAGACTATGGGCATGCCTCAGAGTGACTGAGAAGAGTGCCAGAGACTGGGTTGCTACCTGTTGACTTTATCTTTGCTTGGGACACTTTACTTGGGTCATTTTGCTTTTACAGTTTGTTATTAATAAAGATTATCTTTGCTTCACACACTTGGTTCAGTTCTTTTAGTAAATAAAGTCTTGGTGGAAACTTTTAGAAATGGTTGAAGCCTTTGCATGTTGTGGGATGGGCAGGGATATCTGTGGGATGGGCAGGGATACCTGTGGAATGGGTAATAGCTGTGGGATGGGCAGGGATACCTTTGGGATGGGTAATAGCTGTGGGATGGGTAATAGCTGTGGGATGGGTTAGGATAGCAGTGGGATAGATAAACCTCCAGTGCAAGCATAGTGAGACTGTATGGTCCACACATATGGCCCTTTATTATCAATAACAATGTAATCATTCATCAACACATTTCAACATAAATACAACTCTTTATTAAATGCCCTGTTCATTGTAGGGCCACTCTACATACATGGCACAATCTCATCCGTATGATGAGACAGGCTGAAGGAAGTATCCATTAAGCATCTACCATCCTGTCTTGCCACTCCACTGCTCCAGCTGGGGAGTTGCACCAGTTTTTCAGGAGGTTGCACTGCTTCTTCTCTTCACGTGAAGCTCTGTTGGGGCCTTGCACATCCACATTCACCCTTGCCTCCATTCACCAGGCTCCATGTCCCCATTGCCTTGTTGGAGGTCCACAAGCCTGTTCTGCAACACTGGGTAGCGGGTGCGCATGTGATTGTGCAGGATGCAGCAAGCTTCCACAATGTTCCTCATGGTCTCTGGGTGACGCTGCGTGGTGGTGAGAAGTACCTGGAACCTGTTGGCCAGGTTGCCAAAGGCGTTCTCCACCACTCGCCTTGCCCTGGACAGCCTGTAGTTGAAGATCATCTCTTCACGGGTGAGGCATCTGGAAGTGTAGGGCTTCATGAGGTAGGTTCTGAGGGAGAAGGCGTCATCCCCCATGATGAAGTAGGGCACATCTTGTGTGTCATTGGGCAGGGGGTCTGGATCTGGGAAGCCCATGATGAGGTTGCGTTGCAGGCCCTCCTTGACTGGCGTTGTATACCTGGGCATCTGAAGGTGACCTGTTGCCTGAAGTATCAATGTACATGAACTTGTAGTCAGCATCGACCATGGCGAAGAGGATGATGCTGAAGAAGCCCTTGTAGTGCTGATAAGTGGACCCTGAGTTGGCTGGAGCTTTGTTGGCCACGTGCTTCCCATCTATGGCTCCAACGGTGTGGGGGAAGTTCCACTTCTGATACCACTGCTCTGCAATTTTTTTCCAGCTTTCTTCAGTGGAGGGGCACTGGAGGAGCTCCTCCAGCTATTCTTCGATGATGGCCTGCACCACTTCTCTGACCACAATGCTGATGGTGTTGTGTGGCACCTTCCAGGCGTACTGCATGCTCCTGTATCTGGTCCCTGAGGCCAGGTGGCATAGAGTCAGTGCCACTTCAGCCCAGGGTCCAGGCTGGGCCGGAAGTTGGTGTTTGCCTTGGTCAACCTGGGTCTCAGCCACTCCACAACTTTGTCAAACATGGCTGGCGGCATTCTCATGAAGTTCTGGAATGCACAAGAGTCTTCGTTCCTCAGCTCCACCATCAGCTTGTTATACAGTCAGTACTTGGCTCTTCTCGCGATCCATCTTCGGACCCAGACACTTCTTGGACTCCTCCTTTTCTTCCCGTAGAACAGGTGAAAGAGCCTGTAGAGGGCTTTGCACTGTTGTAGAACCATGGCGGCTACCAAAAGGAGTGTGTGACGATCCATGGTGGAGATGACTGGATGCTGTGGAAGAGCAAGAGCCAGATGAAGGCTGAAGAGGTCTGCACCGCAAGGCTGCTGGACTGAAAGTGAGATCCTGGTGATTTCTCCCCCTTTTTATAGGAAATATTTTTCTGCTAGGTGTCCTTCTGCATCTTCTAGACATCCTGCAGACATCCTAAATATCCGAGATACGTCCCATATATGAACGTTTTTTCTGTTTTAATGTTTTGTATGCGAGCTGCATCCGCTTTCATCCTTTCTACATCCGTGCTACTAACGTTACATGTCCATTCCGTGTCCGTTTCACTTCCTCCCTGTGTCCTTTTTTTGCTGGAGTGGATGCGAGTTGCGCGGATGCGCAGCGGATGCCTAGCGGATATAGCGGACACGTAACGGATGACGACGGACGTATAATGGATTTTCCCCGTATGAGTAGCGGATATAGAATGGATGTGTTGGATACTTTTTCCGCTCAAAAAGTTTTGTGTAGCTCAAAACTTTTTGAGCAGATGAAATGTCAGTAGACGGATGCTGGACAGATAGAGAGTATGAAAAACAGATGCCGTGAGTACAGAATGGATGCATCGCGTTAACCAACGGATGGCAAGTGTTTCTCTCTGTTTTACATCCTCTTTCCATCCGTTGGTGCTGTGTGACAGGGGCTTAAGAAAAGATTTTTCGAAATGACCACCAGAGCATTAGTATTTCCTATATTATTATTAACATGCTCTGATGTTAAGGTGTTCTATTCCCCCTCCCCATCTGCAAAACACAAGCAGAGAAAAGGAGTTTCAGTTTCAATTTCACAGCAGCAAGCAGCTTTAGTCCAGAACAATTGAACTAAGCCATGCCCAGGCTCCTTGCTGTCTTCTTCTTGCTCACACAGCAAATAGTGCTTCATTTTCCAAACAGTCCTCAACTCACTCACATACTGACAGGATGCTAGCCAGATGAATACCAATGGATGTTGTTAGGCAGAGGCAGAATCTTTTTTTCTCCTTATTTTCCTCCTCCAAAACTAAATCTGATCACATAGTTTCATAGTGAAGCACGGGTATCCAGCTAATAGATAGATTAAACACCTTGTGATAGATTTAATGTAAATACATTTTGCACTATGCTTGCATAACAATAAATTATACCAGTAATACATAATATTCACTTGTTAGTTATGAGACTTTGTTCTGAAGTATACTCACTTTCTAACATTCCAAAAAGGGCATTTCATTTATTTAATTTTTCTTTATTTTAAAATAATCTATTTTATTATATCTTATTAAAGATAGATGTATTCATAGAATAGGGCCTTCCTATTTTCCCCAACAGCTACTACTCAAAAGACTGATAATCTTTCAAATGAACAGACTTATCTAGTAAAAGGTTATCTCTATGGAAGGAAAGACAAAGTAAAAGGCATGGAAAAAGATTCAAATTTAATATTATGCCAAGAAGATTGCTCACATTGAGGGAGAAAACTTATCAAATTGGAATGTTTCCTGTCTTGATATAATGGTCCAGCTAACATCCACAAAAGGAGAGAATATAGTAGTTTTATTATTCTAAACATATTGCTCTGGATTCCATAATCACATAGCAAAACAGGAAATACAATATGTATCCTAGGATTAAAATATTTAATGGAAAAATTTAAACTACCAAGATTAGAAATAGTTCCTTCAGAGGCGGGCCTGGTGTCACGGTGGTATGATGTGCGCTCTTGAAGCTCCAAGATCACTTTCAATATCTTCGCTGCTGGATGGTCCTTTTTGACCTAGACCCAAAGAAACAGTGACAGAGAAGAGCACATCCTGTTGATCCTGGGGACACCACATAGTCCCTGGTAGATCCAGGAAAGCTCTTTTTTTCCAGCAGTGAAGAGGCAGACATTGAAGCTGCTGAAGCTGAGACAGCTCTGGATGGAAGAGAATAAAAGAGAAAGTGTGTCGATTTGGTGAGATGATTTTTTAAAACTTTATTATTTGAGATAATACCCTAAGAAAAAGAAAGAAATTGTAAAAATTGAAGACAGAAGAGGCGAGGTGGTTTGAAACAGAAAGTCAAACAGTGTTTTTTTATTATTTTATTGCTGGATTTCTTATGTATGCTTTTTATCTTTAATACTGAATTGGTTTTTTTCTTGGAATTTTTACTTATTTTTACTTGGAATTACATTTGTTCAATACATGAGTAGATTAAGATGTAGAAGAACCTGAAGATTTTGTATTGTTTGAAATCTTACAATTATTGTGAAATGAGCAGAAAAATAATGGCCGCTGGCTTTTCAATACCAACTTCTTCCTCTTCACCATTTGGAGAACAACGATCAATACAGACGATGATGCAAAAAGAAAAAGAACATGAAAAGGTGACGTTGCAGATAATTATGCAAGGAATTCAAAAAATACAAGCAAGAACAGAGAATATTGAAAAGAGAACAAAGAACAAACAAAGAACAGAGAATATTGAACAAAGAACAGGAAAAACAGATTAAAAGGTTGATGTCAGCCTTCAAGACTTTCTCCATTTTCTTTTGCATCTTTTGGCTGTCATAAGTAACAGGGGGGAGGAGGGGGGTAAGTTGTGGGAAGTGAGATAGAGGTGTTATAAAGTGGAACTGTATAAAATGGGGGGGGAGTACATTCTTGCTTAAGCCCATGTCACACTGGCCAATGGATGCAAAAAGGACACAGCGGACAAGCAAAATGTTCCATCCGTTGTTATCCACTCTCAAAAGGGGCAAAAATTTGCATAACCGGAGCGAATAACACGGATGCGGGGAGGACGCAGGGCGGATGTAAAGCGGAGGTGGAATGGAAGCCCAGAGGATGGAAGCGGATGGGAGCGGATGGCACATCTGCAGGGCTTCTGGGGGGCCTCAGCAAAGCGGACACGGAATGGATACAGTGGATGCACAGAGGACGCCGAACGGATGAAGCGGATGCACAGCGGATGCACAGCGGAAGCCTGGCGTTAATTGCGCATGCGGGGAGGATGCATTGCGTCAGCCCCGCGGATATAACGGAAGCAGCTCGGAAGCAGGTCGCCATTCAGAGGAAAGACCTGCTGCCGGACACATCGACTGCCTTGCCTGCCCTGCCTGCATGTCTGCCTGCCAGCCTTGCTGCCAGCCTTGGTTCATGTCTGCCTGCCAGCCTTGGTGCCTGCCAGCCTCTCTGCCAGCCAGCAACCCCACAACCATGCGGAAGCACAGCAAACCTCAGCCATCTGCTTAAAGCCCTGGCAAGAGGGACAGGGCTACCATCCTTCCCCCTGGCCCTCACTCTGGTTCTGCTGGGGCTTCTGCAGCACGGGCTCGCTATTCTGGGGCTGGGACTTCTGCTGCTTCTGCTTCTGGAGGAGCTGATGACAAACACTCCAGCACCAGCCACCTCCACAGCACCTGCACCTTTCACCCCTGAGACTGAGCAACCAAGAGGAGTGCCAGAGACTCTTTTTTGTTTTATAGCTTGTTGTTAATGAAGTCTATTTATGATTCACACACTTGCTTCATTTCTTTTTTTTTAATAAAGTCTTGCTGGAAACTTTTAGAAATGGTTTAAGCCTTTGCATTCTTGTGGGATGGGTTAAGATAGCTGTGGGATGGGCAGGGATACCTGTGGGATGGGTTAGGATAGCAGTGGGATAGATAAACCTCCAGTGCAAGCTTAGTGGGACTGTATGGTCCACCCTCCCAAGTGCCACACCTACGGCCCTTTATTATCAATAATAATGTAATAATTATCCACACATTTCAACATAAACACAACTCCTTATTAAACACCCTATTCATTGTAGGCCAACCCAACATACATGGCCCAATCTCATCTGTGTGATGAGACAGGCTGAAGGAAGCACCCATTAATCATCTATCATCCTGTCTTGCCACTCCACCACTCCAGCTGGGGAGTTGCACCAGTGTTTCAGGAGGTTGCGTTGCTTCTTCGCCTCACGTGAGGCTCTGTTGGGGCCTTGCACATCCTGAGTGTCTATCAGGTTTCGCCCTTGCCTCCATTCCCCAGGCTCCATGTCCCCATTGCCTTGTTGGAGGTCCACGAGCCTGTTCTGCAAGACTGGGTAGCGGGTGCGCATGAGATTGTGCAGGATGCAGCAAGCTTCCACGATCCTCCTCATGGTCTCTGGGCTATGCTGCATGTTGGTAAGAAGTATCTGGAACCTGTTGGCCAGGATGCCAAAGGCGTTCTCCACCACCCATCTTGCCCTGAACAGCCTGTAGTTGAAGATCCTCTCTTCACGGGTGAGGTATTTGGAGGTGTAGGGCTTCATGAGGTAGGTTGTGAGGGAGTAGGCGTCATCCCCCACGATGAAGTAGGGCACATCTTGTGTGTCATTGGGCAGCGGGTCTGGATCTGGGAAGTCCACCATGAGGTTGCATTCCAGCCCCTCCTTGAGGTGACTGGCGTTGTATACCTGGGCATCTGAAGATGAGCCGTTGCCTGAAGCATCGATGTACATCAACTTGTAGTCAGCATCGACCATGGCGAAGAGGATGATGCTGAAGAAGCCCTTGCAGTTGTGATAAGTGGACCCCAACTTGGCTGGCACTTTACAGGCCATGTGTTTCCCATCGATGGCTCCAACGGTGTGGGGGAAGTTCCACTTCTGATACCACTACTCTGCAACTTTCTTCCATCCTTCTTCAGTGGAGGGGCACTGGAGGAGCTCCTCCTTGTATTCTTCGATGATGGCCTGCACCACTTCTCTGACCACAAAGCTGATGGTGCTGGGTGGCACCCTCCAGCTATACTGCATGCTCCTGTAGTTGGTCCCTGAGGCCAGGTGGCGCAGAGTGAGTGCCACTTTGAGCTCAGGTTTCAGGCTGGGCCGGAAGCTGGTGTTTACCTTGGTCAACCTGGGTGTCAGGCACTGCACAACTTTGTCAAACATGGCTGGAGGCATCCTCATGAAGTTCTGGAATGCCCGAGTGTCTTCGCTCCTGAGCTCCACCATCAGCTTGTTGTACAGTCCGTCCTCTGCTCTTCTGGCAAACCATCTTTGGACCCAGACTTTTTTTTGGGTGGCTCCTTTTCTTCCCGTAGTAGAGTTCACAGAGCCTGTAGATGGTTTCGCACTGTTGCAGAAGGATGGTGGCTGCCGAAAGGACTTTGTCACAATCCACGGTGGACATGACTGGATGCTGTGGAAGAGGAAGAGCCAGATGAAGGCTTCAGAGGTCTGCACTGCTGGGCTGCTGTTCTGAAAGTGAGATGCAGGCGAGTTGCTCCCCCTTTTTATAGGCAGTATAGGTTTTCCGCTAGGCATCCTCTAGGCATCCTCTAGGCATCCTGTAGACATCCTTAATATCCGAGATAGGTCCCCTCTGCGAATGTTTTTTCCGCTTTAAATGCTTTGTTTCCATTCTGCATCCGCTAGGCATCCATTCTGCATCCATTCCGCATCCGTTCCGCTTCCTCCCTGCGTCCAGGCGGATGCGAGTTGCGCGGATGCGCAGCGGATGCCTAGCAGATATAGCGGATGCATAACGGATGCGTAGCGGATGCAGAATGGACGAACTGGATACATTTTCCGTGCAAAAGTTTTAGGCAGCCCAAAACTTTTGGAGCGGATGAAACGTCTATAAACGGATGCTGGACGGATAGAGAGGAAGCCAAATGGAGGCAGTGAGTACATCGCGTTTTCGAACGGATGGCAAGGTTTTTTGTCCGTTTTACATCCTCTTTGTATTCGTTGGTTCAGTGTGACATGGGCTTTAGGTTTCTATTCCTTGCTTAGCTTCCTCTCCTATGCGAGGCGCAGCTGCAAACCTTTATCAAACTATGCCAAGGTCAATGAACAGAAGCCTCATCACCACCTGGACATGTCCACATAATGATATTCACAACTTTTAATTGGAAGTGCTATTTGAACTATTGGGGGTGGGAACATTGCCATTACTTTGTATTTACATGCCCATTTACGTGAATTTACGTGCCCATTTTCTCAGATTCAGAATTATTTTGTTGCTACCACTTGACTTCCAGTAAAAGATATCCTTTCTCTAATTAAAAGAGTCTAAGTATTTCTTTCTTGGATTTTGAATAGAACACCAGCTGACATTGTTCTGAATCTCACCCTACCAGTCCACCCAGAAAGATAACATAATTTCTTCCGAGGGGGGTCTGAACATCATGTCAACTCCAGCCAGCAACCAAGAAGCCCTGGGAGCCACTGGAGGGCAAGATTCGCTGCTGCTAGAGAAAGAAAGGGAAGCTGACTTGTTAGCAGAACTAAATTTTGGAGAGAAACCAGCTGTAAAACCCAAATGGTCCTTGGGAGTCAGCTAGAAGGATCCTGAAGAGAAGCCTTCCCCAGGAGTCACCACTACCCGTCGGCGTGGAAGAGAGGAGCCATGGTAAAAGAAGGAAAGGAAAGACTTTTTACTAAATCAAGCCAAGCACCTCATAGATAAAGCCCTCGGATAGCCTCATACTGAAGAAAGGTATGAGGGGGAGGAAGGGGAGGTAGTCCCAGCCAGAAGATACAGAGCAGCCACCCCCATAAATCAACCTGGGCTAGTGCAACAGGCAGCAGCAGCCCCGAAGTCCCCAGCAGGAGGAATAATAGCCAGAAGATGTAGAACTCCAAAGTTGCCACCATTGGAAGTAAAATATGGGGGGGATCCCAAGGAGTTGGGATTTTTCCTGGCACAAGTTTGGAGCTATATGGAGGAATACGGAGGGGATTTTCCCTCAGAAGCAGCCGAAGTCAGATGTGTTACCAGGGCTCTGGAGGGAACAGCTGCAAAGTGAATGGTGACTTTGCATAATGATAATATCCCCCAGCTGATGAATTATGACCTGTTCATGACTGCGCTGTGGGCCAGGTTTGAAGATCCACTGGTGGAATTTAAGGCCAGGATTAGGATGAAGACCCTAAATCGAGGCAGAGATCAGTGGCCGACTACACCCAGGAATTTAGAGAACTGGTGTGTCATATTCAAGGCTGGTCCCAGGTAGCCCTGATAGAAACGTTTAAAGATGGCTTAAATGAGGATGTATACTAGAGCTGCATTGCCAGAAGAGACCCCAATGATCTGCAGATGTGGTGCGTGCTGGCAGCGGAGGTGGACATTGATCTAACCTGCAACAGGCACCGGGGGGGGGGTTCTGGTTGAAGCAAGTCGCGAGAAGCCTTTAAACCCCAAAAGGGAGGGATGGCGGTGAGACCCAAGACCACTGCTTGTTTCCGATGTGGGAAGGAAGGTCATCAGGCTGCAGACTGCCGGGTCAAGTTGGAACTGAAGGGGACACCAGGAGGAGGGAAAAGACCTGAAAAAACCCCAACGGAGCCTCGCGAAACGGCATTTAAAGCGGAGGTGGTTGTAGAGATTGCCCCTCCAAAAGGAGAGGAGCTGGGAACTCTGACCTCCTTTGAAGAGAGTGAATTCGATTTGGAAGACGACTCACTGGTAAGTCCAAACAAGGGCCCTCTGATCATTCCAGTGAAGTAAAGGGTACCTACATTAGGAGCCAAAGGGAAAATGCTGGTCTTGCTAGATTCTGGGTGCACAAAGTGTGTAGTCAGCACGGAAGTAGTAGAGAAAATGGGCTTAAGATTAAAAACCTTAAAAACGCCCATAGCCTTTTACCAATTGGATGGATCAGTAGCGGGGTGCGGCCCTGCACCTTTCATATCAGAATTTATAGAAATGACAATGGGGAAGCATATACTTTGTGTTTTATTGTGGCCCCTGGGATGGAACGGCCACTAATACTGGAATTGCCCTGGCTCCGGAAATGGAAACCCCACGTCGATTGGAGGAGGGGGTCATTGCGCATACGTACTCACCAGCGTCCAGAAGGGGAAGGGCGATCTAAACCAAAACTCAAAAATTCCACTGAGCTGGCCTCCACGGATACTGAGAAACTGAAAGGGGAGGAGAAAATTCCAGAGGAATATTGGGACTTAAAGGAAGTATTCAGTGAGAAGGCCTCGGGTGAACTCCCTCCTCCTCATTCAACAGATTGTAGGATTGAAATTTTACCAGGGGTGAAACTCCCGACACCGAAGCTGTACTCGATGATGCTGCAGAAGAACTGCAGTCATTTATCGATAAGAATTTGGAACGTGGTTTCAGCCAACCTGCTAGATCCCAGGTAACGGCTCCAGTGTTGTTCCGCAAAAAGAAAGATGGTTCCCTTCACTTATGTGTTGATAATAGAAACCTGAATGCTATTTCCGTAGAAAACGTGTACCCCCTCTCCTTGATGAAGGACATGTTGATCCACCTGGCCAAAGGGAAAATTTATACAAAGCTCAACTTGAGAGAAGCATATTACCGGGTTCAAATTAAGGAAGGGAATTAATGGAAAACCACTTTCAACTGCCAGATGGGTTGTTTCCAATTCAACGTTCTTCCATTTGGCCTACAGGGGGCCCCAGCAGTATTCATGCAAATGATCAATCAGGTGTTACATGAACATTTATACAAAGGGGTTTTGTTTTACCTTGATGATATCCTTATCTGCATGGAGACTCAGGAGGAACATGTGAAACTAGTGCAGTCAGTTTTGGAAAAACTCCGAGCCGCTAAGCTGTATACAAAATTGTCCAAGTGTGAATTCTATCAGGAGAAAATTGACTATTTGGGTTATCGCATCTCACATGAGGGCATAGAAATTGATCCGGGGAAGGTTAGTGCCATGTTGGAATGGGCCCCTCCATGCATCAGGAAACAACTTCAGAGTTTCTTGGGATTGTCCAACTTTTACCGACAATTTATCCCGGCTTTTGCGAAGATAGCACTGCCTATCACAAACCTCCTAAAAACCAAAGGGGAGGTGAAACCAAAGCCTAGTAAGCCACTGGAGTGGTCCATGGAATGTCAAGCTGCCTTTGAAAAGCTGAAACGACTGTTTGCTGCTGAACCAGTACTCAAGCACCCGGACATGGATGCTTCTTTTGTGATCCAAACCGATGCAACTGACATAGCAGTTGGAGCAGTGTTACTGTAAGCAAATGAGATGGGGACTTTACAAACATGTAACCAAAAGGAGCTGGGCCATCTGGGAAAAAGAAGCTTTTGCAGTTCGCTGGGCCTTGTTAACTTGGAGACATTTCTTGGATGGATCAAAACTCCCAATTAAGGTGTGGACTGATCATAAAAATTTGGAGGCTTTGAAAACACCCCGGAAACTGTCCCCCAAACAAATTTGCTGGGCGCAATACTTTAAACGCTTTAATTTTTCGTTGAAGTACATTCCAGGGGGGAGGAATTTCATGGCAGATGCCCTTTCTAGGCTACCTCAATACAATAGTGCTCGCCAGGAAGTGGTACAGTCGATTATCCCAACCAAACAGTTGGCAGCAGCGGTGGTTACCAGAGCCCAAAAGAAGAAGAGGGAGGTTGATTTATCAAATGATTTGACTGCACAATTAAGAGATGCTCTAAAACTTGATGACTGGTTCCTTACTCACTCAAATAACTGTACGGTTAGAGATGGATTGGCATGGATGGGAGCCAAATTATATATGCCAGAGAAACTGAGGAGCCAAATATTACAGCAAGCTCATGACTCTAAAGCGGCTGGTCATTTTGGATTCATGAAAACTTTACACTTGGTTAAATGGCAATTTCGGTGGCCTACTTTGAAGAAGGACATTGAAACTTATGTAGCTAGTTGTTCTATTTGTGCCTCAGCCAAACGACCTTCTGATAAGCCAGCAGGCTTGCTACAAAATGTGGCTAAACCAACAGTTCCACGGAAGGAAATCTCTATGGACTTTATAGTGGAATTACCTGAAAGTGGGGGAAACACAGTCATTTAAGTGGTAGCTGATTTGTTTTCCAAGCAAGTACATTTCATACCTTGTTTGAAGATCCCATCTGCAAAAACATTGGCTAACCTGTTTATTTTACATATCTACAGGTTACATGGGGTTCCTGAATGCATAATCTCAGACAGGGGTGTCCAATTCACTTCAAACTTTTGGAAAGAGTTTCTGAAGTTATTAGGTTCCACCCAAGACTTAAGCTCCACCCACCACCCACAAACTAATGGGGCTGGTGAGAGAACTAATGAGGTATTGGAACAATATCTCAGATGTTACATAAATTATCAGCAAGATAATTGGGCTGACTTATTGCCATTTGCTGAGGTGGCATATAATAATTCCGTACATAGTAGTACTGGGTTTACTCCATTTAAAGTGACATCGCGGCAAGACTTTGTACCCATACCAAACTTCCACGTGAGAAGCCTAACATTCAGTCATGAGATGAATGGATAACACAACTCCAGCTTACCTGGCCGGTTACTCGTAAAGCATTAGATGATGCACATCAAGCTCATTAGAAATTCGCAGACAAAAAGAGATCTCCACAAAAACCATATCATGTGGGCAACAAAGTCTTTTTATCCACCAGATATTTTGCATTGTTTGAAATCTTACAATTATTGTGAAATGAGCAGGAAAATAATGGTGGCTGGCTCTTCAATACCAACTTCTTCCTCTTCACCATCTAGAGGACAGCAATCAATACAGATGATGTTGCAACAAAAAAAAGAACAGGAAAAGAACATTGCAGATGATTATGCAAGGAATTCAAAAAATACAAGCAAGAAAAGAGAGTATTGAAAAGAGAACAAAAAACATCGAACAAAGAACAGGGAATATTGAACAAAGAACAGGAAAAACAGATGAAAAGGTTGAGAATATTGATCAAATAATGATGAAATATGAGGACAGATTCCAAAAAATTGATTTACAGATAATCAGAGTTGGAAAGAACCTAGTAGGTCATCTAGTCCAATCCCCTGCCCAAGTGGGAGACCCTACACCATTTCTGACAAATGGTAATCCAATCCCTTCTTGAAAGTCTCAACTGATGACGTTCCCACAATTTCTGAGGGCAAGCTATTCCATTAGTTGATTGTTCTCACTGTCAGAAAGTTTCTCCTTGTTTCCAGGTTAAATCTCTCCTTGTTCAGTTTCCATCCATTATTCCTTGTCTAGCCTACAGGTGCTTTAGAAAATAGCTTGACCCCTTCCTTCCTGTGGCAGCCCCTCAAATATTGGAAGACTGCTATCATTTGTCTCCTGGTCCTTCTAATCATCCAGGTTGCCCTTCTCTGTACTTCTTCTAGAGCCTCAACATCTTTTTTATAATGTGGTGACCAATGCAGTACTCTAGGTGTGGTCTTACTAAGGCTTTATAGAGTGGTATTAGTACTTCCCTTGATCTTGACTTTATCCCTCTGTTAATACAACTTAGGATTGCATTAGCTTTTTTGGTGGTAGCTGCACACTGCTGGCTCATATTTAGCTGGTTGTCCACTAAGACTCCAAGATCCCTCTCACAGTTACTGATATTGAGCCTGGTTTCACCCAGTCTATATGTGTACTTTTCGTTTTTCTTTCCTAAGTGTAGGACTTTACTTTTCTCTATATTGAATTTCATTTTATTAGATATGGCCCAGTGTTCTAGTCTGTCAAGATCCATCTGGATCTTGAGCCTATCTTCTTGGGTGTTAGCTATTCATGCCAGCTTAGTATCATCTGCAAATTTGGTAAGTTTCCATTCTATTCCCTCATCTAAGTCGTTAATGAAGATATTGAAAAGTACTGGGCCTAAGATGGAACCTTGTGGCACCCCACTGCTTACTTCCCTCTATGTAGACTTAGACCCATTAAGGACTACTCGTTGAGTACGGTCTGCCAACCAGTTGCGAATCCATCTAATGGGGGTGCTATCCCACTTTTTTCTAGCTTACTAAGAAGTAGGTTGTGGCCTACTTTATCGAATGCCTTGCTGAAATCTAAATATATTATGACCACAGTATTTTGCTGGTCTACTAATTTACTCACTATGTTGAAGAATGAAATAGGATTGGTTTGGCATGATCTGCTTTTAACAAACCCATGCTGACTGCTAGTTATTACTTTACTTGTTTCTAAATGTTGGCAGATCTGAAGAAGATAAACAAAGAGACAAGAAGATTGGAGATATTGATTGTAGATTAAGCATGGTTGAACAAGATAAGATAAGAAGGAAATGTTGGGATGGGAGATCAACAGGTCAAAATTTTATCTTAGATTTCAAAATATAGAAGAAGAAAAGGGAGAAAACTTGGCAGAAATAATGACAGAAATTTTGGCTCAGGCATTGGAAATAACTAAAGAGAAGATGATGGATGGAATAAACAAGGTTTTCTGAGTTTTTACAAGATATGCAATAAGAAATAAATTGCTAAGAGAAGTTTAGATCAGATTTATGAAGAAAGCTACTAAAACACAAATATCACAGATGGAAAGAGAGAAAACACTGAAATATAAAGACAAGGAGATTGTGGTCGTGAAACAAGTACCCAGAAGTGTGAGAGAGATGAGAAGAGAGTATCAATTTTTGACCAAAATACTACTTTAAAAAGGTGTGAATTACAGATGGCTGATACCAGAAGACCTCATGTTTATGTGGCAAGAACAAAGACACAGAATAGATTCAACTGAGAAAGCAGAATTATTTTATGCAGAATATTTTAGAGGGAAAGAGGAGGACACAGAAAGAGAAATGTCATTAATTGAATTTCAGGAGGAATGTCAAACAGTGACTGGAAAAGAAGAAGGTGCAGTAGGCAGGAAGGTGGAAATTAGAGAACAACGAGAACTGAGATCTACTAAGGCTACAAAACCTAGTTATAAAGTATAACCATGGAAGAGAAAAAAGTGATTACAATTAACATAAATGGACTTAATTCAGTTATTAAAAGAAGGAAAACATTTCATAAACTGGAGAAATTAAAATTTGATATAATCTGCCTTCAAGAAGTACATATTAAAAAGCAACGTGAACAAATATTGACACAGCCAAAGTTAGGGAAAATATTTACTGTATTGACACGATGTAAGAAAAGAGGAATCGTTTTATATATTAGAGATATAATTCCAGTGGAACTGATTTACACAGATGACAATGGGAGAATTTTGATGGTGTAAATAAAGGACAATAATATGAAAGTACTTTTGATAGCAATCTATGTTTTAAATGATAATCAAGAAGAATTTTATAGAAAATTACATATGAAAATAATTGAATTGGACTATGTTTATATTTGCATGATGGGAGACTTCAATGGAATAGTGGATGATAAAGTGGGCTATAAATTACAGAAAACAATAAAGCAAAGTAGAAAGATTCTTCCAAAATCCTTTTTTAAAATGACAGATGAAATAAATTAAAAAGATGTATGGAGAGAAAGAAATGCTAAAACTAGACTAAACTACACTTTTTATTCAAATAGACATCATGGTCTAGAAGAGATATGATATGGATGTCAATGGAATTGATTCTTAATATACAGGAAATTGATATAGAAACAAGTATTTGGGCAGATCATAATCCAATGACAATTAAATGGAAAGGACAAAGAATAAGATCTAGATGGACCCTAAACAATACTATATAAAAAGAAAAAGACTTTGTACAGAAAATAGAGAAAGAATTGGCCTTCCTTAAAGAAAACAAAAAAGAGGGTACATCAATACAGAATCTTTGGGACACAATGAATGCTTGATCATAGATTACACAAGGAAAAGAAATATGAAAAGACAAGCTTTTAAAGCATTAGAGGATGATTACAAGAGACTTGAAAAAGAGTTACAGAAATTGCCACAAAAAAGGACATTAAATAAAAAATGGACACAATTCATCATAAAATGGGGCCAATGGAAAAGGAGGAACTAGCACAAAAAATTAGAGGTGTTAAACAGAACTATTTTGAAGATGCAAATAAACCAGGTGGATGGTTAGCATACAAACTGAGAAAGGAGAGAGAATCAATAATAATAATGCAATTAAAAGATGAGCAAGGGCGAGTTTGCTATGGAAATAAAGAGTAAAAAAATTTATGAGATTATTATGGAAAATTGTATGAACAAGAGAATATAGACAACAAAAGAGTTAAATAATACCTGCAGGAAGCGAATTTACCCCAGATACCTAAAGAGACTGAAATGATTCTAGAAAGCAATATAACAATGATGGAGTTAACTGAAGCACTTATAAAACAAAACAATCGAAAAGCACCAGGTCCGGATGGACTTCCAGCGGAATTTTATAAGACATTACAGGAATTGTTGAATCTTCCATTGCATCCAGAAGTTATGAATTAAGTCATGTTGAAGAAGAGGATACCCAAATCATGGTCAGAAGCATATATTACACTTGTCTCAAAGGAGGATGCTGACCCACAACAAATTAAGAACTACAGAACTATTTCCCTGCTAAACTCAGACTATAAAATCTTTGCTTCAATATTTGCAGAAAGACTTAAAAGATATTTGAATAACTTTTCATCCTGATCAAAAGGGTTTCTGCCAGAGACAAATTAAAGATAATATGAGAATAATTCTGGACACTTTGGAATACTATGAGGCACATACTGAAAAACAAGTGGCTTTTATATTTTTAGATGCGCAGAAAGCATTTGACAATGTGAATTGGCGATTTATGTTATTACAACTGGAGCAAATGGGCTTTGGTAAGAATTTCATTCAAGCTATAGAAGCTATATATCACAAACAAACAGCAAAGATAATGATAGATTGACAGATTCCATTGATATAAGGAAAGGGACAAGACAAGGTTGTCCACTGCCACCTCTGTTGTTTGTATTAACTTTAGAAGTAGTAAATAGAAATATCAGAGAAGAAAAAGGTACAAAAGGAATGAAAATTAAAAATGAAGAATTTAAACTGCAAGCATTTTCAGATGATCTGGTTTTTATTTAGAGCAGTGGTTCCCAACCTTTTTTTCACCCCGCACTCCTGAAGAAATTTCACTTGAACCTCGCATCCCCTGAAATATATGGTAAATATATGGTAGGGTTGAATTATTTAATTATTAAATATATGGTAGGATTGAATCTTTTCAGCTATGTATGTGACGGTCACTAAATAGTGATACTTAACTCTAAAATGAAAACAAAATTAGTCCATTGCAAAAGAAAATAAAAATACCAACATATAGCCAATATCCTATTATTTACCTGGATTTTTCTTGCACCTCTGGAATATCATCTCGCACCCCAGGTTGGGAACTCCTGTATTAGAGGATCCACTAGAAACAGCAGTTAAATTGATAGAAAAGATAGAGGAATATGGAAAAGCAGCTGATTTGAAAATAAATAAAGATAAAATGAAGATTTCACAAAGAATATGTTAGCAAGACAAAAGGAAGAATTGGTGGATGTTTTGAAGATGCAGGTCACAAAAAAGGTTAAGTATTTGGGAATATATTTGACAGCAAGATGCAATACAATTAAAGAGAATATTTATCTTAAACTCAAACAACAGATTGTGACAGATTTGGCAAAATGGGAGAATTTACAATTATTTCTAATAGGGAGAATATCAACAATTAAAATGAATATATTACCTCGAATTTTATATTTGTTCCAGACAATTCCAATTAGATTAAGAAAAGATTATTTTGAAGATTTAAATGAAATAGTGTCGAAGTATATTTGGCAGGGAAAGAAAGTGAGAATAAAATTAAAATTATTACAAGATGCTAGAATAAGAAGAGGATTTGGCCTGTCTAATTGGAAGTTATATTATCAGGCAACAAACTTGATGTGGGTTAAGGAATGGATAACATTAAGAAATACTAGATTACTGACATTAGAAGAACATGATTTGTTGTTGGAATGGCATGCCTTATCATGGTACAAGGGAGCAAGGGAACTAAAACACAAGGGTATTTTAGAAGACATTATATCCGAGAGGTTTTGTTATTAAATTAGGAGAAGACTAAAAACCAATATTATTTAAAAATTCCAGTCTAGTTATCGACGATTGAAGCATTTTCATATCTAATAACATATAAAAAGGAACAAACAGATATGGTGGAATATTGAATGGAAAGGGTGAACGTAAGTCCCTGTCACACAGCAACAACGGATGGAAAGAGGATGTAAAATGGAGAGAAACACTTGCCATCCGTTGGCTAACGCGATGCATCTGTTCTGTACTCACTGCGTCCGTTTTTCATACTCTCTATCTGTCCAGCATCCGTCTACTGACATTTCATCTGCTCAAAAAGTTTTGAGCTACACAAAACTTTTTGAGTGGAAAAAGTATCCAACGCGTCCGTTCTACATCTGCTACGCATACGGGGAACATGCGTTATATGTCCGTCATAATCTGTTACGCGTCCGCTATATTCGCTAGGCATCCGTTGTGCATGCACGCAATTCGCATGCAGTGGAAAACAGATACAGGAAGGAAGCGAAACGGACACGGAACAGACACGCAACGTTAGTAGCACAGACGTAGAAAGGATGAAAGCGGATGCAGCTCACATACAAAGCATTAAAATGGAAAAAACATTCATATATGGGACGTATCTAGGATATTTAGGATATCTGCAGGATGCCGAGAGGATGCAAAAGGACACCTAGCGGAAAACCTATATTTCCTATAAAAAGGGGGAGAAAAGGGGTCTCACTTTCAGTCCAGCAGCCCTGCGGTGCAGACGTCTTCAGCCTTCATCTGGCTCTTGCCCTTCCACAGCAACCACTCATCTCCACCATGGATTGTCACACACTCCTTTTGGTAGCCGCCATCGTTCTACAACAGTGCGAAGCCCTCTACAGGCTCTTTCACCTGTTCTACGGGAAGAAAAGGAGGAGTCCAAGAAGTGTCTGGGTCCGACGATGGATCGCGAGAAGAGCCAAGTACGGACTGTATAACAAGCTGATGGTGGAGCTGAGGAACGAAGACTCGTGCATTCCAGAACTTCATGAGGATGCCACCAGCCATGTTTGATGAAGTTGTGGAGCGCCTGAGACCTTGGTTGACCAAGGCAAACACCAACTTCCGGCCCAACCTGGATCCTGGGTTGAAGGTGGCACTGACTCTGCGCCACCTGGCCTCAGGGATCACATACAGGAGCATGCAGTATGGCTGAAGGGTGCCACACAACACCATCAGCATTGTGGTCAGAGAAGTGGTGCAGGCCATCATCGAAGAATACCTGGAGGAGCTCTTCCAGTGCCCCTCCACTGAAGAAGACTGGAAGAAAGTTGCAGAGCAGTGGTATCAGAAGTGGAACTTCCCCCACACCGTTGGAGCCATAGATGGGAAGCACGTGGCCTGCAAAGCTCCAACCAACTCATAGTCCACTTATCACAACTACAAGGGCTTCTTCAGCATCATCCTCTTCGCCATGGTCGATGCTGACTACAAGTTCATGTACATCAATGCTTCAGGCAACGGGTCAGCTTCAGATGCCCAGGTATACAACGCCAGTCACCTCAAGGAGGGGCTGGAACGCAACCTCATCATGGGCTTCCCAGATCCAGACCCCCTGCCCAACGACACACAAGATATGCCCTACTTCATCGTGGGGGATGACGCCTTCTCCCTCAGAACCTACCTCATGAAGCCCTACACTTCCAGATGCCTCACCCATGAAGAGAGGATCTTCAACTCCTGGCTGTCAAGGGCAAGACGGGTGGTGGAGAATGCTTTTGGCATCCTGGCCAACAGGTTCCAGGTACTTCTCATCACCATGCAGCATCACCCAGAGACGGTGAGGAACATTGTGGAAGCTTGCTGCATCCTGCACAATCTCATGCGCATCCGCTACCCAGTGTTGCAGAACAGGCTTGTGGACCACCAACAAGGCAATGGGGACCTGGAGCCTGGTGAATGGAGGCAAGGGCGAAACCTGATAGATACTGTGGATGTGCAAGGCCCCAACAGAGCTTCATGTGAAGGGAAGAAGCAGCGCAACCTCCTGAAACACTGGGGCAGTGGAGTGGCAAGACAGGATGGTAGATGCTTAATGGATGCTTCCTTCAGCATATCTCATCACACAGATGAGATTGTGCCATGTATGTTGAGTGGCCCGACAATGAACAGGGTATTGAATAAAGAGTTGTGTTTATGTTGAAATGTGTGGATCAATGATTACATTGTTATTGATAATAAAGGGCCATAGGTGTGGCACCTGGGAGGGTGGACCATACAGTCCCACTATGCTTGCATCTATCCCACAGCTATTACCCATCCCACAGGTATCCCTGCCCATCCCACTTCTATCCTAACCCATCCCACAGCTATTACCCATCCCACAAGTAGCTAACCCGTCCCACAGGTACCTAACCCATCCCACAGCTATTACCCATTCCACAGGTATCCCTGATCATCCCACTGCTATCCTAACCCATCCCATAGCTATTACCCATCCCACAGGTACCCTGCCCATCCCACAGGTATCCCTGCCCATCCCACAGGTATCCCTGCCCATCCCACAGGTATCCCTGCCCATCCCACAGCTATTACCCATCCCACAGGTTTCCCTGCCCATCCCACTGCTATCCTTACCCATCCCACAAGCATGCAAAGGCTTAAACCATTTCTAAAAGTTTCCACCAATGCTTTATTTACTAAAATAAATGAACCAAGTGTGTGAAGCAAATATAAACTTTATTAATAACAAACTGTAAAAGCAAAATAACCCAAGAAAAGTGTCCCAAGCAAAGATAAAGTCAACAGGTAGCAACCCAGTCTCTGGCACTCTTCTCAGTCACTCTGAGGTGTGCCCAGAGTCTCAGGGGTGAAGGGTCCAGGTACTGTGAAGGTGGCTGCTGCTGGAGTGTTGGTTGGAGGCGCCATTGGGGTGCTTGGCCCCGAGAGAACAACAGGGGATGGTGCGTGGAGGAAGCTCTCAGAGAGCTGGCTTAGTCCTGTGATGTTGAGAGCCCCTTCCTCCATGACATGGGGTGTCAGACCCAAGACCAATAACAGATGTCTGAGGCCGGGCTTGGCTGCGGGGTGGAGGAAGGAGCGAAGTAGTGGGGCTGTCTGGTCTGCAGGTGAGCGAGATGTGGCGTGGGTGGCATCTGTGGCATGGGTGGCATCTGTGGCATGGGTGGCCTCTGTGGTATCAATGGCATGGGTGGTATCAATGGCATCAGTGGCATCGGTGGCATCAATGGCATCGGTGGCATCGGTGGCGTGCGATGAACCTGTGCCTGGACTGGGAAAGGCTGCCTGTGCTGCTGGAACTCCTGGTAGCTGTAGCCTTGGTAGGTGAGGGCCTGTGGAAAGCCTTGGAAGGGCTGTGACATCACCTGGGGTGGAGGAACAGACCTGGACTGGGTCGGAGCAGGTTCAGCTGGGCCTGGAGGGTTGTGCAGAAGACCGGTGATCCTCTCCTTTATCACCTGGTAGTGTGATTCAGACATGTCCATGAGGGTCTGGTTGACGTAGGTGAGGAAGGGCTTGCGGTTTGAGGATGGTAAGTCAGTGTGTACCAGCTGAGAGAGGAGATCTACGCTGCTTTTGATGGTGTCCCTGATCTCCAGCAGGACAGTGTGGCTCTGTCCCTCCGGTCTGGCTCTCTGCCTGCTTTCTGTGGAGGTGGAGATGGGAGTGGGTGTGGGTTGGTCTCTGGTGGAAGTGCCCTCTCCTTGCTCCCACTGTGTCAGGGGGTCCTCAATGCGCTCCACCATGGGGAGTGCAGCTGTCAGGGGGTCTCCGTCATGGGACGCTCCACAGATACCTGCCTGGACACAGGAGCTGACTCTTGGCCAGAAGAGGACTGGCTCTCTGTGGGCTGCCTGAGAGAGAGGGTAGAGGGGCTGCTCCTCAGTGGCGGATCTCACCCTCCAAGAAGCTGCACTTGGCCATCATGTAGGTCTCCTGGTCGGTGAGCTTGACCGCGGCCTGGCCAGACTTCTTGAGGTGCAGCTTCCCGTACCAGGTATGCATGTGCTTCCACCACCCAAGGAGGACCTCTGAAGTGTAGCCCAGGCTGTCCGCCTTCTCTCTCCAAGCCACCTGCTTCCACTTGGTGTCTCAATAGAGCCTGTGTCCCTTCTACCAAAGGTACTCGTTCTCCCTCAGCCATTCGAGCACCTCATCCTCATCTTCCTCTTTGATGGAGTATTGCCTCCTCTCCCTATCTCACATATGCCTCTTCCTCCCTCTGGCAGGGCCTTCCGCGCCCTCACCAGAGGGGCTTCGAGGTTCTAGGGGCTGCTTCACCACACCACCACCACCAGCAGCAGCAACAACAACAGTAGCAGCAAAAGCAGCACCAGCAGCACCAGCAGCACCAGCAGCACCAGCAGCACCAGCAGCACCAGCAGCACCAGCAGCACCAGGAGCACCAGCAGGACTAGGAGCACCAGCAGGACCAGCAGGTCCAGCAGGACCAGGAGCAGCACCAGCAGAGTAAGCACCAGCAGAAGCACCAGCAC
>BLBF01000019.1:21459782-21559408 GCA_015471245.1 Laticauda colubrina
CCAGCAGAGTAAGCACCAGCAGAAGCACCAGCACCAGGAGCAGTGCCAGCAGAATAAGCACCAACACCAGGAGCAGCGCCAGCAGAAGCCCCAGCCCCAGCAGAGTCAGCCCCAGCAGCAGAAGCCCCAGCAGAAGCAGAGTCAGGGTCAGGGGGTGGGATGGTGGCCCTGGCCCTCTTGCCAGGGCTGGCAGGAGTAGGCACAGGCTTCCTCTTCTTCCCCATGGTTGTTGGCTGGAGATGTGTCTGGCAGCAGGTTTTTCCTCTGAATGGTGACCTGCTTGCGAGCTGCATCCTTTTATATCCGTGGGGCTGATGCAATGCATCCTCTCTGCATGCGCAGTGAACGCTTTGCATCCACTAGGCATCTGCTAGGTGTCCGCTCTGCAACTGCGTCATCCGCTAGGCATCCGCTCTGCATCCGCTCCTTCCGCTGCACCTACGTTTCGCTGTGTTCCCCCGGAAGCCCTGCGGATGTACCATCCGCTTCCATCCGCTAGGCTTCCGTGGAGCATCCGCTTTACATCCTGACTACATCCTCTCCCCGTCTGTTCCTTTCCGTTGTTGTCCGCTCTGTTTATGCAAATTTGGGGCACTTTTGAGAGCGGATAACGACGGTTGGAAAATTTTCTTGTCCGCTGTGTCCTTTTTACATACTTTTTGCTATGTGACAGGCCCTTTAAATCTATGCAAGAACTAGAAGAACAAGGTATAAGGATGAATTGGTTTTCATATGTTCAAATACATTCTAGATATGACAAAAATCTTAAAATAGATAACCTGACTGATCTAGATAAAATTTTGAGAGGTGCTGATGAAAAGGTGATTAAAAAGATATATGGACATTTATTAGAGGTTAAACTAGAAGAAGAACAAGTTAAAGAAACAGTGATTGCTTGGGGAAAAAAATTTGGACATGGGATTGATTTAGAGAAATGGCAAAAACTGTGGTCTCAAAATTATAAAATGACAATGTCAGCACCATATAAAGAAAATTTGTATAAGATGCTTTACAGGTAGCACTTACCCCTGACGAGAATAGCAAGAAAGTTTAAGAATAAACCTGAAAAATGTTGGAAATGTCATTAAATACCGGGTTCATATTACCATCTGTGATGGACATGCACAGAAGCTAAAAGATATTGGACTAAAATCCACACATGGTTGTCAAAAATGGCAAATAAATCTTTGAACCAGAGATATTTTTATTGGGGATCTTCCTGAAAATATACAGTAGGGAATTGAAATATTTGATTGTAAATGTATTAATAGTGGCTAGGATTGTGTTTGCTAAAAACTGGAAAAATGAGAAAATACCAATGCGGGAGGAAGTTATTAAGAAAATAATGGAATGTATTGAAATGAGTAAATTGACATTTGAAATTAGAGAACAAGAAGATAAACAATTTGATGAGATATGGGATTTATTTTATCAATGGTTAGAAAAAAAATATGGTAACAAAATATATAGAATTTTACAATATAAGGAGAATGGAATTATACAGAATATAATATAAAGATGTATTATTATTGGATGGATTTAGTTTATAATATAAATTGCTATATTATAAATTAATTTTACATTTTGAATATCTCACATAACATGAGGGAATAATAGTTCAGTCAAATAAATGATTAACAATGATAATAATGTATACATATATATTAGATTAATAATATGAGAATCTATACAAACAATTGTAAGCGAGGACTATGGAGAGGATGCACAAAAAATTTGTAACCAACTGACTTACTGTATGTACACAATTGGAAGATGGTTTTATGTTTTATGTTTTGTTTGTGTATGTTTGCCTAAAAAAAAAAACTTAAAAAAAAAAGAAATAGTGCCACCAATCTGACAAAATTGTAAATCTATATATAAAATGTGGCCTTCTGGAAATTCAAAACAATTGAAGGAGTTTATTGCAATGTTGACAAGGTATATTTGTGCAGATGTGTAATTAGCAGACTTTCAACCTCATATTAAATATCATTTACATTCCAGTGTTACTACTGGCTGGGAATTCTAGGGGAATTTGGATTTCAACAATCTGAAGAATATTTGTTCTAAAGCATTAAGATCCATTGGATCTGCAGAAATCCATTGGTCTTAAT
Source organism: Laticauda colubrina (assembly GCA_015471245.1). Taxonomy (NCBI): domain Eukaryota; kingdom Metazoa; phylum Chordata; class Lepidosauria; order Squamata; family Elapidae; genus Laticauda; species Laticauda colubrina. Next base: position 21,461,897 of record BLBF01000019.1, read on the forward strand.
CCTGAGTTAACACTTTCAGCTTTGCACTAAATGGATCCTCAGTCATCTGTAACTTGAAGGGAAATTCCTATCTGTGTTTGATGGATTGTTGGACGTTAATAAAATGATTCTGCCAAAGCCAAACTGAAAGAGATAACAGCTGGTGCAGCTGTTGAATCAACTGGGCTGAAGAAACAGGAGATGGAGAGGGGAAGTTTAACTATTTAGTTTACTCGATTTAGTTTACTAGCTTACTTCCCCTTCACTTCACTTGCATTTTAAAACATTATGTCATTAAAATGTTCCCATTCCTTTCTAAATTAATTCTCTTATTTAATTCATTCCATTTATTTTATTCAGAAATGTTTCACTAAATCATATGTTGTTTCCAATTTTCTAATATTATTTCAAAATACAAATATAACAATACAATCATAAATACCTTTGCAGAATCCCTTTTTCAATTAAATTTTTACCCATTATCTCTAAATAAGTCCTGTTTCTTTACATCTTCCTTCACACCCTTGTAGCTTCTCTTCTCTTCCCTCCTCCTTTGCTTCTTTTCTCTGCCCTTTTTACCCTCTTGTCTCTCCACCTCAATTTCCCTTTTCTGTATTCCCTTTTTCTGTTGCTTTCTCATGTTATATCCACTTTTCACCTTATTTTCCCCTTTTTTGGTTGTTTTTTTAGATCTCAAATTCTCCATTCTCTTTCCCCTCTTTCCCCTTTCTTCCCCAAGTAAAGTTACTTGTTCGTTAAAGATGGCTTCTTCTTTGTCCCAATCTTCTTGTTGCGTAGTCTTTTCTTGTAGTTTCTCGTAGGTAAAGATCGCCATTTCTAAGAATTGAAAAACGGAACCAAGTGAGACCTTCCCTTCTTATTCCTCTTCTTTATATTTTTTAAATTCTATTTTCAGTTCATCCACAAGTGATGCCATTGTAATTTTTTTTCTTTTAAAACAACCACCCAAGTGTTTTTAATCCTTCCAATATAATTCCAAAAGTCCCAAAGTCACCAAACAATCCACATACACACAAGCTATTTCTTTTTATACTTTCTTCCTTTTTCACTTTCTCTTCCTGTGGTTAGTATTTAGTTACAAAGTTCCAGGTTTAATGTATCTTTTAGCAGTCCTGTTAAAGCCCCTGTCACATTGTACCAACGGATGCAAAGAGGATGTAAAACGGATAAAAAAGCTTGCCATCTGTTGGTTAACGCGATGTACTCACTGCCTCCGTTTTGCTTCCTCTCTATCCGTCCAGCATCCGTTTATTGATGTTTCATCCACTCAGAAAGTTTTGAGCTGCTCAAAACTTTTGTGCGGAAAATGTATCAGATTCATCCGTTCTGCATCCGCTACGCATCCGCTATGCATCCGTTCTGCATCTGCTACGCATCCGCTATATGCGCTAGGCATCCGCTGCACATCCGCGCAACTCCATCTGCTCGGACGCAGGGAGGAAGCGGAACGGACACAGAACGGATGCAGAATGGATGCCTAGTGGAAACAAAGCATTTAAAACGGAAAAAACGTCCGCAGAGGGGACCTATCTCGGATATTAAGGATGTCTAGAGGATGCCTAGAGGATGCCTAGAGGATGCAAAGGGACACCTATACTGCCTATAAAAAGGGGGAGCAACACATCTGGATCTCACTTTCAGACCAGCAGCCCTGCTGCAGACCTCTGCAGCCTTCATCTGACTCTTCCTCTTCCACAGCATCCAGTCATGTCCACCGTGGATCGTAACACAGTCCTTTTGGCAGCCACCATCCTCTACAACAGTGCGAAGCCATCTACAGGCTCTGTGAACTCTACTAGGTGAAGAAAAAGGGGCAGCCAAGAAGCGTCTGGGTACGAAGATGGTTCGCCAGAAGAGCAGAGGATGGACTGTACAACAAGCTGATGGTGGAGCTCAGGAACGAAGACACTTGTGCATTCCAAAACTTCATGAGAATGCCTCCAGCCATGTTTGACGAAGTTGTGCAGCGGCTGACACCCAGGTTCACCAAGGCAAACACCAACTTCCGGCCCAGCCTGGACCCTGGGCTCAAGGTGGCACTCACTCTGCACCACCTGGTCTCAGGGACCACCTACAGCAGCATGCAGTATGGCTGGAGGGTGACACACAACACCATCACCATTGTGGTCAGAGAAGTGGTGCAGGCCATCATCGAAGAATACAAGGAGGAGCTCCTCCAGTGCCCCTCCACTGAAGAAGGATGGAAGAAAGTTGCAGAGCAGTGGTATCAGAGGTGAAACTTCCCCCACACCATTGGAGCCATCGATGGGAAGCACGTGGCCTGCAAAGCTCTAGCCAAGTCGGGGTCCAATTATTTCAACTACAAGGGCTTCTTCAGCATCATCCTCTTTGCCATGGTCGATGCTGACTACAAGTTCATGTACATCGATGCTTCAGGCAACGGGTCAGCTTCAGATGCCCAGGTATACAACGCAAATGACCTCAAGGGTAGGCTGGAACGCAATGTCATCATGGGCTTCCCAGATCCAGAACCCCTGCCCAACGACACGCAAGATGTGCCCTACTTCATCGTGGAGGATGATGCCTTCTCCCTCAGAACCTACCTCATGAAGCCCTACATTTCCAGATGCCTCACCGTGAAGAGAGGATCTTCAACTACAGGCTGTTCAGGGCAAGGCGGGTGGTGGAGAACGCCTTTGGCATCCTGGCCAACAGGTTCCAGGTACTTCTCACCGCCATGCAGCATCGCCCAGAGACCGTGAGGAGGATCGTGGAAGCTTGCTGCATCCTGCACAATCTCATGCGCACCCGCTACCAAGTCTTGCAGAACAGGCTCGTGGACCTCCAACAAGGCAATGAGGGCATGGAGCTTGGGGAATGGAGGCAAGGGTGAAACCTGATAGACACTGAGGATGTGCAAGGCCCCAACAGAGCCTCACATGAAGGGAAGAAGCAGCGCAACCTCCTGAAACACTGGTGCAACTCCCCAGCTGGAGCGGTGGAGTGGCAAGACAGGATGATAGATGATTAATGGGTGCTTCCTTCAGCCTGTCTCATCACATGGATGAGATTGGGCCATGTATGTTGGGTGGGCCTACAATGAACAGAGCGTTTAATAAAGAGTTGTGTTTGTGTTGACATGTGTGGATGATTATTACATTATTATTGATAATAAATGGCCATAGGTGTGGCACCAGGGAGGGTGGACCATACAGTCCCACTATGCTTGTACTGGAGGCTTATCTATCCCACTGCTATCCTTACCCATCCCACAGCTATTACCCATCCCACTGCTATCTTAACCCATCCCACAAGCATGCAAAGGCTTAAACCATTTCTAAAAGTATCCAGCAAGACTTTATTAAAAAAAAGAAATGAAGCAAGTGTGTGAATCAAAAATAGACTATTAACAATAAGCTATAAAACAAAAATGAGTCTCTGGCACTCCTCTTGGTCGCTCAGTCTCAGGGGTGAAGGGTCCAAGTGCTGTGTAAGTGGCTGGTGCTGGAGTGCTTGTCATCAGCTCCTCCAGAAGCAGAAGCAGCAGAAGCGCCAGCCCCAGAAGAGCGAGCCCGTGCTGCAGAAGCCCCAGCAGAACCAGAGTGAGGGCCAGGGGGCGGGATGGTAGCCCTGTCCCTCTTGCAAGGGCTGGCAACAGATGGCTGAGGCTTGCTGTGCTTCCGCATGGTTGTGGGGTTGCTGGCTGGCAGGGAGGCCAGCAGGCACCAAGGCTGGCAGGAAGGCTGGCAAGGAGGCAGGCACCAAGGCTGGCAGGCAGGCAGGCACCAAGGCTGGCACCAAGGCTGGCAGGAAGGATGGTCGGGAGGCAGGCACCAAGGCTGGCAGGAAGGCTGGCAGGCAGGCAGGCAGGCAGGCAGACATGAACCAAGGCTGGCAGGAAGGCAGGCACCAAGGCTGGCAGGCAGAGTGGCTGGCAGCAAGGCTGGCAGGCAGGCAGCCAGCAAGGCTGGCAGGGAGGCTGGCAGCAAGGCTTCCAGGCAGGCATGCAGGCAGGGCAGGCAAGGCTGTCAATCCATCCGGCAGCAGGTCTTTCCTCTGAATGGTGACCTGCTTCCGAGCTGCTTCCCTTATATCCACGGGGCTTACGCAATGCATCCTCCCCACATGCGCAATTAACGCTAGGCATCCGTTAGGCTTCCGCTGTGCATCCGCTAGGCTTCTGCTGTGCATCCACTTCATCCGCTGTGCATCCGCTGTGCATCCGCTGTATCCGTTCCGCATCCGCTTTGCTGAGGTCCCCCGGAAGCCTAGCGGATGTGCCATCCACTCCCATCCGCTTCCATCCACTGGGCTTCCGTTCCGCATCTGCTTTCTATCCGCCCTGCGTCCTCCCTGCGTCCGTTCCTTTCCGTGTTATCCGCTCCGGTTATGCAAATTTTCGCCCCTTCTGAGAGCGGATAACAATGGATGGAACATTTTTCTCGTCCATTGTGTCCTTTTTACTAACGTTTTGCATCCATTGGGCAGTGTGACAGGGCTTTAACACACTGTTCTGCAGGAGCTCTTCAAGGCTGCTTTATCTTTCTATTTCATTGCTTTTAATGGTGAACAGAAACGCCAGGTGTCAAATAAGCTATAAAATAGAAATGTCCCTGGCTGTAATGAGCAGAAATTGCTGAGGCACCAATTTCCAGGATTCCACCATAGGCCATGCTGATTGAGGTTGCTGAAAATTTATTCAGTTTGTAAAAAATCAGATTCCAGTCTCTCCAGTACAAGGTTGCATACCCCTATACTCAATTTGTTTGGCAGAACACATATGAATTCCATTTTCCATCCACTTTGGGATATCTTAAACAATACCCAATTGAATTAGGATATTATAACATGTTTAACTGCTGATTTCTCCCCTTCTCCCCCAAATACATCTATTTTTGCCTGCCCAGATTACAGTTTGCTATTCTCTCTCCTTTTGACCCAGTTCTCCAGGATCTGAATCATCTAGTGTTTTGCTGCCATCTACTGTCCTTTACTGTGCTTATCTTTCTGGGGATTCTGCAGATTCTTTCCCTGGCTCTGCACTAGGGGTAAGTGATTCTAAGCAATTTAAACATTTTTATTTTCTCTGTCATTGCCAATAAGCCTCAATTGTGAATTTGACCCAACCCAAAGAAAAAAAAAAGTTGACATGTAACATTTATCTGCTTCAAGACAATTCGATTCATAGGCAGAAGAAACACTACCTTTTAAAAAAATGTTGCTTGTATCTGCTGCTTGTATATGCCAGATCTATCCTGAATATAATTACTTTGATATTCTGCTGGATGTAACTGCTTTGCATTCAATACTGGGTGAATTTCTTCTTGGGATATAACATTAATAATCTATATTACTGACCCCTGGTTTGTCATATTGTTGGAAGAAATATCTTTCTCGGTTTGGTTCCAAATGGAGAAGAAAGACAGTGGAAACATGGTGACTATTGGAAAAGATGGTTTAATGGTGGACAAGATCACATGCTTTGGGTGAGGAAAGAAGGGCTGAGATGCTGTAAGTGTCTGGGTTTTATACCCTCTGTTGGAATTTGAATTTGTGCTCGTATTCTGATTGGTTGTCAGACTCCCATGGGGCCACACAGGGCCAGTTGTAGGCCAGTTGTCTGTAGGCCAGTTGTTGCCAACCGGTGGGCCATGGTCCGCAATAAGATTTTGGTGGTCCGCAGACAAATATCATCCCCAGAGCAACCCTCAAAGCAATTAATCCAAGCTGCGTAGGAACACAAGGCTGAGCTGCCCACATGGCCTGCGGGAACCCTCCCCACCACTCACTCCTTACCTGGCAAACTTGCCTGATAAATTGCTAATTTTTTCCTTCCCCCCCCCCCCAGACATCAGCTGTTCTGCTGTGTGGAGAGATTTAGATTAGCTAGAAAAAAGCAGGAAACCATTGGATTTCTTGCTTTCTAGCTAATCTTTAGATCTTCAGCTCTGCTTTTAAGCAGAGCTGAACCTTCCTTAGGACTGAAACCTCTATTTGTCAGTGAAGACTCAGATAGCCGATGGCAGATAGATAGATCTTTGAATGAATCTGTGATTCTGTGAGCAACTCAATCTGCCTGCCTGCTTTGCCTGATTTTGGGTAAAAGTTGTTTTTATAAAAAATTCAATATTTACATAAATATTTATAAAATTTACATACAAGCTATGCCCAGCCAATCACATGACCAGCAAGCCACACCCACAAAACTGTTAAGAAATTTGAATCCCACCCCTGCCTCTTTGTTTGTGTGTGTGTGTGTGTGAGAGAGAGAGAGATAGAGGGAGATGGGGGGTGGAGAGATTAGATCAAATCTCTCTCTCCCTCTCCCACCAACATCAGCAAGCCACCATCAGTCAAAATTCATATTAGTTGTCCCTGGGATTTAAAATTGAGTTTGGTGGTCCCTGAGGTCCGAAAGGTTGGCGACCCCTGCTGTAGGCTGTCTTGAGCCCCAGGCTTGGCTGAGCCTTGCTGGATGATAATGTAATGAAAGGGCTTTGAGCAATTCCTACAGGTCTACCTGGAAATCTTTGTTATATAAAATAGGCTGGCCCAGGCCAGAGTAATGGTCCATTAATAAAGGTGGGTGGGAGGACTGAGTTTCTGCCTCTTTGGTGAGTTTCTGCTTCTGAGTTTCTACTCCTTCAAGGGGAAATATTCTGCCTTTTTAATATTTCCTAGAATATTTCATTTTTCTAGGAGAGGGATGGGTGCTATCTTCCTACAATATCATTAACAAACTATATAAGTTTTGAGCTTAGATATCTTAGAACTAATTCTTTATAAAGTTTTCAAGTTTGCTTTGGATGCAATTCCTTGGGTTTGGACTAGGCTGGCCACAGGTACCTTGTTGTGCTGCATAAAATTCATATGGGCCCCTCCTTGCCTACCTTTAACCATTCTCTGAATAATTCTTCCTCCAAGGCTTGAGGCTGGGTAAGCCCTTTTAAGCTGGAAGAGTGGAAAGTTGCTTCTGTTCTCTCAGGCAGTTGTTTTATGTGTGGCTCTTTTTTCATGTATTGCTCTCTTAATTTTGTATAGATAATATCTACTGAAAAATTGTTCCCAGCATATTGTAGACTTCTATTTACCCAGTCTTTCACATATACTGTGCTATTCTAAAGCTAAAGCATTTCATCATTAGAAAAAGAAAATAAATTTATCTATGCATTCTAATGCCAGGGATATTCATTTATGCGCTCATGTAATAGTCCAGGAGCGCCATTTGAGGGGCTGAGCTCCCATTACTTACCCAACCTCCTACACATCTTGGCAGTTCGAAAGCTTCCAAATATGTATAGATAAAAAAGTACCACTTCAGTGGGAAGATAACAGCATTCTGTGTGCCTCAGCATACAGTCATGGCGGCTATATGACCATGGAAGAATCTTCAAACTATACTAGCTTCCTTGGCTAAGAAACAGAGATGATCACCATTCCCCAGAATTGGACATGACTACACAGGGAAAACTCTTTATTATTTTTAAAAATTCTTGGTAAAATTGTATTTTGTAGAAAAGTTAATTTCTTTAGAATAGGTATAGTAGAAATTTCCCTTAGCATTCATTTATAAATGCATAGTAGTATTGAAAAATATATCAACATAGCTATCTTTCATTCTCCCCATTAATATGTATTGAATTATTATTTTACCCATTGTAGATAATTTGATACTGCTGTAGATCACTACAAAGAACTGTATTTTCCATGTACATTAGTAATAAGTGTAAATTTTTGTAATGTATCACAATATGTAAAAGAAATAGTAGAATGCAATGGATTTTTAATAAACATTCTTCATTCTTAATGGATCTTATATTTATAGGCACATAGTTATAAGAAATAGAATGAAAATACATGGCAAGAGAAATAAAAGCGAAAAAAAATCAAAAGAATATAATATTTAAACTGTATGGTTGAACAAGAATATTTAAAATTTTGCCCTAAAAAAGGAATTCATTATAGGTAGCATAATAAAAAAATTGGGGTGGAACCATCTTAAACTATATTATTACAGCAAACTCATATTCAAAGCAGGTTAAATGAGACACCAATTTTAAGAACAATTTCAAAGATGATGAGATGCAGAGAGGTAAGAAAATGATTTCTGATCCAGCAGTTGTTGGTTCATGGTGAATGTTTCCAACTTTTGTCAGTCATAGCTGGATTGATGCAGGATATATTTTCCATCTTGATTTTTTTAATTTGGATTCTCCTTAGTGGTCCAAGTCATAAAGAATTGGTCTACAATGTGTAAAATATTGGCAGCTGGAATTAAAAGAGGATCATTTCTCTTTGTTTAAAAGACAGACCCTTTCCTTCCCAGGGGATCTTTTACTGCAGCCCTTCTTGTTTACCAGGATCCAAAAATTTAACCAGATGAAGCAGGCTGCTGTACAGTAGCCTCAGAAATAGCTGAAAACTGCCAGAAGATGGCACTCTATGCCCAGTAAGAATGTTTTTCAGTCACTGAAGTCTGATTACTGGATCTCAGTATACCATTCCATCATGCATGTTTTTCTAAGCTCTTCCCTCAACAGGTGTGCACATTTTGAAGTAGAAAAAGACTCACATAGTAGCATCTAAAAATAGGAGAGGAAAGACTAAAGTCAATTTACTGTAATTTTAATGGTAATCGTTACATTTAAGGTTTCCAAAATATCTCAAATAGCAAAACTTTAGAATAGCATAGATGCCTTCCATCAAATCCAGGATGGAGACAAGATAATCAGCCAAATATGAATTTTGCCTGGGTTAAAATCTGGTGAGTGATGAGCCCATAAATATGTGATAGAAAAGTGATGTGCTGCACCTGAAATGATTAAATCATTTTTTAAAATAATTTTTTTTTAGATCACTTGTCCTGGCTCAAAACAACTGATATGTAAACATACTTTCATTGATCCTTTAAGATTATTTTTCTAAGGGCAAATAAATAAACACCTACTGAAATATGGAAAACATTTCCCAACTCTCCATGCCAGATGGGAAATTTGGGATATGATTATCCTGGATGTTCAAAAAATATCTTAACTAAAGGAGATCAGTGAAGAAACTGCAAAGGTTTTGAACAATCAACAAATAAAATATAAATTGCTTGGCGATATGGTTAATTAGTGAATTCTACTGCCATCAAACGTAGAGGGCCTATTTCGGTCTTGTTTCATAAATTTTGTTATGTACAAATAAGTTGCAGAATTCTGCACAGAGAAGGAAGAAATAATAAATTTCTTAGGACCAGTAAAATTTGCAATAGCACTGCTGGAGTATTGTTAGTATAATTGTATTTCTGGCTATTCTCTATACAGGCCAAATAATCATGAAGATATTTGTAAAATTCCCAAAGAATTTCTTTCTTCATTGAATATTATTTCAAGAGCAAAACTGGAATAATAGTTAGAATCCAAGGCAGAATTTAAGAAGCCCAGATTCATATCACACATAATCATCAAGGAAGTGGATGGATTTAAATATGTAACACAATTCAAATCTGAACATGACTTCCTCGCACAGTTGGACACAAGATTCTTCCTAGAATTGTAGTGAGAAAAGAGAATGTCATTTTCTTTTAGCTCAATATTTCCCATTAGATTGTTTTAGGGATAAAATTGAAAGTGAAAATATTGTGCATGCTACTCTTTGCTGCCTGAGCAAAGAACAGGTCATTTCCATTTGCTCTATATTTCAAACAAGTAAATAAGTGGAACAGATCACTATCAATTTCCCATCATTCCTTAGATTAAATAATAAACATAAATAGATTATAGTCTGAAAAAATAATGTAATGGATCTGTCTGTGGACTAAATAATGCAAGGAAAATGGACAACACAGCACTGGTTGGTCAAACTGATTGATCAAGATCTTACCTGCTGACTGAGTGTTACAAGAAACTTTGTAAGAGAGCCATATACTTAGGAAGCACATAAATGTTGCTAAGAATCCGAAGACCTGTTTTTAAAAAAAGCATCAGCAAAGGAGCCATACATAAAAATACCTTACATTAAGTTTCTATAGATTTTAAATAATATTGAACAGTCTTTGACATTTCAAAGAATGTAGCGTAATCGGAGATTAGTAATAAATACTCAAATATATATTTACTGAATGTAAATGCATACCTTTTTGTCCTCCCACTCCCCTGTATTCCGCCAACAGAAATCTGCTTGCAAATCACTGTTTGCAATTTTTAACAAATGATTTTAAGTACAGTAGTAATTGGAAAGTGAGTTTTTTCCATTATCACCTTTCCAAGACAGATTTTCTTTCTTCTTCCATGTAAAGCATGGGAGAATGCATTTTAGTATAATTGTAATGAATTGTAATGAAAAGACAATGTTCAAAAGGGATGGGAGAAGGGAGATTCAGCCAATTTCATTGTACACATGTTGTACTCTGATAATAAAGGTTGACTTGATTTGATTTGATAAGACAAGAAAGAAATTTGTTACTATTAATCTGTTTCCATTATCTACAATAAGATTGAAATTGAGGGCATTAGAGCCCTGTAATAGGCTGCTCAACAACTAAAGCAAAAAGTTGTACATCTGTTTTTAAAATGTGTCCAGTATCAATAATTATTTTGCATGTATTCAGCAAGCTGATTCATTAAACATTAAGTTTAGAGTTCAACTTTGCTATTTTATGAGTATTGCATATACTTTGCAGTACTGCATGCACTCTGCAATATTAGGTAAAAGACCAAGAAATAAATAGCTGTGACTAAGAAATTTTGAAACATTAATGACTTCAGAAACATGTACATTATTGCAGAATCTGGTAACAGAATGGAGTTTTAAAGAATGCCCTTATTTAATTTGGGCCAAAATTATAGCCCAATGTACTGTATAGTATAAAGCCAGCAATGGGAAAACAATCTATTTGGAATTTTTATGCAGATTCCACTGAACTTAATATAACTTTCCTCAACCTATAGCATATAACTAGAATAACTGCTTGCTTAGTTATTATAATTTCTGTAAAAGTAACACAATAAAGAGATACATTGACTGCACAATTATTAGGCAAGTGAATATTTTGATCATATCATCATTTGTATGCGTATTTTCCACTACTAAGCTGTATAAACTCAAATGCCTCGTGGATATAAGCATATCAAGTGATGTGTATTTGTGTAATGAGGGAGGGTGTGGCCAAATTAGATCAACACCCTATATCAAGGTGTGCATAATTATTCGGCAGCTTCTTTTCCTTAGGCAAAATGGGCTAAAAAAGAGATTTAACTGACTCTGAAAAGTCAAAAATTATAAAAAGTCTTTCAAAGGGATGCACCACTCTTGAAATTGCTAAGATATTGGAGCATGATCACAGACCTATCAAACCTTTTGTTGCAAATAATCAATGGGGTCACAAGAAATGTGTTGTGAAAAAAGACACACATTAACTGCCAAATATTTGAGACAAATATGAAGCTACCTGGAATCCATTATCCTACAGTGCTATCATATTCCAGAGCTGCAATCTACATAGAATACCCAGAAGTATAAGGTGTTCAGGGACAAGGTAAGGAAGGATGAAACCTGAACACCACTGAACAAGATACATAAGTTGAAATGGCTAGACTGGGCCAGGAAATATTTGAAGACAGATTTTTCAAAGTTTTTATAGGGCAGTGGTTAGAATGCAGAAATGCAGGCTAATTCTGCCAGCTGCCTGAAATTTGGCAGTTCGAATGTCACCACATTAAGGTTGACTCAGTCTTCCATCCTTCTGAGGTTGATAAAATGAGGGCCCAAATTGTTGGGGAAATATGCTGTCTCTGTAAATTGCTTAGGGAGGGGTATAAAGAACTGTGAAGTGGTATATAAATGCTATTGCTATTAGGGACTGATGAGATAAGAATTGACTCTTGATGGACCAGATGGATGAGCCCCAGGCTGGATCAGTGATGGGTACAGAGCTTCATTTCGACTTAGATGCCAACAAAGTGAAGATGGGGCACTGGTATAGGCTGCTATTAAAGATGAGCTAGTTGGATTTTTTCGAGTTGAAGATGGACTCAAAATCAATGCCCATACAAATATTTTCTTCAAGCAGTGATACAGGAAAAAGTCTCCATCTTTCAAAAGGGCTATGATTTTTATGCAGAACAATGCTTTATTGCATCAACTGAAGTACTCCACTGAGTGACCAGCCAATAAAAAGCCTCAAAGATGAAAGTATAATGACATGGCCCCCTTTTTCATCTGACCTAAATCCTAAATCCTAAAACTTGTGGGACCTTCTTAAATGGGAGATTTACAGAGAAGGAAAATGGTACACCTCTCTGAACAGTGTCTGGGAGTGGATGGTTGCTGCAGCACAAAACGTTGATAGTTAACAGATCAAGAAACTGACAAGATTCCATAAATGGAAGGCTTATGACTGTTGCTGAAAAAAAAGAATAACAGAATAACAGAGTTGGAAGGGTCCAACCCCCCACCCAAGCAGGAGACCTACACCATTTCTGACAGACCAGTCTCTACTTGAAAGCTTCCAGTGATGAAGCTCCCACAACTTCTGAAGGCAAGCTGTTCCTTTGTTTGTTTGTTTTCACTGTCAGAAATTTTTTCTTTATTTCTAGTTGGACTATCTCCTTGATCAGTTTCCATCCATTATTCCTTATCTGGCTTTCAGGTGCTTTGGAAAATAGGCTGACCCCCTCCTCTCTATGGCAGCCTCTCAAATATTGGAACATTGCTGTCATGTCTACCTGATACTTGTCTTCACTAGACTAGACATATCCAGTTCCTGTAACCATTCTTCATGTTTTAGTCTCAAATCCCCTAATCATCCTGGCTGCTCTTCTCTGCACTTTTTCTAGAGTCTCAACATCTTTTTTACAGTGTGGTAACCAAAGCGGGATGCAGTATTCTAGGTGTGGTCTTATTAAGTCTTAGTACTTCATATATCTTGATTAAACCCGTTAATGCAATTTAGGATTGCATTGGCTTTTTTGGACTGCCAGTGCACACTGTTGGCTCATACCATATTTAATTGGTTATCCTCTAACATTCCAACTTCCCTCACAGTTACTGCTATTACGCCTGGTTTTTCCCAATCTATATGTGTATATGTAGTTTCTCTTACCTAAGTGTAAAACTACTTTTCTCTGTGTTGAATTTCATTTTGTTAGTTAGGGCGTAGTGTTCAAGTCTGTATCTATCAAGTATGAATCTATCATCTAGGGTGTTTGCTATTTCTGCCAGCTTAGTATCATCTTCAAATTTGATAAGTTTCCCTTCTATTCCCTCATCTTTTTGTTTATGAAATAGTTTATGAAGATATTGAAGAGAACTGGGCTTAAGATGGAACCTTGTGGTACCCACTACTTACTTCCCTTCATGCAGACATGAATAGTGATAGCTGAACCCCTAAGCATTATATGTGAAATATTATTCAAAGCCAGCTCCTTACCGAACCTATGGCCCTTAGTTATGGTCATCCCTATCTTCAGAAAAGGTGACCCCAGCCTGGTTAAAAACTACAGACCAATCTCACTGTGTTATGTCACGTGCAAAGCCATGGAATCAATCATTAACCAAGTCATCACCTTCCACTTAGAGTTAAACAACCTACTCTGCAAAAAACAATTTGGTTTCAAGAAAAAATTGTCCTGCAATTTACAATTCCCACACTGCAAAAACATATGGACTATTCTACTTGACCACAGTAAAACAATAGATGCTATTTACATAGACTTTTGCAAAGCCTTTGATTCAGTGATACATGACAAACTACTGTTAAAACTAAACTCTTATGGTATTTCCGGTTCCCTTCATAAGTGGATTACTATGTTTCTGTCAAACAGTCAACAAATAGTAAATATAGGGAGCGCAATATTAAACCCTGCTCCAACTAACAGTGGTGTCCCCCAAGGCAACATTCTAGGATCCACACTCTTTATACTCTATATAAAACTATTCAACACCATTAACAATGCTACTGTCCTTCAAAATGACCTTGATATTGTGTCTGAATGGTCAAACAATTGCCAACTCCAAATCTCAACCAACAAATGCTATCCTATACATTGGTTAAAAAAAATCAGTACACCAAATACAAGCTAGACAGATATGACTTCGTTGACAATCCTTACTCTGTCAAGGAGCTTGGAGTACTCATATCAAATGACCTAAGCAGCAGAGCTCACTGTAACAGCATTGCCAAAAAGGCATTAACAGTTGTAAATCTAATCTTACAAAGCTTCTCCTCCAGAAACTAGAACATACAAAACTTTTGCTAGACCAATATTTGAATACAGCTCATCAGTCTGGAATCCGCACTGTATATCGGACATTAATAAAATTGACCAAGTCCAGAAGTATTTCACAAGAAGAGTACTACACTCCTTGCAACAGAATACCCTATATCACCAGGCTTGAAATTTTGGACTTGGACAACCTGGAACTACGCTGTCTACGGTTGGACTTAAGCATGGAACACAAAATTATCTGCTACAATGTCCTAACAGTCACTACTTCAGCTTCAACCGCAACCATACAAGAGGACATGACAGAAACAAACTCAATGTAAAACTCTCCAAACTTGATTGCAGAAAGTAGAAACAGAATGGTCAATGCATGGAATGCACTACCTGACTCTGATTTTACATCCTCTAACAACCCCCATTCCTTTAACCTCAAATTATCCACTATTGACCTCACCCCATTCCTAAGAGGTCTGTAAGGGGCATGCATTTAGTGCACAATCGTGCCTACCATCCCTGTCCTGTTGTCCCCATTTATTCATACCTATTTCCTGTATTCTTACTCATGTTTATACTTATACCTATTTTCTTGTAAGCAATTGACAAATCAAATAAATAAATAAATAAATGTACAACCATTAAGGACTGCTCATGGAGTAGTTTCCCAGCTAGTTACAAATTCATTTGATGGTGATGCTATCTATCCCACTTTTCTCTAGCTAACCAAGAGGTAGGTTGTAGTCTAGCTTGTTGAATGCCTTGCTGAAATTTAAGTATATCATGTCCACAGCATTTCGCTGCTTAACTAATTGAATCACTGTGTTGAAGAATGAAATAAGATTGGTTTGGCATGATCTATTTTTCACAAACCCATGCCAATTTCTAGTTATTACTTCACTCGTTTCTAGATGTTCACAGATCTGTTTTTTATTACCTTTTCCAGGACCTTCCCAGGTATAGATGTTAGGCTGATTGGTCTGTGGTTTCCTGGGTCTGTCCGTTCCACCCCCCCCTTTTTTATGATCAGAACCACATCAGCTCTTTTCCAGTCTTCTGCTACAGTAGTTTCCTGGTGCTCCAGGATCTTTGAAAGGTATGTTACAGTGGTTGTGAGATGAAATCTGCCAACTTCTTTAAAACTCTTGGATGCAATCCATCAAGCCCTGGTGATTTATATTCATCAAGATCAGACAGGTGTTCTCTTACCATTATTTTGCTAATTTTAATTTTTATTTCTAGTTACAGTTACATTTTTGATCAGTTGGGCTATATAGTTTCTTTTTGCATGAAGAACAATGCAAAGAATGAGTTAAGCAGCTCTGCTTTCTTTCTGCCGCCTGTTATTTCCTTACTGTGTTCTCTCTTTAGTGAATTGACTCATTGATTTTTTTTCTTGTTATTTATATGTTGAAAGAAACTTTTTAAAAATTATCTTTGATTTTTGTTGCAAGTCTTTGTTCATTCTGAGCCTTTGCAGATTCTGACTGTTTGCTGATATTCTACCTTAGATGTATGTCCTTCTTTCCATTTTTTATACTTGTCCTTTTTGTCTGTCAGTTTATCAGATGATAACTATATTGGTCATTGATTTTTTTTTTAAATATCAGAAATGTTTATTTGTACATTTTGAGTTGTTTATTATTCTCACTTTAACAGATGCCAATAAATGTGATGGGCAAATTTTTATTTTTCATTTAGTTGCATAATAATTCTTCACACTAATAGTTACCCAATAATTGTGCACACATAGATATTCTCCTAAGAAAGCCAAAACTCACTTTCAATTTTTTAAATAATCAGGTTTGAGGTTTATTAACATTTTGGATTGATTAAGAGCACAATTATTATTCAATAATAAAATGAATCCTCCAAAATATAACTTGCCTAATAATTATGTAGTATAATTTTGATAATGGAGGGTTATAGCAGTAATGGGAAAAAGCTACGTTAAATATCTTTGCCAGTATTTTTATAGATCTAACATACCCAATCCTCAATCAATATGTACACTTGAATATATGGACACTCTTTTCTTTTAGTGTGCTTATTATGGGAAAAAAACCTGAAATGTATATTTAAGGTCTGATAAATAAAGTTGCTTATATATAACAAAAAAATGGCAAATAGCCTCACCGCTCCAGCTACCAAGCCTGCTGAATTGGAGCTTTTTGCAACTGCCACAATGGATGCAATAAGCAGCAGAATAGTACCTATTAGGTAATGAAGAAACTCCTAAATGAAACAAAGATAATGTAGTTTAGAAGAAAAGCTACAAAGATCTTGTACTTTACATCAGAAGGTTATCAAAGGAAAATTTCAGCATGACTGAAGCCCCAGGTATAGCTAATGAGTTCATGTAACAGCAAAACAGAATAAGAGAGTTGGAAGGGACCTTGAAAGTCTGCTAGTTCAATCCCCCCTGCTCAAGCAGGTGACCCTATACTATTTCAAATAAATGGTTGTCCAATCCCTTCTTAAAAACTTCCATTTTGGAGCATCCAAAACTTAATTACATTGATTAATTGTTCTCACTGTCAGGAATTTTCTCCTTAGTTATAGATTGGTTCCCCGTTTGATTAGTTTCCATCCATTATTTCTTGCCTTGCCTTCTAGGACTTTGGAAAATAGATTGATTCATCGTCTTTGTGGCAGGTCCTTAGGTGTTGGAACACTGCTCTTTATTTCACTCTTAGTGCTTCTTTTCATTAAATTAGATATAACCAATTCCTGCAACCATTCTCCATACGATCCTCTGTTATTGTTTGTGCAATCACCGGTCAATTAGACTCTTGTCCTCCTGGCTGGTGTGAGGCTGCAAGACGGTGACCAGCAGATGAGTTCATGCAGTAAAAATTCTCATTGGAAGAGGAAACATTCCCAGAACATTTTAAGAACGTTCTGGCTTGTCCTTTCTTTAAAAAAACCTTCACTTGAACCAATCTGCTTGGACAATTTTTATAGTTTCTCATATTCTCTTTTTTGGGGAATGTAGTAGAAAATGTGGTTGCTTGACAGCTCTGGGGGTCCTGGACAAAACAAATTTCCTGGATTCCTTTCAGTCAGGATTGTACAGAGACAGTTTTGGTCACACTCATGGACAATCTCTGGCAGGGTTGGGATGGGAGTAGTGCAACCATTTCCTTTTTTTAAAATAGATTTTTAATTTTTTAATATAGTAATTCCATCTTAAATTGAACAGCGTGTCATCCAGGTACAAATATCTTTATAAAATAGTAATCAAAATTTGCGGCAATATTCATTACATCAGTATTAATTCTACAATATTAAAAGAATAATATTCAACATATTAATTATAATATTTACTTCTCGCTCTCAATACATCTTCTTTATTTCACTAATCTTTTTTTTTTCATATTTCTAATTTCCATTTTTGTTATTTAACCATTGATAAAATAAATCCCAGGTTATATGGATGAAAGAATGAATGAATTCTTTATTGGTCAAGTATGATTAGGCACACAAAGAATTTGACTTGGTGCATATGCTTTCAGGGTACATAAAAAGAAAAGATACAGCCATCAAGAATCATATAAGGTACAAAACTTAATGATAGTCATAGGATACAAATAAGCAATCAAATCATACTAGAAAACAGTCAATGTAAATTGCAAGCATACAAGCAACAAAGTTACAACCATACAGTCACAAGTGGGAGGAGATGGATGATAGAAAAAATTAGAAGATGAATAGTAATGCAGACTTAGTAAATAATTGAACAGTTGAGGGAATTTGTTTAGCAGAGTAATGGCGTTCGGGAAAAACTGTTCTTGTGTCTAGTTGTTCTGGTGTGCAGTGCTCTATGGCGTCATTTTGGGGGTAGGAGTTGAAACAGTTTATGTCCAGGATATGAGGGGTCTGTAAATATTTTCATAGACCTCTTTTTAACTCGTGCAGTATACAGATCCTCAATGGAAGGCAAGTTGGTAGTAATTGTTTTTTCTGCAGTCCTAATTATCCTCTGAAGTCTGTGTCTGTCTTGTTGGGTTGCAGAACCAAACCAGACAGTTATAGAGATGCAGAGGATGGATTCAATAATTCCTTTGTAGAACTTAATCAGCAGCTCCTTGGGCAGTTTGAGCTTTCTGAATTGGCGCAGAAATAACATTCTTTGTTGTGCTTTTTTGATGATGTTTTTGATATTAGGTGTCCATTTTAGGTCTTGAGATATGATAGAACCTAGAAATTTGAAAGTATCTACTATTGAATACTGTGTTGTCTAGTATTTTAAGAGGTGGTAGTATGGAGGTCTACCACCATTTCTAAAGTTTTGAGTGTGTTCAGTTCCAGATTGTTCCAGTTGCACAAGGCAAGTTGTTCAACCTCCAGTCTGTATGTGGATTCATCATTGTCTTGAATGAGACCAATGACAGTTGTATTATCTGCAAACTTCAGAAGTTTAAAAGATGGATCATTTGAGATGCGGTCATTGATATATTGGGAGAAGTAGGTATCTGATGTGATTCTGCCTATCTTCATCTGCTGCTTCCTGTCTTGTTAGGAATATTCAATTTGCTCTTTCTCCTTAATTGCAAGCATTAGTCTATTCATTTCTGCACGCTCTAATATTTTCCTGATCACATTCTCATCTGTGGGGATTTCTTCACTTGTCCAGTTTTGTGCAAATACAATTCTAGCTGCAGTTAATATATGAATAACTAAATATGCATTTCCCTTACTATATTTTTCGGGTAAAATTCCTTACAAAAATATTTCTGGCTTTAAAACAATATGCTGCTTTATCATTTTTTCCATTCATGTATGCATTTTTGTCCAGTATTTTTTTGCTTTTAGGCATGTCCACACATAGGATAATATGACCCAGATATCTGGTGGCACTTCCAGCATTTAGCTGACTTATCTTTAAACATCTTTGCCAACCTCGCTGGCACAAAATGCCATCTATAGAACATCTTATACAAATTTTCTTCATTAATTCCTATCCCACAGTTTTTGCCATTTTTTGTGCCCATACTATCATTGTCTCCTTTACTTGTTCACCTTCCAATTTAATGTCTAATAGGTAGCTGTACATTTTCTTTATCAATCTTTCTTCTGCCCCTGTTAATATCTTGTCTAGTTCTGTTAGTTCTTTATAAAAACCATATAGTTTTAACATTTTTCTCATATCTAGAATGTATCTGCACTTGTGAATACCATGCCATATCAATCTCTTGATCTCTCAATTCTTGTTTAATTTTGAGTTCCCCTTTTCATTCAAAATATATTTGTATTTAACAATATTTTCCACATTGGGTGAACCAATGCTTCCATTGTTGAAAGCCAAACTAGTATCCTCAAGTAATGTTGTTCTCTGGCTTTCTCCCATACTAATAATAATGTATTCCTAATATAATGTCTTTGAAAGTAACCATGTATTTTATTTTTTCCATACCATAGGAAGGCATGCCAGCCCAATTGCAAATCATGTCCCTCCATAATCAAGTCTTTTGTTCCTCAATACAATCCATTCTTTCACCCAAGTGAGTACCGCAGCCTGATAATACAATTCCCAATTCGGTAGCCCAAAGCCTCCTCTATTTCTTGAACCTTGCAGCATTTTAGGCTTATTCTTGCTTTTTTCCCTTGCCAAATATATATTAACATTACTTTATTGAATTCCTCAAAATAACTTTTCCAATTTTATTGGAATTCTTTGAAATAGATATAATAATCTTGATAATATATTCATTTTTATTGTAGCTATCCTTCCTATCAATGATAATTGCAGGTTTTTCCATTTCTCCAAATTTGCTTTAATTTGTTGCACCAGTTTATTATAATTATCTTCCTTAATAGTTACACATCTTGCTGCCAAATAGATCCTTCAGTGATTTACTTTTTTAGTAATCTATTTTCTTCATTAACACTTTTTTTCTGCATATCTGTGAGATTTTTAACTAATATGTTAGTTTTCTCTTCATTTATTTTCAATCCTGCCACTTCACCATATTCTTCTATTTTTGTATTTGTTTAGGCTCTGTTTCTTGTGTGTCTTCCAGAATGAAAACTAAATCATCTGCAAATGTCTGATGTTTATATTTTTCTTTTTTTAAATTTCCATACTTTTTATCTCTATATAATATTTCTGTTTAATACTTCCAGTGTCAATATGAATAGTAGGGGAGACAAGAGGAATCCTTATTTTGTACCCTTTTTAATGTTGACTTCTGTGCCGTATCTCCAGTTACCATCACCTTTGCTGTTTACTTATAATATATTGCCTTAATCATGTTAATAAATCTCTCTTCAAAATCCATCTTTTAGTTGTGCAAGCATGAATTGCCAGTTTATATTGTCAGATGCTTTCTGTGCATCTAGAAAGATCAATGCCATTTGCTTCCCTGGATGTGCTTCATAATATTCCAGTGTATTTAAAATTATTCTCATATTGTCTTTGATTTGTCTCTTAACAAAAATCCATTTTGGTCTGGATATATAAATTGATTGAAAAGCCCTTTTTAGTCTTTCTGAAATTATTGAAACATATATTTTATAATCCACATTCAATAAGGATATTGATCTGTAATTTTTTATCTGTTGTAAATCTGAATCTTCTTTTGGTATGAGTGTGATGTATGCTTTCATCCATGAAATTGGTACTTTCATTTCTAACAATACTTCACTGAACACTTCCAAAATTGGCATAGTTAGAATATTTTGTAAGTCTTTGTAAAGTTCTGCTGGTAAACCATCCAAGCCCAATGTTTTACTAATCTTTTGTCTTTTAATTGGTTCTGTTAATTCCATCATTGTTATATGTTTATTAACATAGCTTTCACTATTTCAGATATCTTAGGTAACTCTACTTTTTAAAAGTATTGTTTTATTTTATCTTCTGAAACTGTCTCTTGGTCATAATTTTCCATAGTAATTTTGGATCACTTTCTTTTTATCACTTTGATGGTAAAGGTTTTCTTCCTCATCCATTAATTGATGTATCAGGTTTTTTTCTTTCTCCTTTTTCAATTAGTATGCCAGCCATCTTCCTGGTTTATTTGTATTTTCAAAAAAGTTTTGTGTAGCATTTTTTTTTTGTGTTAATTCTTCTTTATATATTATATTCAACTTGTGTTTTATTAAATTCCATTTGATTTTTTAGATACATTTTTGTGGTTCTTTTTGCAGTTCTATATCTAGCCTCTTGTATTTTTCTAATGTCTTTTGGTTTTGTTTCTTCTTGTTTTTTTTTCTCATATAAGTTATGATTATATCTCTAATATATGCCTTAACTGTATCCCATACATTTTGTAATGAGGTCTTGTCTTTTCTATTTTCTTTTTTAAAAAGTCTAGTTATTTTCATGAATTGAATAAATTCCTTGTCTTTTAATATTGATTGGTTCAACATCCATCTTAATTTTTTTTTGTCCTTTCCATTTGACTTTTATTGGATATTGGTCTACCCAATTACTTGTTTCTATGTTTAGTTCTTGTACATTAAATTTTAATTCAGCTGACATCCATATAATATCTATTTTTGAGCAAGACATATGCCTACTTGAATAGAATGAGTATTGGTTTTCCTTAGGATGTATCTCTCACCATACATCTTGGATACCTAATTCTTCCACCATTTTAAAGGAAGCCTTTGGAAGTGTTTTCTTAACTTTTTTATTTACTTTCCTGGTTTTATAAACTAGTTCCACATCTACAATTGCATTAAAGTCTGCTACTATACATATTTTTTCATATATTTTCTTATGAAGTTTACTGTTGTGTTCTGGTCACTCTTGTTTCTGTTCTTTTGCCTTTGCTATTTCTCTCTGCTATTTCCTCTGACTTTCTTTCATCTTTTTTTGTTGTTGTCTCTCCTGTGGATTTCTCTATCCTCTTTTTCCTTTCTTATTCTCATTTCCTTTTTTGGTACAAAATAGTGATGATAAAATTATTCTGCTTTTTCTATGAAATCCAATCTATGTCTTTGCTCCATCCAGATCACCAATATTCCCTCTGGTGTAAACCATCTAAAGTTTACTCCATTCTTAATGAACTGTTTTATCAAAAATTGATATTCCCTTCTTATTTCTCTTACTCTTTTGGGGATCTGTTTTAGGATTACTGTTTTTTTTTCTTTGTACTTTAAGGGGTGATCCCTTGCTCTTTGTAGTATCTGTGCTTTTATTGTTTTTTTGTGAATCTCACATGTATCTCTCTGGGGAATCTGTTTCTTGTTGCATATCTATTATACACTCTAAATATTTCACCCATCTCTGTGAACATCTTTTCTTTGGATGTCTCTAAGGCATTTGCCAGCAGCTCTGCCATTATCTCTGCCAAATTTTCTCCCTTTTCTTCTTCAATATTTTGAAACCACAATAATCAGCCTTATCCATCTCAAATAATATTATTGTTCTCTCCTGACTTTTATCTGCCAATGTAAGTCTGTGATCAACCTCTTCCATTCCTTTCTGTTTGTTCAGCTTTCTCTTCCACTTTCTGAATATGTTGTTCATTTTTAACCATTATTTGTTGAAGATTTGCCAATTTAACTCTACTTTTTCTATTCTTTTCTTGATGTCTTCATGCATGGGTTGAATCATAGATTTCATCTCTGACTGCATCATATTCATTTTTTCTTGCTGCAACATAGTGACCAATGATCTGCTGGACTAGATGCTGCTGCTGCTGCTGCTGCTAAAGATGGCACAGATGTAGTTTTCTTCATTTTGGGATGCTTTAATAAATGTAAACCAATTATTGAAAATAATAATTACAATATCCCAACAGCCCCAGTATTGGCCACCAACTTCCTGATCTAATTTCCCCTTTTACAAATCTATTCAAGAGTCAGAGTATTCAATGTTAGCGTCCCTTTCTCCTTCTTCCTTATTCTTCTTCTCAATCTGTTGATTGAGAAGATCAACAGTATGTTGAATACAGCTCATCAGTCTGGAACCTACATTATGTATCTGATATTAACACAGTTGAGAAAGTCCAGAAATATTTTACAAGAAGAGTTCTCCACTCCTCTACTCGTTGGAGAATACTTTATGCCACCAGACTTGAAATTCTAGACCTAGAAAACCTAGAACTACACTATCTTTGGTCCGTTCTAAGTATAGTATATAAAATTATACATTGCAATGTCCTACCTGTCAATGAATACTTCAACTTCAACCATAACAATACAAGAGCAAACAAAGATGCAAACTCAAGGTTAATCGCACCAAATTTGATTGCAGGAAATACGACTTCAGCAACAGAATGTCTGGAATATTCTACCTGACTCTGTGGTTTCTTCCCAAAGCCCCAAAAATGTTAACCTTAGGCTTTCTACTATTGACCTTACCCTTTTCCTAAGAGGTCTGTAGGAGGCATGCATAAGCGCACCAATGTGTCTACCATCCCTGTCCTATTGTTTATTTTTTTATGTGTATCCATGTATTCATAACTATGTTTTTACTTATACCTATTATCTTGTAAGCAATTGACAAACCAAATAAATAAAAAATAAAATAAAATGTCACTTTTTAAAAACTTGTAATCCCAGAGGCATGTAATTATAATCCACAAAAAGAAATGAAACTATTATTTGTAATCCAAGAGGAAAGTAAAAATATAAATTGTAATCCAAGAATTATTAGATTACTTACTCCTTTCATTCTTCAAAAAATGTTCTCTTCTTCTCTTGTAAAATTTGCAATCCACATAGGCCCTCCAAGCCACAGAATTCAATCACCAACTTCTTATATCTTCAAAGGGAGAAGTCAGAGCAAAAAGCAAAAGGAGAATATTTTCCTGTTTTCATCTTCTATTCCTTCTGTTCACTTTATTTGTTTAGCTTCTGCTTGAGTCCCAAGAGCTGCACTATTTTAAAAGGTCTCAATATTTCACTCTGTCTCAGGTATCTAGCATAAACAGCTTACTGGTGCAAGTGTTATTAATTTTAATAGCCAACCTTTATCTTCTTCAGCCTCTCACGGTTATATTTTTTTTTAATTTCCTCCCTTGCACCCCTCAACCTCTGCCAGCAGATGTCACTTTGTTCTGCTTCTTTCCCTTCTCTTCCTTTTTATTTTATATTGCATTAACCAATCCAGGTTTTTCAAAAGAAAAAAGTTCTCTAAATCCAAATTTTATAATCTCCAAAAGCTTCCAAGTTAGTCAATGTTATACTTGAAGTCCCCAGTCCATCTTTCTAGTTTTAAAGTTCTTTCACTCTTTTAAAAAATACTCTTCTCTTCTTTCCAGGTTTAAAAATGGCTCTCAGGCTTGCTTGCCGCTTTTCTTGGAGGTGGAAGGAAAACAATTCCACCTCCTCTCTTTTGGGTCCCCCTCTCACCCAGGCTAATTTCCAGGGGGTTCATTTTTCAACAAAAGTAGGATATTAGAATTTTCTCACCCAGATCATTCACACTGTTCCCCAGACATTCATGCTTTCTTCATCGGTCAGCTGTCACCAGGGGTGGGATTCTACCGGTTCTGTCCAGCTCTACAGAACCAGTAGCTCTGAAGAGCAGCAGATACAGAACCGGTTCTGTGTCTGCTGCTGTTTTGGCCCACCTGCCCTCCTGGGCCCTTATCTGTCCTTTATTTCCTGCTTTTTCAACCGCAGCTGCTTTGTGTGCCACAACTGCAGTTGAAAAAGCAGGAAAAAAGGGCTTTTCCAATCACTGTACACCTGCATGCAGTGCTGCTCAGCTGTCCAAGCAGCTCAGCAGGTTGTAAATTGAACTTGCATGACTCGCGCATGTGCACGTGACACAGAGCAACATAACCGGTAGTTATACTGGTCGGATCCCATCCCTGGCTGTTACAGCTTCAATCAGGCATGCAATGGCTATCTTTTTTTCCTGCCAGATTGAGAGTCTTCTCCAAATTGATCAGGGAGTTTGTGGACTTCCTGAGATCATTGGAGTATGCTCTCTTGCTTCATCACCCCTCTGAAGTGATTTAGGTCCATCAAAACCTCCTTGTAGTTCAAATTATGTGTTAGGGCTGTGATATGTGCTGAAACTGACCAGGCTGCTTGCTGCAAGGACGCTAGCCAGATACCAGATGGATGCTGGGAGGCAGAGGCAGATTTTTTTTTCTTGTTTTCCTCCTTCTTCTTATGTACAACTTATAGCCTGGGCATCTTATAGTGTGAAAAATACAGTATTTCCGTACCAGATTTCTCAATGCCTTTAAAAATGGCATGGCTTGTAATGTACTTGAAAAATTTTTTTTAAGATTCAAGAATATTCAGAGATGTATTGGTTAATTCTTCTTGCTGTCAGATTTCTTCTTAATTCTAGATCGTTTCTCCCCTTGATTAGTTTCCATCCATTGTTTCTTGTTTCTTCTGGTGCTTTGGAAAATAGATTGAACCCCTCTTCTTTGGGAAGATGCCAGGATTCTGTCATTCCCTGTCTCCCAGAGTTTGCTCAAACCCATGTTCATTGCTTCATTGACATTCTCTAACCATCTTGGAAATAGCCCATGTTGAATGTATAGCAAACATCAGGAGCTGATCAGAATAAATGTTTTATGATTTTGTATGTCATAAACTGTTTTATGATATTGTTATGTTGTGAAAAAATGTTCTACAAAATCTGCCAAATTTCAATTCCACAGGAGTCATGAGTCCCAGATTTTGGAGGCATTCTGTAGTTAGCTCATTTGAGGTACTTTGGTTCAGAATGTTTCACCTAAAGGTTACAGATATAATTTTAATAGTAGATAAATTAAAAGTTTTGCATTTAGCATTTTGAAAATATACAGTTGCCTTATAATTGGTATACCTGGCTTTACTTTGCCTATTGACCAGTGATGGAGTATAATGATATTTTTATAAGGAGATAGACATTCAGTTTCAAACAAGTAGGATATTCTTCCTGTATCAGTAAAGAGACTAGCCTCCTCATCAATTCACACAGGAACCACGAATAAGACACTTTCAGCTATTTAAATTTATATCTTAGGAACCTTGAAAATAAATAGAATGAGGGGGGTGGAGAAGTGAAACAATCCAGGTGTTGAGATTTCTCTGCTAGCTTCTTTCAATAGATCTTGGATAAAACACTCTGGAAGAATCTTGCTTTCCATGAGGGTGTATGGCTAAGAACTTAACCTCATTTTTTAATAGTCATGGGTAGATCCCTTCATGTTTTTCAGTCTAGAGATGTCTGGGGCTAAAAATGGGACATTCTATCTGCTGTACAGTAAGATACAGTATTTCTTTATTTGGTGAGTATGTTTATTATCACTGGTAGGTGGGCTTGTTTGCCTAATGAATGTTACAGAGAAAAGAAAAAAAATTTGAACTAAAATCAGGAAATACAAGGACCATTTCACATCTAAGCAATTATGTTCAGCAATCTGTAAGGATGGTAACTAAATCAGAGTAAATTATGAGTAGCAAAGAATGTATTGTACATCTATTCCCAATACCTTGCTAAAAATGCAGGCTGCAGAAGTCTTCAACCATATCTTCCCAAAAAATTGATTAAACATTGGCCATTATAACTTTATAATGAAAAGAAGACATTCAATGGTTCCTGTTTGTGTGCTAATATTTTCTTTAGATCAAGGAATCTATGTGTCATCAGAAGCTGCAATTGTAAATAATAAGTAAATGGAGTAAAATGCTACATAGGAATTGCTATTGTTCAGTTACAAGTGTCTCAAAACAATTTAATATATGGTAATCTTTCTTTAAGTTAACAAAGATTATTTTAGTTATGGAGAGGAACTTACCGCAAGTGGCCAGCTGATGCAAGTTAACTTTCGATAGGCTCTAAAGATGTAGACAATGTAAAAAATGAAGATCATAATTAAGTCATATATGCAGACAATTTCCACGTAGCTGTATGAACTGTAATTTGTCCATGGTGAAGATCTTACACAAATGAATCCAATCAGCAACAACAACTGTAGGAGAAATAGAACAAAACAAAAAGTTTGTATAAAGAATGCATGAAAGACTACAACTCCAAGAATAATAAAATATTCAGAGTTAACAATTTTGAAAAGGAAAAAAAATCCAGCTAACAGACTAAAAATACTCAGAACTGGAGAAGAGAAACCATTCAAATACTTCCAAATCTGAAAGTTTAGTGAATTCATTCTGTCTGGTTCTCATTCTGAACTAAGAGTGTGCTCTAAAAAGTAATCTACAGTAGTTATAAGTTGTTCTTAGGTGATTTATGACCATAATTGAGCCTGCATTTTCAGTTATAAATCATGTTCATCATAAAGCCCATGTCACACTGGCCAACGGATGCAAAAAGGACACAGCGGACGAGCAAATTGTTCCATCTGTTGTTATCCGCTCTCAAAAGGGGCAAAAATTTGCATAACCGGAGCGGATAACATGGATGCGGGGACGCAGGGCGGATGCAAAGCGGATGTGGAACGGAAGCGCAGCGGATGGAAGCGGATGGCACATCCGCAGGGCTTCCGGGGGGCCTCAGCGAAGCGGACGCGGAACAGAAAGAGTGGAAGCAGAGCGGACGCCGAACGGATGAAGCGGATGCACAGTGGATGCACAGCGGAAGCCTAATGGATGCCTGGCGTTAATTGCGCATGCGGGGAGGATGCATTGCGTCAGCCCCGCGGATATAACGGAAGCAACTCGGAAGCAGGACGCCATTCAGAGGAAAGACCTGCTGCCGGACACATCGACTGCCTTGCCTGCCCTGCCTGCATGTCTGCCTGCCAGCCTTGCTACCAGCCTTGCTGCCAGCCTCCCTGCCAGCCTTGGTGCCTGCCGGCCTCCCTGCCAGCCAGCAACCCCACAACCATGCGGAAGCACAGCAAGCCTCAGCTCTCTGCTGCCAGCCCTTGCAAGAGGGACAGGGCTACCATCCCGCCCCCTGGCCCTCACTCTGGTTCTGCTGGGGCTTCTGCAGCACGGGCTCGCTCTTCTGGGGCTGGCGCTTCTGCTGCTTCTGCTTCTGGAGGAGCTGATGACAAGCACTCCAGCACCAGCCACCCCCACAGCACCTGGACCCTTCACCCCTGAGACTGAGCGACCAAGAGGAGTGCCAGAGACTCATTTTTGTTTTATAGCTTCTTGTTAATAAAGTCAATTTTTGATTCATACACTTGCTTCGTTTCTTTTTTTTAATAAAGTCTTGCTGGAAACTATTAGAAATGGTTTAAGCCTTTGCATGCTTGTGGGATGGGTAAGGATAGCTTTGGGATGGGTTAGGATACCTGTGGGATGGGTAATAGCTGTGGGATGGGTTAGGATAGCTGTGGGATAGATAAACCTCCAGTGCAAGCATAGTGGGACTGTATGGTCCACCCTCCCAGGTGCCACACCTACGGCTCTTTATTATCAATAATAATGTAATAATTATCCACACGTCAACATAAACACAACTCTTTATTAAACGCCCTGTTCATTGTAGGCCAACCAAACATACATGGCTCAATCTCATCTGTGTGATGAGACAGGCTGAAGGAAGCATCCATTAAGCATCTACCATCCTGTCTTGCCACTTCACTGCTCCAGCTGGGAAGTTGCACCATTGTCTCAGGAGGTTGCGCTGCTTCTTCGCTTAATTTGAGGCTCTGTTGGGGCCTTGCACATCCTCAGTGTCTATCAGGTTTCGCCCTTGCCTCCATTCCCCAGGCTCCATGCCCCCATTGCCTTGTTGGAGGTCCACGAGCCTGTTCTGCAAGACTGGGTAGCGGGTGCCCATGAGATTGTGCAGGATGCAGCAAGCTTACATGATCCTCCTCACGGTCTCTGGGCAATGCTGCATGGTGGTGAGAAGTACCTGGAACCTGTTGGCCAGGATGCCAAAGGCGTTCTCCACCACCCGCCTTGCCCTGGACAGCCTGTAGTTGAAGATCCTCTCTTCACAGGTGAGGAGTCTGGAGGTGTAGGGCTTCATGAGGTAGGTTGTGAAGGAGAAGTCGTAATCCCCCACGATGAAGTAGGGCACATCTTGTGTGTCGTTGGGCAGGGGGTCTGGATCTGGGAAGCCCACGATGAGGTTGCGTTCCAGCCCCTCCTTGAGGTGACTGGCGTTGTATACCTGGGCATCCGAATATGAGCCACTGCCTGAAGCATCGATGTACATGAACTTGTAGTCAGCATCGACCATGGCAAAGAGGATGATGCTAAAGAAGCCCTTGGAGTTGAAATAAGTGGACCCCGACTTGGCTGGAGATTTGCAGGCCACGTGCTTGCCATCTATGGCTCCAACAGTGTGTGGTAAGTTCCACTTCTGATACCACTGCTCTGCAACTTTCTTCCATCCTTCTTCAGTGGAGGGGTATTGGAGGAGCTCCTCCTTGTATTCTTCAATGATGGCCTGCACCACTTCTCTGACCACAATGTTGGTGGTGTTGGATGGCACCCTCCAGCCGTTCTGCATGCTCCTGTAGGAGGTCTCTGAAGCCAGGTGGCGCAGAGTGAGTGCCACCTTGAGCCCAGGTTCCAGGCTGGGTCGGAAGTTGGTGTTTGCCTTGGTCAACCTGGGTGTCAGGCACTGCACAACTTCGTCAAACATGGCTGGAGGCATCCTCATGAAGTTCTGGAACGCCCAAGTGTCTTCGCTCCTGAGCTCCACCATCAGCTTGTTGTACAGTCCGTCCTCCGCTCTACTGGCGAACCATCTTCGGACCCAGACTCTTTTTGGGTGGCTCCTTTTCTTCTCGCAGTAGTGTTCACAGAGCCTGCAGATGGCTTTGCACTGTTGCAGAACGATGGTGGCTGCCGAAAGGACTTTGTTACAATCGATGGTGGACATGACTGGATGCTGTGGAAGAGGAAGAGGCAGATGAAGGCTGCAGAGGTCTGCACCGCTGGGCTGCTGTTCTGAAAGTGCGATCCAGGCGAGTTGCTCCCCCTTTTTATAGGCAGTATAGGTTTTCCGCTAGGCATCCTCTAGGCATCCTCTAGGCATCCTGTAGACATCCTTAATATCCGAGATAGGTCCCCCCTGTGAACGTTTTTTCCGTTTTAAACGCTGTTTCCGTGCTGCATCCGCTAGGCATCCGTTCTGCATCCGTTCTGCGTCCGTTCCGCTTCCTCCCCGCGTCCGTTTACCACTGGAGCGGATGGGGTTGCACGGATGCGTAGCGGATGCCTAGCGGATATAGCGGATGCGTAGCGGATGCAGAACGGACGAACTGGATACATTTTCCGCGCAAAAGTTTTCGGCAGCCCAAAACTTTTGGAGCAGATGAAACGTCCATAAACGGATGTTGGACGGATAGAGAGGAAGCAAAACGGAGGCAGTGAGTACAGAACGGATACATCGCGTTAACCAACGGATGGCAAGGTTTTTTGTCCGTTTTACATCCTCTTTGCATCTGTTGGTTCAGTGTGACATGGGCTTAAGGTCGATCATCACATGACTGTGCCTGATTTTATGACATTTTCTGTGAGGATCATTAAGCATCCACATTATTTCCAATGGGACATTTTTCACCAGAAACAGAAAATAAATTCAGAACTCTGGGAACATCATAAATTGCAATTGTGTCATCATGGACACTGTAAACGGCCAGATGTTGAGTGACCAAAATGTAGTCATGTGATTTGTGGGGAGGAGAAGGTGGGTGATTGACAGAACTTCAAATCCAGGTTATAACTCCATTTTCCAGGGTCTCTGGTAACTTCAAACAGCCACTAAACAACGAGTTGTAAGTCAAGGACTACCTGTAGTGGATATAAGAAGTTAGAAGTAAAGAAATACATAATTAGTAATAGGAACTAAGTAATGTACCTCAATGTCGTAAACAATGTTTTGGGTTTCCTAGAAAGCAATAATGAGAATATTTATTTTTGTGAATAATAAAAAAATAAGAAGCACAACATAGTAAAGATGAGTGAGAGAGGTTGTTGAATATGATAAAATTTATCATCTTTATAATTTATAAATTTCTTAAGAGTAGAGAAGATATGGGTATCCTTGACTTACAACAGTTCATTTAGTGACTGTTCAAACTTACAGAAGCATTGAAGAGTGACATGACCGTTTTCACACTTACAATCATTGCAGCATTCTGATCATCACATAATCAAAATTCAGATGCTTGGCAATTGACTCATGTTTATGACAGCTGTAGTGTCCTGCGGTCAGGTGATCCGTTTTTGCAACCTTCTGAAAAGCAAAGTCAATGGGGAAGCAAGATTCCCTTAACAACTGATAAGTGAATAACTATGGCAAGGAAAGTTATAAAATGAGGCAAAATTCACTTCTATTAATTTCTTAATAGAAATAAATTTCTGTTTCTTAGGAATAGAAATTTTGGACTCTATTGTGGTTAAGTCAAGGACTACCTATATGTAGACTGTAAGTATGTATGAATGCATGCAGTAAGCCTCCCAGAATATTTGCATTAAAAAAGGCAACCTCTATTTTTAAACATCAATAAAAATTAATACATTTTACTGTTTTTTTACCTGGAGAAAATCTCATTAAACTCTGTGAGATATACTTCTAAGTTGACCAGTAGCAAAATTATTTATATAGTGCTGTAAATAAATTTTACAGTTCAGCTTTGGACCTGAAGACAAAAAGTGCTTCTGAATTAATGGGGGAAATCTGCATGTAGCACTGATATGCAGTTTTTAAAATCAACTGAATCTTTCTACCTTCTGAATCTCACTTCTGTCTTTGAGTTTGAAAAGATGGAGTGAACTGTGAAATATGTTAGATCATTTAAGGTATAGAGAGCAGGATTAACAGAACAAAGCAGCAGCAACAGCACTCTTAAAACAGAAAGAGTGACTGTTCAATCCATTATCATTAGCACAAGCACTGAAATCTGAAACAATTGCATGTTTTAATGAATCATACAACACATGTGATAAAATACTGGTTAAGAAATGACTGATTAACCCGAGAATAACTGCATTGTTTTAAATATGAAAATATATTCATGCACCCAACTTTCCCAAATCTAATGCCATCCATAAGTTTGAGGATTCCAATATTTCTGGCTTGAGTATTCTTGCAGTTTTGGCTCCAAACTCTAGTGTTTGGAAAGTCTGGTTGGGAATAACATGAAACATGGAAAATTCAATGTATTTTTAAAATTTTTCACTGCTTAAGCAAGAAGTTAAGTAGCTTTCCCCATTTTATGAGTTCATAAAACAGGGCTAAAACTAGCAATAGAAATGTTTAGGGGGAATTGTGGTCAAAAATTGAGGACTATATAATAAAATATATAATAAAATTCATGGAAATTCTAAGTTTAATGCTAAGAGCTTTATATGAGATTTTAAGATTCATCGATCCTGCAAATTTAACAAAATTTAACTTAGTGAAAAGTGAAATTTGTGTTCTCCTAGAACACCACACATGCTCCATAATTCTCAGTTAACATGATAGTAATGCAAAATTTTCTTCAGAAAAAGTGGGGCACTCTATTGTATTAAAGAACCTATCGAAGAATGGCTGAGATCAAAGTGACTAGATGGACATATTTTCATATATTGTGACATTATCTTCTTCCAAGATTGTTATTTAAATCTCTCCATCCAGTTCACGAGTTTTTCAGATGCTTTCATTCAAAAGCAATCATCGCTAATCCTGCTTAACTTTTTCAAGATAGGTAAAGTTAGTTAGATGCTGCCACTTTATTAGAGGAATTAAAAACAATTGAAAGAAGTGGGAATCTGAAGAAACCTTGAAGAGACTGAATTTAACTCAGGACACATAGCAATATGGATTTCAATAGAAAATAATAATGCGATACCTACAATTTTCAGCAGTATATAATTTCTAGATCTTCAAATGCCTGGTCTGTGACCATAATAAGATACTGAATTCTTTAAAATGCCAAGAATGGTGTTTCTTTAGATTTTGCAATGCTTTTTAATTTTTTTGTTTAGTTTAGAGGAAGTAGTTGACTGTAAAATTAGTCACTTTCTAGTTTTCTTTACAACAGGAAACACATATATAAATTTCTTGTTCTAATAACAAATTGAATGATAACAATCAGAGAAAATTACTAGTAATTTTATTCTACTGACCAATTTTGGGGATAATAATGATTTGTTAATGCAGAAACTTTCAAATACTATAAGTTTTCAAATGTTGCAAATAAAATCAAACAAATTTCTGACAAGCATAACAGACATCTTTGTCTCACAAAAATAGAAAAGGGAAATAAAGAGTGAGCCATAACAGACTTATTCTCATTAACAGATATTAAATTATAGAAGGTGATGAAGTGACAGGAACTGTGGGTAGAGGAGTTACCATGCAATATTGAAATTCAACTTTATGCAAGCTCAAGCAAAGCCAAATTAGAGACTTCAGAAGAGCTGATTTCAATAAATCTATAAAGAGCTTGGGAAGAGTTCATTCCATTGATGAGAATTCTTAGGGGAAAACAACCAGCAAAAGCTTGGGAAACTTTGAAAGTGAGATTATAAAAGCACGGTGAAGAAGAAAAATAATAGCTCTCAAAAGAAACCATCATAGCTGCATAAAGAACTCTCTGATAAACTGAAAGACAAAAAATGTCTTTTTTTGTATTAAAAGTGGAAAGAAAATCTAAGGCTCAAAATGAACTAGTTTGCGACAAAAATAAAATTGCTTCTTTTGGCTTGTATTTGGTTAAGATGGTTAAGACGATTTCAAAGAAATATATTTTATTTGGTCTTGTTTATGGCTTCTGATTTTTAGTCTTGGAATAAAAAAATAAAATTAGGATTTAGTTTGAAAATTTAATAATTGTAGTTACAGAACTGATTTGTAATAATTGTAAGTAATGTAAAAAGTTGAAGTTGTAATTGTAGCAGTATTTTACTGCATTGGAAATAGTAAGAAGTCAACATTTTTTTTCTTCAGTTTTGCCCATTCTGCACCCACCTTTTTAAATCTTCATTTTCACTGTATTTTATGACATAATAAAACCTTACTTATATATTGTACATGGATCTATGCAAGACATCAAGCTCCAGCACATCAAGTCAAGCATTAATCAATCAATAGAACATCACACATTCTCCTTATTTACTGTTCAATTTCTACTTTTTTCACACAGGCACAGTGCCACAGTTTTTCACACAGTTCCACTTTATGTTGTATTTATTACATTTGGCAGTCTCCATATTTGCAGAGAATATTCTGCACTGCAAAATGCATTTTCTAAATCCACTGCATCATATGCATTCTCTAACTTGACAAATGTTGCCATTTTCCTCACATTAGCCCATTAAAACAGCATTGAAAAAAGTGACTTAGATCCAACCATATTGGCTAGGCAAGACATAATTCATAGTTCAACATTCCAGAGCAGGGGTCACCAACCTTTCGATCTCAGGGACCACCAAACTCATACTTTTAAATCCTGAGGACCACTAATACGAAATTTTTAAAAAGCTAATATATTTAATATATTTTTTATGTTAAATATAAATTATATATATATACATATATATATATATGTTTTCTTAAATTTTCGTGGGTACTTACATGTACGGTATTCTGCTTTGTTCGGGTATTTTCCCACATCATTATAGTTGTGCTTTTAAAGCACAACTATACATATACACACACACAACTATATATATACATATACACACTATGTGTGCTGTTTAGCTTCCGTCGAGTATTATTCCACGTCATTGTAGTTGTGCTTTTAAAGTTGTAGCAACGTTTCAGCAACTTTAAAAGCAGAACTACAATGACGTGGGATAATACACGAAGGACGCTAAACAGCACACATGTAAGTACCTGTGAAAACTTAAAAAAACAAATATACACACTATATATATATATATATATATACATGATACACACACACATATACACACACACAAACACACTTATTTAGTTATAACAAAAATGTAAATGCTTAATGATAACAAAATAAAATGTTCTGGGCTGGAAGCCTCCCCCCACCTGACACCTTCCAGAGACAGAGGAGCGGGCTGTGTGTGTGTGTATGTGTGTGTGTGTCTGAGCTGCAGGGTCTTGGGGCAACTGCCACTGGGAGAAACAGAGGCAGAAAGTGGGCTTTGCTCCCTTTGGGGGGCAGCGCCCCTTGGCTGCCACTCCAGGGGCTTTTCAGCAGGCATCTGCCTACAGAAGGACTGCTGCTCTTGGTGATTAATTTGGTGGGGGAAGAGAAAGCATCTCTCACATTACCAGGGAAGGAAAGAGAGATGAAACAAAGCTCACTCTTTCACTGAAACCTGCAAAATACCAATTTATCGTGTTCCAGGAGTTCTTCGAAATCATCAAATACTCCCACTTGCAGTTCCCGTGCCTCCTGGCTCAGGTCCCTGAGATGCACGCTCCCACATACGGTGGTGGCAACAGTCCCCTCCCCCAGTGCCCACTGTCAGCTCTGTTAGGAATATGAAACACCTAACAGGTATTTGGGTTAGAAATATATAAACCAGGAGACATTTTATTACTGTCTCTTTAAGGGAATGCAATTGGGTGTGGTTTCTCAAACGGCCATAAGATGGAGCTAGAAACCCGGTTTGTCTTAGTCTGAATCTCAGAAGAGAGTGTATCTTTATTTCCTTCTGTTGGAAAGTATTGCTATTGCTAATTGACTGATATTACTGGATTTAATGTAAGTCTAATACTTAACTGTTTTTGACACTGGACTTTGTTACTGGAATATCCCTGGATTGAAAAACTGACTGATTAACCTGTGAATGACTTTTTGGACTGCTTATTTTGAACTTTGCTTAAACCTTTCTGGAAGTATACAGACAGCTGTTTACTGTTTAATTGTGGTTTACTATCCTGGTAAAGATGACACAAGTCACTTCAACAAGTCAATCACTGATAACCCAGTTGGATGGAACAAACTATGTTTCCTGGTTTATGAAATGCAGTCTATTTCTGCGTAAAGTAGGTTTATGGAATGTAGTTTGAAATCCACCAGATGTAAATGCTTGGGATCCAGAAAATGGGGATGATGCCAAGAAGATTGCTGACTTTAAACAGAACAACAAATGAGTTCTTTGTATAATTGGACTAACACTGAGTGACCAGCAGCTAGTCCATATTCATGGAAAAGAGTCTGCAGCTAAGTGTTGGCAGAATTTGAAGAGGATTTATGTTCGTGACAGTGTAGGTGCACACATACATCTTACAGGTAAACTGTTTAGAGCACGTCTTCTGAAAGGAAGAGATATGCTGGCTCATTTAAACTTCATGAAAAGAACTTTCCAAGAGTTACATGAAAAAGAACTAATATTTTCAGAGCTGCATCAAGTTTTCCTCATTGGATGAAAGTTATGATGACTATGTATCCTCACTGGAAGTACTGCCCAGAGATAAACTGACATAACTGGAAGATTGCTCGAAGAAGCAAGAAGACGACTAGATAGAGACCAACTGAGAAAGGAAAACCACAAGAAGAGGATTTATCTTCAACTATCTTTACCATTAGGAAATGTTTTTCTTGTGGGGCTAGAGGACATATTTAGCTAAATTCTGTAAAAAGGGAAAACAACAGAATACTAGTAATCACCAGAAGGCTAAAAAGAATGTTAGTTTAGCTATGTCTAGCAATTCAACTGTAAAAAATAATTTGTGGGTTGTTGATAGTGGAGCATCACAATGCATTACTAAAGATAGAAAAAGGTTTGTAAAGATGTCCACGAGTAAACAACATGTTTCATTGGCAAATGGATGGAAGATGAAAATATCAGGTGAAGGTACTGCATATTGTTCTTGTATAAATGAACATTTAACTATGTTGTATGTACCTAAACTGAAATTTAACTTGCTATCAGTAAGGGCTTTAGTTAATCTTGATTATGTAGTAACCTTTAGGGGAGATAACTGTATAATAGAGAAATAGGGTAAAAATATTACTGCTACTTTAAAGAATGATTTATATGTAATACATGATGATCAGTTGAAGATGGCTAACTCAGTTCATAACAATGTTAAGCCACATGATGAATGTATACATTTACTACATAGACTTTGTTACTGGAATATCCCTGGATTGAAAAACTGACTGATTAACCTGTGAATGACTTTTTGGACTGCTTATTTTGAACTTTGCTTAAACCTTTCTGGAAGTAAAAACCTACATTAACTGTATCTGTGGACTGTGTGTGTATTATTCCAACACTACTTTCCCTATACATCTCCCTGTATGCGCTCATTCTCCTAACGGGGAATTACCTCAACAAGCTCTCCCTATTAGTTTTCTAGCTTTGAATTGCTCCCGTCTCTCTCTCTTTCCTCCCCCCGCCCATGTGCAAGGCAGAAAGGAAAGGGAGATGGAGCCATGCATAGCTCTCCCCTTTTCCAGCCCTTGCTGCCTCTCCCAACATTGAAGCTTCAGAAATGCATCAAAGCTTCCACAGCGGTAGTGCCCTGAGTTGTTTCCTTGTCTACTACTGCCTCCTCCTCCTCCAGCACCACTTCCTTCTCTGGGTAGGGCGATTCTTAATTAATCAAGCATGCTAAGGCAACTCAGATGCTACCTCTGTGGTGGCTTTGCCTGTGTTTCGGAGGCTTCAATGTTGGGAGAGGCAGCAAGGGCTGGAAAAGGGGAGATCTATGCATGGCTCCATCTCCCTTTCCTTTCCTGCCTGCATCTGGGCTGGGGGGGGGGAAGGAAAGTGAGAGAGCCGGAAGCAATTCAAAGCTAGATAACTAATGGGGAAGAGCTGACAGTGGTCACTGGGGGAGGGGACTGCTGTTGCCACTGTCGCCAGGTGTAGGAGCTGGTTGGCGCATGCATCTCAGGGGGCCTGACTCCAGGATCCCTCAGAGAGCCAGGAAGCGCAAGAACTGCATGGCCCAGATTAATTGCCCACCAGTGGGCTGTGGCCCACTGGTTGCAGACCACTGTTCCAGAGTACACTAGAGAAATTGGTTAGAGGCTAGGCCAGTGGTTAATGCTGGGAAAATATTGGATGTGCAGGTCCAGCCTTTTTTCAGAGAGAAGTGGGAACAGTCTCTGCTGCAGCATGAAAATGTTCAACATTCCCTTTCTTCAAGCAAGTAAATGAAGTGTTAATGGAATATTAAAATGCCCTATTTATGACAGATCCAAATGAAGGAAATTAGTAGATAAGAATAATCAAGCATGAATACCTGTTGAAACAGTCCCTACTCTGCAATGTGTGTGGTTACTTATCTGTCCAGATATTATATTTTCAGCTCCTGAAAGACAGTCTTTAAAGCTCAATGTGGTTGAATTGGTCAAATAAACAAACCTATGCAGGCTACAAACAATAACTGGGGTTAGCTATTCAAAAGATTGAGTATTGATAAACTGGAGTATTCTGCCTCGCAGTGCTGCGATTTTTTATAATGATTTATTCAATATCTCCATTACTTTGCTTTAAAAATCTTACGCGGGTATATTCTCAAGCGTATAAACTAAGCCCAGTACACTGTTCTGGGCAGCCTAGAGAGACTCAAGGTCGAACTAAACTATAAGTTGACTCTGCACTGCTCCTCTCTGAAGAG
Source organism: Laticauda colubrina (assembly GCA_015471245.1). Taxonomy (NCBI): domain Eukaryota; kingdom Metazoa; phylum Chordata; class Lepidosauria; order Squamata; family Elapidae; genus Laticauda; species Laticauda colubrina. Next base: position 21,500,441 of record BLBF01000019.1, read on the forward strand.
TCAAAAGGCGTGCCCGCTGCAAGGAATCATTCTAGATAGCCCACTCGGGGCGCCCTCTGGGAACCGCTCTTCGCCTCAGCTTCCCCCTTTGTCGCCTGGCGAGAACTGCGGTAGATAAAATGTGCAGCGTTTTTCCTGCCCTGAGGAACGCAGCAGCAACGTCAGCTGTAGTTGGCTGGGCGATGCAAAATCTTCCTGTCTTTCCCGACAGGCGAACAAATCCTTGCAAAACCTTAAAGGTCAGAAAGTGTAATTTCTCCCCCTCAGTTTAGCGAAACAGTTAAGTTTCTCCCCAAGTGTCCTTTGGACCCTTGTCGCCTCTGATCCTTACCATTTGGGCCACTTTTAGCATGGCAGAGCAAGAGCCCGCGTAGCCTCTGTCGAGTAATCCGGTGTCCGGCCCGTAGGAAAGTGGCGACGGAGCAGAAGAGCTGGGAGCGCCCCCACTGCTGGCATCGATGCTGATGATCCGCATGCCGTGTTATATCCAGTTTACTGGATATCCAGCTTCCTGAATGAACGGGTGCAATTTGCTTCCTCGCTTTTTCCAAGAACAATTGCAATTGCAACACTTCTTAACTCCAAAGGCGGGACAGTGCGGGGTGGGGCCCAGTAACTCTCTGGCTAGGATGTCCCTTGTACAGTTAAGAGCCGGACAACGGCACAGGCTTGGTCCAGCACCCCACTAAAGCCACAGGAGTAAGGTGGAAGGCGGAAATGCTGCTTTGGGGAAGGGATCATGTCGGAGAGCGGTCTCCTGGAGGCTTAACCCGGTGCTGGACGCGCGAAGGGGGAGAGAAGGTAAAACAGGAAGGAGGGGGTGGAAGAAAAGGGCCCCCTCCTTCTCCGCACGCATCTACGATAAACAGGAAGTATATTAAATTGGTCGCGAGGGAAGAAGCAGTGAAATACTTCGGAGCTGCTGCTGCGAAAGTATTTCGAAAGAGGATGGGTAACTTCTGCAAAATGGTCGTCTTAGGTTATAATGGGGAAAAAAATTGCATAATTAGGCTAATAAGGTATTAAAAAGTATTTTTAGAACGCGTCATGATCATGGAAAGCAAAACATTGGAAAAGCAAATGAAACAGTTAAGAGTTGCAAAGTTTTATAGGCATTCTGCAAGTTTAAAACTGACCTACAGTATCTTTAAGCCTTTGGACAAATAAACGAAAATAGTTCATATAAAAGTTAAATATAACGCAGATATTAAAAGGCATCTCCTAAATGCCTTGTAGTTCTTAATGTAAGTACAAATCAGAAATCAAAAGGAAATAGTTCTGAATACCAAGAAATCTAGAGGTCACTTCAAGTGGTGCACTTTATTTTAAAAGAAAAATCAGTGTAAGTTAAAAGAGTAGATTTATCATATAACTGGGACCTGATGCTGAAGCCTGATCCTTAGCCTGATCCTGTAGATTGTGAATTAGATCTTATCCAGCTCTGGATCTTCCAGTTATAAAGAACATAAAGAACTGGATCTTCCAGTTATAAAGGCTGCAGATTCTGGGAATTGCAGTCATACTTTTGGAAGTAGCTAGTCTGCAGAAAGGTAGGACAACGAATCAGCTTCAGGGATTTGTTTATGTATTAAATTTATTCACCCGCTCATCTTACTGTCACGGAACTCCATATCCAATGGCAATGCTGTCTTATTGAAATTCACTACATTATATTAGCTTCAGGACTCCAACATAGCTAAAACTAAAACTGAGAATTCAGAAAATGAATTTCTCAAGGTGTGCCAAAGTTACAGAGTTTTACCCCAATGATAAGGATTAAATTAAAAAATTGCTAATTAACTCTGATTTGAGAGCATTCTGCATGACATTAAAAAAAAGAGTTATAATCACTATAACTCTATAATCACTAGACTACTGGTGACTTCATGGACATACTAATGCAGCTTTGTCAGAAATAGCGTATACCAGTATATTCTGTAAACAGTTTGCCAATCACCTTCCAAGATATTTTTCAAGTTCTCAAAATCAGAAGTCTTAGCATTCCCTGATAGTCTTATGTTCAACTATCTAATTATCAGAAATACCCTGGTTGGCTTCTCTGTTCAGACATGGTTAGCTAGTACCACCATTTGCTGACTATATAACATATATGGGCTTCCCTTAGCCTAAATAATTTTGCTACTTATAGACAGTTTAATGTAATTAATTTCACATATATTTTAATTCAATTGTTCCTTCACATTACTTGGAAATAATATATTTCAGGGGTGTCAAACTCAATTTCATTGAGAGCCGCATCAGGGTTGTGTTTGACTTTGGGGGGCTGGGTGAGTGTGGCAGGTGTGGGCATGGCCAGTTTGACATCACTCTGTTGGGGGCACCTATGATGGCCCAGTATAGCTGGGAGATCCATTTTCCCCAGTGGAGGAAGACAAGACCAAGGAGAGCGCCAAATCCTTGTCCTCCAGAGACCGCCTCATGGTCCCTCTCAGGCCATGCAGAGGACCCAGGACAGTGGCAGAGGCTGTCCAGCGCTCTAGGCAGTGGAGGGCTAGTGTGTTTGAGGGCATCAGGACCCCACAGCCTAGCCTAGTGGTGACTAATCTTTTCAGCATGAAGAGTGTACATCAGAAACCAGAAGAGCAGCTTCCCGATGCGCATGTGTGGGAGTGCCGGAAACTGAAAGTTTAGCTTCCCAGTACGTGCATGTGTGCTGGCCACCTGGTCTTGCACTTTCTAATGTGCATATGTGCAGGAAGACCAGTTGGTGTGTGTATGTGCTCTGGGGAGTTACTCTTCTGGTTTCTGGTGCTCCTGCACACAGGAAGTCTAGCTGGTCTGTGTGCACATGTGAACCGGGGGAATTGCTCTTCTGGTTTCTAACATGCATGCATGCATGAAGACCAGCTGGCTGGCACGCGTATGCGTGCTGGAACCCAGAAGAATGGGCGATAGCTGGTATGCTCAGAGAGATGGCTCTTCATGCCACTTCCGGCACGCATGGCATAGATTCACCATCATAGGCCTAGCCCAACCCAGCCCCATTTCTCTGAGAGGGTGCCTAGCTGCACTTTACCCCCTTTTTGAGGCTGCTGTTCTCTGTCTCCTTGGCCACATTGATCAAGATATGCATGGGAAAGAAAAGTATGTGGATCACAGGGAAGCCCACTCATTTTCCATGCAAGGAGACCTGGCTTTGTAACCAAAACATCCTCAGTGATAGAATGAGAGATTACCAGGAAAGGTCAGGCGACAAAGGGATGGTGAAAGGGCAGTAGGATTACTGGTGGCCAAGTGCTAAGGCAAATTTCCCTCAGACCCTCCATCCCTCTCATTATAATCTCCTTCCTTCTTTCCTTCTTTCTTTTCTCCTCTCTTCATTCTTCTTTCTTCCTATTTCCTTCAATTTCCTTCCTTGCTTTCTTTTTCTTTGTCTTTCCTTTTTCTTTGTCTTTCCTCTTTCCCTTTCTCCTTTCCTGTCTCTTGGATGCTTAAATGCAAAAGAGGTACAGAGGCGGTTTGAGTTCCTTCGGTGACAGAAATCCGTGATTGTGCGCGGTTTTGGTCTGGGCTCGCCGCTGAAGCGCCCTGTTAGGAGTAACTAATTGGAAAAAAATACGTAAAAAACACTATTTAAAAGTACCGATTTGGCTATCAACAATGGAGGCAATGATTCACCCAAACAATTTGGATATTTCTAGAATGATCAAATATAAAGATTTATTAGCTGTACAAGGAAATTTGAAATCCCATCAAGAACTTCAAGAACGGGGATTTAAAATAGATCAATGGGCATATTTACAAATTCATAGTAGATATAACCAGGATAGAAAAGAATTTGGAATTAGTAATAAACCCCAGCAGCTTGATAAAATTTTAATGGGATCGGGAAAAAAGAATATAACTAGATTTTACAATTGTTTACTCGAAGTAGAATTAGAAGAAGAAATAGTAAAAGGAAATATGATTGCTTGGAGTAGGAATGTGGGATATAATATCACTTTAAATGAATGGGAAAAAGTCTGGGGAAGTAATAATAAGATTACAAAATCGGTAAAGCATACAACGAAAATGCATATAAACTGTTTTATAGATGGCACCTTCCTCCTTCGAGATTGGCGAAAATGTGCCCCAAAATGAGTCCAAAATGTTAGAAATGTAAAAAGAATGAGGGAACTTTTTTCCACATATGGTGGTCATGCATAGAAGCCCAAAAATATTGGAAGATAATAAGAAATTGGCTAGAAGATATTACTAAAGAACAGATAGAATATAAACCAGAGTCTTTTCTACTAGGGATTTTTGGCAAACAAATATAAAAAAAGACAAAATATATTACAATACATATATTAATAGCAACTAGGTTGGCTTTTGCTCAGTGTTGAAGCATCCACAGATACCTACAAAGGAGATGATTACCAAAAATTTTCAAACTGTGCAGAAATGGACAAATTAACATTAGCTCTAAAAAACAAAGAAACTTCAATATATTATAATAGCTGGAATTATTGGTATAAGTGGTTAGAACAAAGATGAATTTTATAATATAGGATAGAAAGAATAAGATAAATTTATATGAGTGATGTATAAATTCTTGTAAAGATAAAGTGTTTAGAGATAGTAAAACCAAAGGAAGAAAAGTTCTCACAAATTGTCGAAAGTAAGAATATTTTTAACAAATCTCTTTTTTGTATTTTCTTTTTTTTTTTTCCCCGGTCCTCTTTTCCCATCCCCTTTTTTCCCTTTTTACCCCCCTACCCTTCAATTATGTACGTGTTATTATGTTGTTGTCTTTTTTTTTTAAATTGTAAAATCAAGAAAATTTGTTTAAAAAAAAAAGGAATATGAGTCTCCTAACAGGTATTGGAGTTAGAAATATATAAACCAGTATGTATAAATATAATATAATTATATATAAATATATGTAAAATATATATATAAACATTTTAATACTGTCTCTTTAAGGGAATGCATACAATTGGGTGTGGCTTCTCAAATGGCCATAAGATGGAGCCAGAAACCTGGGTTGTTTTTAATCTAAGTCTCAGAAGAGAGTGTGAGTGTATCTTTGTTTCCTTCTGTTGGAAAGTATTGCCGTTGTTCCATTTTTCCTAATTGACTGATATTTACTGGATTTAATGTAAGTCTGATACTGAACTGTTTTTGACACTGGAATTTAATATTTGGATTATCCCTGGATTACAAGACTGACTGATTTATTTGTGAATGATTTTGGACTGCCTATTTTGGATTTTGCTTAAACTTTCTGGAAGTAAAAACCTACATTTACTGTACAGTGTATCTGTTACTGTGTGTGTATTATTCCAACATTACTCTCTATACGTCTCCCTGTATGCGCCCATTCTCCTAACGGGGAATTACCCCAACATTGGTCATGGGCCCAGGCCATACCATGCTCAGATAACTGAGAGTTAGTGTGAATGCACAGTACTGTATACAGAGAGCTGTTTACTGTTTAATTGTGGTTTACTATCCTGGTAAAGATGGAACAAGACACTTCAACAAGTCTATCACTGGTAACCCAGTTGGATGGAACAAACTATGTTTCCTGGTCTATAAAATGCAGTCTACTTCTGCGTAAAGAAGGTTTATGGAATGTACTTCAAGACCACCAGATGTAAATGCTTGGGATGCAGAAAATGAGGATGATGCCAAGAAGATTGCTGTCTTTAAACAGAACAACAAATGAGCTCTTTGTATAATTGGACTAACACTGAGTGACCAGCAGCTAGTCCATATGCGTGGAGAAGAGTCTGCTGCTAAGTGTTGGCAGAATTTGAAGAAGATTTATGTTCGTGACAGTGTAGGTGCACACATACATCTTACAGGTAAACTGTTTAGATCAAGTCTTCTGAAAGGTGGAGATATATTAGCTCATTTAAACTTCATGAAAGGAACTTTTCAAGAGCTACATGAAAAAGAACTAATATTTTCAGAGCTGCATCAAGTTTACATCATTCTTTCCTCATTGGATGAAAGTTATGATGACTATGTATCTTCACTGGAAGTCCTGTCCAGAGATAAACTGACATTGACTGACATAACTGGAAGATTGCTAGAAGAAACAAGAAGACGGCTAGATAGAGACCAACTGAGAAAGGAAAAACCACAAGAAGAGGATTTATCTTCAATTGCCTATAATGTTAGGAAATGTTTTTCTTGTGGGGCTAGAGGACATTTAGCTAAATTCTGTAAAAAGGGAAAACAACAGAGTACTAGTAATCACCAGAAGGCCAAGAAGAATGTTAGTTTAGCTATGTCTAGCAATTCAACTGTAAAAAATAATTTGTGGGTTGTTGATAGTGGAGCATCACAATGCATTACTAAAGATAGAAAAAGGTTTGTAAAGATGTCCACGAGTAAACAACATGTTTCATTGGCAAATAGATGGAAGATGAAAACATCAGGTGAAGGTACTGCATATTGTTCTTGTATAAATGAACATTTAACTATATTATATGTACCTAAACTGAAATTTAATTTGCTATCAGTAAGGGCTTTAGTTAATCTTGGTTATGTAGTAACCTTTAGGGGAGATAACTGTATAATAGAGAAAGAGGGTAAAAATGTTACTGCTACTTTAAAGAATGATTTATATGTAATACATGATGATCAGCTGAAGATGGCTAACTCAGTTTATAACAATGTTAAACCACATGATGAATGTATACATTTACTGCACAGACGTCTAGGGCACATTAATTTCAAAATGCTCAAACAAACTGTTAAATTGGCAGAGGGAGTAAAATTGAAACCCTGCAGCAAGTATTTACACTGTCATGCTTGTAGCCAAGATAAAAGTAAGGTTACTCCAGCTAAAAAACTAAATGGGTTTAAGACCAAATAACTTTTAGAGGTTGTGTTTGCTAACATAACTGGTCCTAAGAAACCAAGTTTAGGAGGTGCCTGTTATATTTTGAGTATTATGAGTATTATGAACCATTACTCAAGATACAGTTTCAGGTATTTTATGAAAAACAAAACAGAAACATTCCAACATTTCTTTAATTGGCTAAGGTTTGCTGAGAAAAAAATGAAAAGTAAAGTAATTACTTTAGTAACTCATAATGGGACTGAATTTGTTAACAAAAGATTCCAAAATATGTTAAAATTGGCTGGTGTGGAGCATAAACGTTCTGCACCTTACAGACCACAACATAACTCTTTTATAGAACGAAGAGGGCAAACATTACAAACCATGGCTCGCAGTATGTTATCTGATTCAGGTTTACCTGAAACACTGTGGGGTGAGGCCATAATGTGTAGTAACCATGTTTTAAATAATGTAGTAAATACAACAACTGGAGAATTGCCATTCACTCATTGGCATGGCAGAAAACCAAATTTAGGTTACCTACACACATTTGGAGCTCCAGCATGGGTGCATATTCCCTCACAAGTAAGACTGAAAGGGCAACATAGAGCTAAGAAGTTATTTTTTGTGAGTTATGAGGCCAACCACAGATCATTTAGATTTGGGGATCAAGGTACAGCTCATGTTTATTGTAGCGCTAGTGCAAAATTTCTTGAGCATGTTGGGTGGGATAAACTGGAACAGGAATCCAGCAATGATATTATTATTGACACCCAAATAGTCCCTAAAGATAAAATCAGTGCACCCCAAATAGCCACTAAAGAGGAAGAGGAAGAACAGGAGGAAGTAGTAGAACAAGCACAGGAAGAAATAGAAGAACAGGAGCAGATGGCACAGGAAAGTCCACCAGTAAGTCCTGTATTACCAAGACGTTCAACCCGAATAACACGACCACCTGATAGATATCAGGCTAGTGTCGTATGCCAAGTGAATACAATTCCAAGTAACGAAAGTGAACTAAAACTCTATCCTGCTAAGGATCAGGCTGCTTGGCAGAAAGCAAGGGATAAGGAACTGGAGTCATTAAAAGGACAGGAGGTATATGGAAATGTTCAGTTTTTGCCAGGTAAACATGCCATAGGATGCAAATGGATATATAAGCTAAAGACAGGTGTAGATGGGACTGTTATCCATAAAGCCAGGTTAGTAGCACGAGGATTCAATCGGACAGCAAATGACTGTGATGAGGTGTTTGCACCTAGTCTGAAGGCTACTACATTAAGGGTAGCATTAGTGTGGGCAGCTGAGGAGAAATATATTGTAAATCATTTGGATGTAGAGACAGCTTATCTGCATGCACCATTGCAACACACTATATATTTAAAGAAACCTTTAGGTCTAAAAATGATAATACTGATAATGATTGCTGGAAATTGAAAAAGAGTCTTTATGGTTTAAAGCAATCAGGATATGAGTGGAATCAATGTATATTTAAAGAATTAACTAAAATTGGTTTTGTAGCGGGCATGGCTGATCCATGTTTGTTTAAAAGAGAAAGTAATGGTATGATTTCATTATTGTTATTATTTACTGATGATATAGCATTAATCACCAAAACTGAACAAGAAGCTACTGAGATAATTTCACTGCTGGAAAATAAATTTAAGATAAAACAATTAGGAGAAATCAAACAATATCTTGGTTTAAAGCTAGATAGAACTAAGGAAAAGCATTGATTAGATGGAGATCTATTAAACAGAAACATCTAAGTTTGTCAACAATGGAGGCTGAATTCTCATGTTTGTCTTTACTATGTACAGATTTAGTTTTGTATAAGAAATTATTAATTGATATGGGAATTAATGTAACAGATCCTATTGTTGTTTATGAAGATAACCAATCAGCAATACAGATGGCTTCAAATATTGCTGTTAAAAAAAGAACGAATCACACAGATTTAAGATATTTAAATGTGAGACAATGTGTGCAAAGTAAGATGATTAAGCTAGAATACTGTATGTCAGAAAACAATATAGTAGATCATTTTACAAAGGTCCAAGGCTCTATAAAGCATAAGGCTAGCTTGAAGATTATGGACTTAGAATGTCAGGTTGTATATATTATCTTACCCAAAAGGGGAGAATGTTAGGAATATAAAACATCTAACAGGTATTTGGGTTAGAAATACATAAATCAGTATAGACATTTTAATACTGTCTCTTTAAGGGAATGCAAGAGCATGCAATTGGGTGTGGCTTCTCAAACGGCCATAAGGTGGAGCCAGAAACCTGGGTTGTTTTAGTCTGAGTCTCAGAAGAGAGTGTGAGTGTATCTTTGTTTCCTTCTGTTGGAAAGTATTGCCATTGCTCAATTTTTCCTAATTGACTGATATTACTGGATTTCACGTAAGTCTGATACTGAACTGTTTTTGACACTGGACTTCGATATTTGTATTTTCCCTGGATTGTAAACTGACTGATTTACTTTGAATGATTTTGGACTGCCTATTTTGGACTTTGCTTAAACCTTTCTGGAAGTAAAAACCTACATTTACTGGCCAGTGTGTGTTTATTTTTCCAACACTACTCTCTATACGTCTCCCTGTATGCGCTCATTCTCCTAACGGGGAATTACCTCAACATGCCCCAAGCTGGCTGGTTTCAGGGCTAAGCCACCCCGTAGAAGTGGTGAAGAGGTGGGAGACTGCTAGCAGGGTTGAGGAGAGCCACAGCTCTCCTCAGCTGGCCATTACTCCCTTTCCCGAAAGTGTTTGCAGCGGTGGTCAGAAATGGTCACCACAAAGAAAAACTTGACCAGAAAAGAATGTGCAGGAGGAAGATAAGAAATGAAAGTTTTGGCTCACTGGGTCAAATTGCAAAAACAACTAAAGTAACCTGGAATTTAAACTTACAAAAAAATAACATTGCTCCCAAAGAAGAGTCGGAAGGAGTGAAGGAAAGTGAAAAGGAAAAGGTTTGTTTGTTTTTTTCTTCTCTCCCTCTCCCTATACTGACAACTAAGAGTCTTAAATATTTGAAAAATCCGCTTTGACATCAACAGGCAATTAAGCTGAAAATAAAACATGTCAAAGGGATAATAAAGATTTCTGGACACTATTTTTTTTTTCATAAACAGGAATGTAGAGAAAAAGAATAAAAGGGCAGGATCTGGAAAGAGGGAGGAGACTGCCTGGAATTAAAAAGAATCTGCAGGAAAACTTCAACAAGACTTCTAAAATATACATTTTAACTGAAACTTTGTAACTAAACAGTAGAACCTCAGGAAGAGAAAGTGAAAAAAAAGAGCAAAACGAAATAGCTTGCATGTATTTGGATTCTTGGTTATTGCATTTAAATGACTAAAATTAATCGGGTGGTTCAAAATTTATACAATGGCACTACTTCTGGATGAATTAAAAATGGAACTTAAAAAAGTATAAAGAAGATGCACAAGAAGGGAGGGGTTATTTTCGCTTCATTTTTCAATTCTTAGAAATGGAGATTTGAAACTATGAGAAAGAACAAACTTTGCAAAACAAGAAGACTGGGACAAAGAAGACGCCATCTTTAATGAACAAGTAATTCTATGTGGGGAAGAAAAAGGAAAGGAGGGAAAGAGAATGGAGAATTTAAGACTTAAAAAAACAACCAAAGAAAAGAAAAATAATTCAAAAAATAAGTATAATACTGGAAAGCAACAGAAGTGGGGAATACAGAAGAGGGAAATAGAGGTCGAGAGACAAGGGGGTAAAAAGGGGGGGAGAGAGAAGAAGAGAGGGAAGAAGGAAAGGAAAAGTTACAAACGACCGGAACAAGATATAGAGAAACAGGACCTATTTAGAGATAATGGGTGAAAATTTAACTGAAAAAGGGATTCTGTAAAGGTACATAAGATTGTATTGTTATATTAGTAATAGAAATAACTTTACAAAATTGGAAACAATGTATGATTAAAATGAGGGATAAAATAGTGTAATTACGTGAAATGTTTGTTAATAAAATAAGTGAAATAAAATAAATGAGAAAATTGAATTAGGAAGGGACGGGAACATTTTAATTAGTTAATGTTTCATAAAACAAGTGAAGAGGGGGGGAATAATTATGGAAAGTTTATAATTGTTCCCATAGAAGTATGATATTTAATTGAAAAGTAATGTTAAAGAAATTAAGATTTTAATGAATATTAATATTAATGACAGAATTGAATTGGAATGGAATGTGTTTTAATTACATATATTTATATTTTTTTCCTTTTTTAAAGAATATAGTGTGTATTTTAAGAATGTACCAAGCAGAATCCGAATGGAAATTATGTATTATATTGAATGTTATAATTTTAGGGTATATATTGAAGCCTAAGTAAGTTAAATGGATAAACTTAAAAGATATAAAGGCATCATACTCCAATCAGTAACTACAGGAGAAACTTTGTTTAATGAAAAAAGATAATAGATAATTGAAACAGGACAGACAAAAAAATATGATTTGAACTGAGATGAAATAATTAAAATAAAATTGAGAAAATTAAAAAGGGAGAAGCTTTGCAGAAAATGTAAAACAGTAATAAGATATGGAATAGAACATAAAAATGAGCATGAAATTGAATTTGTGTCTGTACGAAGAAATGTAACCCAGGATTATGCTACTTTCAAAAAAGATGTTTTATTTGTATTTTTTTTGTGAAAACTCAAAATTTACAAAAAAAAAAAAAATGCAAAAGAGGAAACATTTCTCGATGCCTTGTGATCAGATGCACATGGAAATCGGAAAAACCTGCTTTGGCAAAGAAGGTAATTGTTAAAGCCAAGGGGATATTAAGATTTCTGAACATTGGAACTAAAAACCAAAAATTTTCTTTCTTTTTTTTTTTTTTGCTATAAGTGGGAAGGGAGAAGCAAAGAATATATATTAAGATTTTGTTGGAGGAGACGGCTTGGAACTTTTAAGATCAGAGATAACAGCAATAAGACTTAAAAAATTACTCTGGAACTGTGTAATTAAATTTCACCCCAGGAAAAGATAGTATAAAAAGAAGAAAGTGCTAAATGAAACAGTTTGTGCTGATTTGGATTGCTTTGTGACTTTGGGACTCTTGGAAACTATTTTTTGAAAGACTAAAATCATTTGGGCTGTTTTAAAAAAAATCTTACAATGGCATTATCTGTTGAAGAATTGAAAATAGAATATAAAAAGTTAAAAGAAGAGGAACAAGAAGGCAAGGGCTCTTCTGGATCTGTTTTTCACTTTTTAGAAATGGCGATTTCTACCTACCAGAAATTACAACAACAAGAAAGCTGGGAAGAAGAAGAAGCCATCTTTAATGGACAAATAATTTTAGTTGAGGAAGAAAAGGGAAAGGGAAAGAAAATGGAGAATTTAAGATTTAAAAAAACAACCAAGAAAGGGAAAAATAAGGTGAAAAATCGATACAATGTCAGGAAGCAACAGAAAAGAGGAATACAACAGAGAGGGGAGACCAAGAGGGTGGAGATTGAGAGATGGGGGGGGGGGGCAAAAAGACTAGACTGGATAAGAGAGGAAGGGAAAAAGGGAAGAGAAGTTAAAACAAGATGTTAACAAAACAGGTTTTTTTTAGAGACAAAGGGTAAAATATACTTAAAGAAGAGATTCTACAAAAGTGCACAGGATTGTATTGTAGTATTTGTATTTGAAATAGAGTAAGAAAATTGGAATATTATATGAGTTAACAATATATTAAAGGGAATGTGTAAAATGTCTAATAGAGTTTAATTAGCTATGGAACATTTTTTTTACTATACTATAAGCTTACTATTTTTTTCTCTTTTTTTGTTATTTTAAAATGTACTATGTAGAATGCACCAAGCAGAATCAGTATGGAAATTATATATTATTTTAAGTGTTAAATCTAGGGGAAAGATAAAAAGTCGTCATACTTCAACCAGTGATTACAGAGAAATTTAGCAGTAAAGAGAAAAAAAAATAGATAATTGAAAAAGAACGGACAAAAGATACAAGTAAAATGATTTAAATTGAGATGAAATAAATAAAATAGAATTAAGAGAGTGAAAAGAGGGGAGAAAACATATAGAAAATGTAGAATGATAAATGAGATATGAAATAGTATATAAGGTGAGCATGAATTTGATTTATGTCTGTAGAAAAAGATGCTAACCCAGGATTAAGCCACTTTTCCAAAAAAAAGTTTTATGTTTTCATGTTTTCATGTTTTGTGTTTTGTTAAGTTAGTTTATTGAGAATTAATAAAATTTTGGAAGAATGTTAGAAGAGAATAATGAAATTGTTAACAAGACAGATGAAAGTATAAGTACAATGAATAAAGAGATATAGAAATTTAGGTAAAAGGAGAAGTTGGAAAAAGAATAAATAAGATATGCATATGTGATAATCTGGAACTATGTTGTACTCAAAAAAGATGTTTTATTTGTTTTGTTAAAACTTAAGCAGTTTTTAGAAAAGAGATGTTATGTTATTAGGTTTTATGTTTTGTTTGTGTATTGTCTTTAAAAACTAATAAAATTTGTTTTTTAAAAAATGTCAATCGGGTTAAATTGAAGAACCTGACTAATCCAACTTCAGGCTGAATTGTGAAGTATTTAATTGTATATTGCCATAACTGTCACACTAATTCTGAAATTCTTAAGAAAAAAAATATGGAAGAAATTCCAATTCATGGGATTCTGGATCTGTTTGAAGATGACAAAATCGAAGACAAAATTAGTTCCTTTTTATGCTAGGTTTTTATGCTAGATCAGGGGTGTCAAACTCAAGGCCTGGATCTGGCCCACAGGGTACTTAGATCTGGCCCATGGGGCTGTCTTGGAAATAATGAAGACCAGCCCATAGTACCGCTGCTAGTGAAAATGGAGCTCATGAGGGCCGCATGCAGACCCCACAAGCTCAATTTTCACTGATAGAGGGTTGCAGGAGGCTGTCTCAGCTGAAAATGGAGCTCAGGAGCCTGTTTTTGCTGGCAGAGTACTTGGGCCACCACAGGTGCCCCCGACACAAGTGACATCATGCTGCCCACACCCACTCCAGCCTCCCAAGTTCAAACGCAACCATGATGCAGCCCTCAATGAAAGGGCTGTTTCAAGTTTGACACCCCTGCACTAGATGGTACTGCATGAGTTAGTCCTTCATTTAAAAAATTATGGTGCTTCAGTGAGGTATCTAGTTGTTCTACTTAAAATTAAGGAACATTTCTCTTATAAAAATCTTAACCGTGAAAGTTTATAGATTGTAAATTCAGTGTCCCACAAAAATGTAGTTGCTGGTTGTGAAGCTTTACAGGTAAAACTAAAAAAATTAGAATATCATGCAAAAGTTCATTTATTTCAGTAGTGCAACTTAAAAGGTGAACCTAATAGATAGACTCATTACATGCAAAGCAAGATAGTTCAAGCCGTGATTTGTCATAATTGAGATATTTATGGCTTACAGCTCATGAAAACCCCAAATCCACAATCTCAGAAAGTTAGAATATTGTGAAAAGGTTCAATATTCTTAGGCTCAAAGTGTCCCACTCTAATCAGCTAATTAAGCCTGCAAAAGGTTCCTGAGCCTTTAAATGGCCTCTCAGTCTGGTTCAGTAGGAAGCACAATCATGGGAAAGACTGCTGACCTGACAGTTGTGCAGAAAACATAACTGACACCCTCCATAAGGAGGGAAAGTTTCAAAAGGTAATTGCAAAAGGAGTTGGATGTTCCCAAAGTGCTAATATCAAAGCACATTAATAGAAAGTTATGTGGAAGGGAGAAGTGTGGAAGAAAAAGGTGCACAAGCAGCAGGGATGACCTCTGGGATGAAAAGACTATTCAAAAGTGTTGGGGACTTTCACAAGGACTGAGGCTGGAGTCAGTGCATCAGGAGCCACCACACAAAGACTGATTCTGGACATGGGCTTCAAATGTCATATTCCTCTTGTCAAGCCGCTCCTGAACAATAAACAAGGTCAGTAGTGTCTTACCTGGGCTAAAGAAAAACAGAACTGGTCTGTTGCTCAGTGGTCCAAAGTCCTCTTTTCTGATGAGAGCAACTTTTGCATCTCATTTGGAAACCTAGGACCCAGAGTCTGGAGGAAGAATGGAGAGGCACACACTGCAAAATGCTTGGAATCCAGTGTGAAGTTTCCACAGTCTATGTTGATTTGGGGAGCCATGTCATCTGGTATTGGTCCAGTGTGCTTCATTAAGTCCAGGGTCAATGCAGCCATCTACCAGGAGATTTTGGAGCACTTCATGCTTCCTTCTGCAGACGAACTTTATGGGGATGCTAACTTCATTTTCTAGCAGGTCTTGGCACCTGCCCACACTGCCCAAAGCACCAAAACCTAGTTCAATGACCATGGGATTACTGTGCTTGATTGGCCAGCAAACTTGCCTGACCTGAACCCTATAGAAAATCTATGGGGCATTGCCAAGAGAAAGATGAGAGACATGAGACCGAACAATGCAGAAGAGCTGAAGGCCGCTATTGAAGCATCCTGCTCTTCCATAATACCTCAGCAGTGCCACAGGCTGATAGCTTCCATGCCACGCTGCATTGAGGCAGTAATTGATGCAAAAGGGGCCCAAACCAAGTGCTGAGTACATATGCACGCTTATACTTTTCAGAGTATAATATTGTTCTATGTACAATCCTTGTTTTATTGATTGCATATAATATTCTAATTATCTGAGATTGTGGATTTGGGGTTTTTATGAGCTGTAAGCCATAATCATCTCAATTATGACAAATCATGGCTTGAACTATCTTGCTTCATCTTTAATGAGTCTATCTCATATATTAGTTTCACCTTTTAAGTTGCTGGCCTGCTGCCTGTTTGAGACATGAAGTGAAGTTAATCAAGAGTGTCAGGTTCAGTCACCACCACGCAAGAAGAAAAAACAACACCTATAGCGGATTCTGGGGTAAGCTGTTTATCTTCGCTAAAATAGCACCAACACTAATTGTGAAGTTGAAAAAAAACTAACTGCAATTGAAATCAGGTCAAACTGCCCAGTGTTCCCTGTACTTTTATGTGTGAGTTAATGCAGCTACGCCCCATCCACCCTGACACATGCGCCACCCAATCACCAAAGTGCCGTTGCTGCCCTGCAGCTATCCAGTGATCATTAGCTATTCAGCGCTTCCATCTGGTTGCCTAATGCAGCCCATCAAAAGAACTCAGGAAAGTCAAACTCCCAGCCTGGAGCATCAGCTATTTGTCGGGTGGCATGCAGGAAATGGCCTATTCTCTCCTTTGATTCACTTGCTGAATATAAAGACAGATAACTCTACAAATTCTTCCATACAAAGTTTATTTTATTGATTATATTAGGTATCTTCACAGTTCATAACTCACAGTTATGTCGAGATGCATCTAATGTCCAATTCTTTGCATAATTGAAATCATAGTGTAAAATGATAGTAATTTTTTCCCCTGTTTCATCCCATGGGAGTAGAGCCAAAGGAGAAGTGCTAGCCTGAAGCTAGAGTCTGAGCAAGAGTAAAGAAACCTCCCCCAACCCACCAAAGGTCAATTCAGTGACCAATCAGGATTACAGATGTGGCCACATGACATGAACTACATTTCCCAGGATACCTTAACTACAGTTACCATGTCCCCTTAAGAGGACATCTCCCAATTCCTAACTAACTATACCTGGCTGGACAGCATACTCCCCACCTGGAATTATAAATTCCGCTATTAGCTAAAAGCAAGTAACAGTATAACTAAGATAAACAGTAAAGATTAATGAAACATCAAACAAAGCAAAGCATGCAAAGCTTGAGGTTCAATCTTCAAGTTCAGCCTTTCTCAACAGCAACAGGTTGGTGATCAGTGTGGTGTAGAGCTTTTTGGTGAAAGTCTGCTGGTCGCCGGAGGGATCTGTTGACCTCACTATCAGGACCTCGACTTGGACTAGGCAATCCAAGCTGGGCAGGATTTGATGCACGAGTCCCATAGGCCATAAGTTCCGATGTGCATCCTTGTCTTTTAGCAAGAGTTCAGTTCTTTGCACTGCCATTTATGATGATATTGTAGGGTAGACAAGTACTCTTGCTTCCAATGGTTCCAAAAGTTGTTGGCAAGTTGTTGAACTTGTCTCGTCGTTTGTACAAGTCCTTAGAGTCAAAATTCCCTAATGGTACGGGCCAGTCACTGGTCTTCTGAGTTAGCAAGATGGCTGGAGTGAGGATAGTTGGATTCTCAGGATCTGAGGAAAGCAGAACTAAAGGTCAACTGTTGATAATGGCTGCTACTTCTGCCATCAGGGTGGATAGTCTCATGTTAGTGTAGGTGCCTTCATCAACATGGAATCCAGGATCCTGTGAGCTATTCCAAACATGCGTTTTCATGCTCCTCCCATATGGGATGCATGGGGAGGGTTAAATATCCATCTGCACTTGTTGGCTTTAAGGTAGGCATCAGTTGGCTAGTTAGGGCAAATGTCTTCTTGTATCTGTAGTTCTTTACAAGCGTGTACAAAGTTCGTTTCACAATCAGATCTGAATACCTTGACTGGGCCTCTGCAGGCTTGAAACCTTCTTAGGGCATTGATGAAACAAGAGGCGTCCATAGATTCGATGACTTCGATATGGACAGCTCGGATGCTGAGACATGAAAAGTACTGCCCATCGTTTGCTGCTAGCTTGACACCCCTGGTCCATCGGGCAGACACTGACCAAAGGCCAAATACATCTAGGCCTACATTGGTAAAAGGTGGCTTGGGACTCAGGCGTTCAGGTGATAGGTAAGCCATCATTTGTTGTAGGGTTGTGCCCTGTTGTTTGTGACAATGTTAACAGGAAGTAAGAACAGTCGTGATGCATCGTTTGGCACCAACGATCCAGAATCCATTCGCTCTGATGGTACCTTGAGTGGCGGCCTTGATGGTGGACTGCTTCATGGTAGTGTTGAACTACCAGTCTCATTACATGTTAGCTAGCAGGAAGGATGAAGGGGTGCTTGCTGTATGAGGTCATGTCAGCTTTGCGTAGATACCGTCACAACTTTTTGGTTGTCAATATAGATATATATATGTTAATCTCAGAAGTGGACTTGATTGTGGTATAGGATTCATCTCTCTGCTAGGGTATAGAGATCTGGGAAGCATGACTGGAAGCCTTTCTGGTGAACAAGGAGATGGACAACTGTGCAAATGATTACAGTCACGCTCAGAATGAGACGTTTCCATCAGGAGAAGCGTTCAAAGTGAGCAGGTTTTAAGGGCCTTCCTTCTTGTGTTCGACCGTTGTTTGCATGCAGATGACCTTTTCCTCTGTCTTCTTGACCGGAGATGGAATGTTGGCATCTTGATCTGGAACTAAGAGCTCATTCTTGACTAGAGGTTGAATGTTGGCAATGGATGCAAAGAGGATGTAAAACGGACAAAAAAGCTTGCCATCCGTTGGTTAACGTATTCTGTACTCACTGCCTCCGTTTTGCTTCCTCTCTATCCGTCCAGCATCCGTTTATGGACGTTTCATCCGCGCAGAAAGTTTTGAGCTGCTCAAAACTTTTGCATGGAAAATGTATCCAATTCGTATGTTCTGCATCCACTATGCATCCGTTCTGCATCCGTTACGCATCTGCTATATCCGCTGGGCATCCGCTGCACATCCGCGCAACTCGCATCCGCTCAGACGCAGGGAGGAAGCGGAACGGACGCGGAACGGATGCAGAACGGAAGCCTAGCGGATGCAGCACGGAAACAAAGCATTTAAAACGGAAAAAACCTTCGCAGAGGGGACCTATCTCGGATATTAAGGATGTCTAGAGGATGCCTAGAAGATGCAAAGGGACACCTATACTGCCTATAAAAAGGGGGAGCAACTCACCTGCATCTCGCTTGCAGACCAGCAGACAAGCTGTGCAGACCTCTGCAGCCTTCATCTGACTCTTCCTCTTCCACAGCATCCAGTCATGTCCACCGTGGATCGTAACAAAGTCCTTTTGGCAGCCACGATCCTTCTGCAACAGTGCGAAGCCATCAACAGGCTCTGTGAACTCTACTACGGGAAATAAAAGAGGCGGCCAAGAAGCGTCTGGTTACGAAGATGGTTCGCCAGAAGAGCAGAGGACGGACTGTACAACAAGCTGATGGTGGAGCTCAGGAACGAAGACACTCGTGCATTCCAGAACTTCATGAGGATGCCTCCAGCCATGTTTGACGAAGTTGTGCAGCGGCTGACACCCAGGTTGACCAAGGTAAACACCAACTTCCGGCCCAGCCTGGAACCTGGGCTCAAGGTGGCACTCACTCTGCGCCACCTGGCCTCGGGGACCACCTACAGGAGCATGCAGTATGGCTGGAGGGTGCCACACAACACCATCAGCATTGTGGTCAGAGAAGTGGTGCAAGCCATCATTGAAGAATACAAGGAGGAGCTCCTCCAGTGCCCTTCCACTGAAGAAGGATGGAAGAAAGTTGCAGAGCAGTGGTATCAGAGGTGGAACTTCCCCCACACCGTTGGAGCCATAGATGGCAAGCACGTGGCCTGCAAAGCGCCAGCCAACTCAGGGTCCTCTTATCACAACAACAAGGGCTTCTTCAGCATCATCCTCTTCGCCATGGTCGATGATGACTACAAGTTCATGTACATTGATGCTTCAGGCAACGGCTCAGATGCCCAGGTATACAACGCAAGTAACCTCAAGGGTGGGCTGGAACGCAACCTCATGGTGGGCTTCCCAGATCCAGACCCCCTGCCGAACGACACGCAAGATGTGCCCTACTTCATCATGGGGGATGACGCCTTCTCCCTCACAACCTACTTCATGAAGCCCTACATCTCCAAATACCTCACCCGTGAAGAGAGGATCTTCAACTACAGGCTGTCCAGGGCAAGGCGGGTGGTGGAGAACGCCTTTGGCATCCTGGCCAACAGGTTCCAGGTACTTCTCACCACCATACAGCATCGCCCAGAGACCGTGAGGAGGATCATGGAAGCTTGCTGCATCCCGCACAATCTCATGGGCACCCACTACCCAGTCTTGCAGAACAGGCTCGTGGACCTCCAACAAGGCAATGGGGGCATGGCACTCCTCTTGGTCGCTCAGTCTCAGGGGTGAAGGGTCCAGGTGCTGTGGAGATGGCTGGTGCTGGAATGCTTGTCATCAGCTCCTCCAGAAGCAGAAGCAGCAGAAGCCCCAGCCCCAGAAGAGCGAGCCCGTGCTGCAGAAGCCCCAGCAGAACCAGAGTGAGGGTCAGGGGGCGGGATGGTAGCCCTGTTCCTCTTGCAAGGGCTGGCAGCAGATGGCTGAGCCTTGCTGTGCTTCCGCATGGTTGTGGGGTTATTGGCTGGCAGGGAGGCTGGCAGGAACCAAGGCTTGCAGGAAGGCTGGCACCAAGGCTGGCAGGAAGGCTGGCAGGGAGGCAGGCACCAAGGCTGGCAGGAAGGCTGGCAGGCAGGCATGCACCAATGCTGGCAGGCAGGCACCAAGGCTGGCAGGAAGGCTGGCACCAAGGCTGGCAGGAAGGCTGGCAGGAAGGCAGGCACCAAGGCTGACACCAAGCTGGCAGGCAGGCAGCCAGCAAGGCTGGCAGGGAGGGTGGCAGCAAGGTTGGCAGGCAGGCAGACAGCAAGGCTGGCAGGGAGGCTCGCAGGGCAAGCAAGGCTGTCAATCCATCCGGCAGCAGGTCTTTCCTCTGAATGGTGACCTGCTTCCGAGCTGCTTCCCTTATATCCACGGCACTTACGCAATGCATCCTCCCCGCATGCGCAATTAACGCTAGGCATCCGTTAGGCTTCCACTGTGCATCCGCTAGGCTTCCACTCTGCATCCTTTTCATCCTCTGTGCATCCGCTGTGCATCCGCTGTATCCGTTCTGCGTCCGCTTTGCTGAGGTCCCCTGGAAGTCTAGAGGATGTGCCATCCGCTCCCATCCACTTCCATCCGCTAGGCTTCCATTCCGCATCCGTTTTCCATCCGCTCTGTGTCCCCGCATCCGTTCCTTTTCGTGTTATCCGCTCCGGTTATGCAAATTTTCGCCCCTTCTGAGAGCGGGTAACAACGGATGGAACATTTTTCTCGTCCGTTGTGTCCTTTTTACTAACGTTTTGCATCCGTTGGGCAGTGTGACAGGGCCTTTACACGTAAACTGTTTAGAGCATGTCTTCTGAAAAGTGGAAATATGTTAGCTCATTTGAACTTCATGAAAAGAACTTTTCAAGAGCTACATGAAAAGGAACTGATATTTTCAGAGCTGCATCAAGTTTATATCATTCTTTCCTCATTGGATGAAAGTTATGATAACTATGTATCTTCACTGGAAGTCTGCTCAAAGATAAACTGACATTAACTGACATAACTGGAAGGTTGTTAGAAGAGGCAAGAAGATGGCTGGATAGAGACCAACTGAGAAAGGAACAACCACAAGAAGAGGATTTGTGTTCAACTGCCTACACTGTTAGGAAATGTTTTTCTTGTGGGGCTAAGGGACATATAGCTAGATTCTAAGAAAGGAAAATGAGAGAATACTGGTAATCACCAGAAGGCTAAGAAGAATGTTAGTTTAGCTATATCTAGTAATTCAACTGTAAACCATGATTTGTGGGTAGTTGATAGTGGAGCACTGCAGTGCATTATGAAAAATGGAGGTTTGTAACAATGTCCACGAGTAAGCAACATGTACCATTGGCAAACGGATGGAAGATGAAAGTGTCTGGTGAAGGTACTGCATATTGTTCATGTGTAAATAAGCATTTGTCTATGTTATACGTACCTAAACTGAAATTTAATTTATCAATAAGGGCTTTAGTTAATCTTGGTTATGTAATAACCTTTAGAAGAGATAAATCTTTAATAGAGAAAGAGGGTAAAAGTGTTACTGCTAGTTTAGAAAATGATTTATATGTTATACATGATGACCAATTGCAGATGGCTAACTCAGTTTATAACAAAACACATGATAAGACACGTGTTAAGATACATGACAAATGTATACATTTACTGCATAGACGTCTGGGGTACATTAATTTCAAAATGCTTAAACTGTTAAATTATCAGAGGGAGTAAAATTAAAACCCTGTAGTAAGTACTTAAACTGTAATGCCTGTACTGAGGAGAAAAGCATGGTTACTCCAGCGAACAGACCAAAGAACCTTTAGAGGTTGTGTTTGCTAACATAATTGGTCCTAAAAAACCCAGTTTGGGAGGTGCCTGTGAGTATAATGGACCATTACTCACGGTACAGTTTCTGCTATCTGATGAAAAACAAAACAGAAACTTTCCAACATTTCTTTAATTGGCTAAGGTTTGCAGAAGGAAAAATGAAACTTGGAGTAATTACTTTAGTTACTGATAATGGGACTGAGTTTATTAACAATAGATTCTATGTTAAAATTGGCTGGTGTCGAGCATAAATGTTCTGCACCTTAAGCCCATGTCACACTGAACCAACGGATGCAAAGAGGATGTAAAACGGACAAAAAACCTTGCCATCCATTGGTTAATGCGATGTATCCATTCTGTACTCACTGCCTCCGTTTTGCTTCCTCTCTATACGTCCAGCATCCGTTTATAGACGTTTCATCCGCTCCAAAAGTTTTGGGCTGCCTAAAACTTTTGCGCGGAAAATGTATCCAGTTCGTCCGTTCTGCATCCGCTACGCATCCGTTACGCATCCGTTACGCATCCGCTATATCCGCTAGGCATCCGCTATGCATCCGCGCAACTCCATCCGCTCCAGTGGTAAACGGACACAGGGAGGAAGCGGAACGGATGCAGAACGGATGCCTAGCGGATGCAGCACGGAAACAAAGCATTTAAAACGGAAAAAACGTTCACAGAGGGGACCTATCTCGGATATTAAGGATGTCTACAGGATGCCTAGAGGATGCCTAGTGGAAAACCTATACTGCCTATAAAAAGGGGGAGCAACTCGCCTGCATTGCACTTTCAGAACATCAGCCCAGCGGTGCAGACCTCTGCAGCCTTCGTCTGCCTCTTCCTCTTCCACAGCATCCAGTCATGTCCACCGTGGATTGTAACAAAGTCCTTTCGGCAGCCACCATCGTTCTGCAACAGTGCGAAGCCATCTGCAGGCTCTGTGAACACTACTGCGAGAAGAAAAGGAGCCACCCAAAAAGTGTCTGGGTCCGAAGATGGTTCACCAGTAGAGCGGAGGACGGACTGTACAACAAGCTGATGGTGGAGCTCAGGAGCGAAGACACTCGGGCATTACAGAACTTCATGAGGATGCCTCCAGCCATGTTTGACGAAGTTATGCAGCGGCTGACACCCAGGTTGACCAAGGCAAACACCAACTTCCGACCAAGCCTGGAACCTGGGCTCAAGGTGGCACTCACTCTGCGCCACCTGGCCTCAGGGACCTCCTACAGGAGCATGCAGAACGGCTGGAGGGTGCCATCCAACACCATCAGCATTGTGGTCAGAGAAGTGGTGCAGGCCATCATCGAAGAATACAAAGAGGACCTCCTCCAGTACCCCTCCACTGAAGAAGGATGGAAGAAAGTTGCAGAGCAGTGGTATCAGAAGTAGAACTTCCCCCACACCGTTGGAGCCATAGATGGCAAGGACGTGTCCTGCAAATCTCCAGCCAACTCGGTGTCCACTTATTTCAACTCCAAGGGCTTCTTCAGCATCATCCTCTTCGCCATGGTCGATGCTGATTACAAGTTCATGTAAATTGATGCTTCAGGCAACGGCTCATCTTCGGATGCCCACGTATACAACACCAGTCACCTGAAGGAGGGGCTGGGAAACAACCTCATCGTGGGCTTCCCAGATCCAGACCCCCTGCCCAACGACACACAAGATGTGCCCTACTTCATCGTGGGGGATGACGACTTCTCCCTCACAACCTACCTCATGAAGCCCTACACCTCCAGACTCCTCACCCGTGAAAAGAGGATCTTCAACTACAGGCTGTCCAGGGCAAGGCGGGTGGTGGACAACGCCTTTGGCATCCTGACCAACAGGTTCCGGGTACTTCTCACTACCATGCAGCATTGCCCAGAGACCGTGAGGAGGATCATGGAACTCACCTGGATCTCACTTTCAGACCTCTTCAGCCTTGCTCTTGCTCTTGCTCTTCCACATCATCCATTGATCTCCACCATGGATTATCACACACTCCTTATGGTAGCTGCCATCATTCAATACCAGAACCAAGCCCTGTTCAGACTGTTTCACCTTTTCTACGCAAGGAGAAGAAGGAGACGTCCAAGAGCTGTCTGGGTCCGAAGATGGATCGGGAGAAGAGTGGAGTTTGGACTCTATGACAAGCTGATGGAGCTGAGGAGTGAAGACCCTTGTGCATTCCAGCACTTCATGAGGATGCCACAAGCCATGTTTGACGAAATGGAGCGTCTGAGACCCGGTTGACCAAGCCGAGCACCAACTTCCATCCCAGCCTGGACCCTGGACTGAAGGTGGCACTGACTCTGCACCACCTGGTCTCTGCAACCACATACAGAAACATGCAGTATGCCTGGAGGGTGCCACACAACACCATCAGCATTGTGGTCAGAGAAGTGGTGCAGGCCATCATTGAAGAATATGTGGAGGAGCTCCTCCAGTGTCCCACCACTGAAGAAGGCTAGAGGAAAGTTGCAGAACAATGATATCAGAGGTGGAACTTTCTCCGCACCGTTGGAGCCATAGATGGGAAGCACGTGGCCTGCAAAGCTCCACCCAACTCAGGGTCCTCTTATCACAACTACAAGGGCTTCTTCAGTATCATCCTCTTTGCCATGGTTGATGCTGACTACAAGTTCATGTACATTGATGCTTCAGGCAACGGGTCTGCTTCAGATAGCCAGGTATACAATGCCAGTGACCTCAAGGAGGGGCTGGAACGGAACCTCATCATGGGTTTTCCAGATCCAGACCCCCTACCCAATGACACACAAGATGTGCCCTACTTCATGATTGGTGATGACGCCTTCTCCCTCAGAACCTACCTCATGAAGCCTTACAGTTTCAGATACCTCACCCGTGAAGAGTGGATCTTCAACTGCAGGCTGTCTAGGGCAAGACGGGTGGTGTAGAACGCCTTTGGAATCCTGGCCAACAGATTCCGGGTACTTCTCACTACCATGCAGCATCACCCAGGGACTGTGAGGAGCATCGTGGAAGCTTGCTGCATCCTGCACAATCTCATGCGCACCCGCTACCCAGTGTTGCAGAACAGGCTTGTGGACCTTCAACAAGGGAATGGGGACATGGAGCCTGGTGAATGGAGGCAAGGACGAAACCTGATAGACACTATGTATGTACAAGGCCCCAACAGAGCTTCACGTGAAGGGAAGAAGCAGCACAACCTCCTGAAACACTGGTGCAACTCCCCAGCTGGAGCAGTGGAGTGGCAAGACAGGATGGTAGATGCTTAATGGATGCTTCCTTGAGCCTGTCACATAACACTGATGAGATTGTGCCATGTATATTGAGTGGCCCTACAATGAATAGGGCATTAATAAAGAGCTTTGTTTATTTTGAAATGTGTTGATCAATGAATAAATTGTTATTGATAAAAAAGGGCCATATGTGTCGCAGCTGGGTGGGTGGACCATCCAATCCCACTATGCTTGCACTGGAGGTTTATCAATCCCACAGCTATCCTTACCCATCCCACAACTATCCTTACCCATCCCACAACTATCCTTACCCATCCCACAACTATCCTTACCCATTCCACAACTATCTTTACCCATCCCACAACTATCCTTACCTATCCCACAAGCATGCAAAGGCTTAACCCTTTTTTCAAAGTTTTCACCAACAATTTATTAAGTAAATAAAATGAACCAAGTGTGTGAAGCAAATATAACCTTTGTTGACAACTGTCTTAAGTAAACTGTATGACTTTATAAAAAAAGCAAAATGAACCAAGTAAAGTGTCTTTAAGCAAAGATAAAGTGAACAGGTAACAACTCAGTCTCTGGCACTATTCTCAGTCACTCTGAGGCATATCCATGGTCTCAGCTGTCGAGCGGACAGGGACTGTGGAGGTGGCTGTGGCTGGAGTGCTGGTCTGAGGCGCCCTTGGGGTGCCTCGCCCCGAGAGTACAACGGGATGGTGTGTTCAGGAAGCTCTCAGAGAGATGACTCAGTCCTGTGAGGTTGAGAGGCCCTTCCTCAAGGACCTGGGATGTCAGGCATAGTACTGAAGACAGATTTTCTGTTGAGGGGCTTGGCTGTGGGGTGGAGGAAGGAGGAGTGTAGTGGGGCTGTCTGGTCTGCAGCTGGGTCAGGTCCGTGGTGTGCGATGTACCTGGGCCTGGACTGGGAAGGGATGCCTCTGCTGTGGGAAGTCATGGCACTCGTAGCCTTGGTAGGTGAGGGGCTGTTGAAAGCCGTGGAAGGGCTGTGACATCGCCTGGGGTGGAGGAGCAGTCCTGGAGTGGGTAGGAGTGGGTTCAGCTGGGCCTGGAGGGTGGTGCAGAAGTGCTGTGATTTTCTCCTTCATCACCTGGTATTGGGCCTCGGGCAGGTCCATGAGGGTCTGCTCACCCTCGTGATGAAGGGCTTGCGGTTCGAGGATGGTATATCGCTTGGACCAGCTTGAGAGAGAGGATCAGTGCTGGTCTTGATTGTGTCCCTGATCTCCAGCAGGACAATGTGGCTCTGGCCCTCCAGTCTGCCTCTCTGCCTGGTTTCTGTGGAGGTGGAGCTGGGTGTAGGTGTGGGTTGGTCTCTGGCTGCTGCTTCTTCTTCCTCCATTTGAGACAGGGGATCCTTCACATTCTGTGGCATGGGGAGTGCAGCTCTCGGGGGGGGTCTCTGCTGTGGGGCCCTCCAAAGACACCTGCCTGGACACGGTAGCTGTCTCCTGGCTGGAAGAGGAGTGGCCCTCTGTGGGCTGTCTGAGGGAGAAGGTTGACAGAGGGGCTGCTCCTCGGTGGCGGACCTCACCCTCCAGGAAACTGCACTTGGCCATAACGTTCATCTCCCGGTCAGTGAGCTTGACAGCGGCCTGGCCAGATTTCTTCAGGTGCAGCTTGCCGTGCATGTGCTTCCACCATCCCAGGGGTACATCTGAAGTGTAGCCCAGGCTCTCTGTCTTGTCTCTGCCTGTTTCCTCTTGGTGTCGCGATAGAGCCTGTGGCCCTTCCTCCACAGGTACTCGTTCTCCCTCAGCCATTCCAGCACCTCCTCCTCATGGTCCTCGGAAATGGAGTACTGTTTCCTCTGTCCCTTCTCCTTGCCTTGCCTCTTCCTCCCTCTGGCGGGGCTTCAGGACCTTCAGCAGCAAGGCTTTGAGGGCCTTGGGGCTGGTCCACCACAGTAGCAGCACTAGCAGCAGCAGAAGAACCAGCAGGAGGAGCACCAGCAGGAGAAGCACCAGCAGCAGAAGCACCAGCAGCTTCAGAGTCAGCGCCAGGGGGTGGGATGTTGGTTCTGTCCTTCTTGCCAGGGCTGGGAGGAGTAGGCACAGGCTTTTTCTTCTTCCCTGACTGACGAACCATGGTGTTCTTTCAAGATGTCTCTGGCAGCAGGTCTTTCCTCTGAATGGTGACTGCTTGCGAGCTGCATCCTTTTATATCCGTGGAGTTGATGCAATTCATCCTCTCCGCATGCGCAGTGAATGCTTTGCATCTGTTACGCATCTGCTCCTTCCGCTACGCGCCCGTTTCGCTATTCTCCCCCGGAAGCCCTTCGGATGTGTCATCCGCTTCCATCCACTTCCATCCACGAGGCTTCCTATGAACATCTGCTGACCATCCTTGCTACGTACTACCCACGTCCGTTCCTTTCCATTGTTGTCTGTTCTGTTTATGCAAATTTGGGGTACTTTTGAGAGAGGAGAACAACAGATGGAGCCACCCCCAAAATTTTGCTCATCCACTGTGTCCTTTTTGCATACGCTTTGCATCCATCGGCCAGTGTGACCTAGCCTTAAGCACAGATTGGGCTGCAGATAGTGCTGAATTAAGTTACTGGGGGTTGCCAGATAAAATAGAATTTTCCTATCAAATTCATTGGTTTAACCCTGGCTAAAGTTAGGAAACTTGTAAATTCATTTGCCACAGAAAAAAAAAATGTTTTGAAATTCTCTGTGAAATTTCTACTTGACCACCAGATGGTGCTATAGGCTGGCATTAGACTGGAAAGAAAAGTCATTAAAAATGTTGGATACTTTAATCCATTGCATGATCGCTGCGGTTAGATAATTTCTGTTAGCTAAGTCACGTAGATTGATATTCTTTAATTTTATAGATAGCCCTTTAAATCCAGAAGAAAGAATGAATCCTTTTGACTGTACCCGGAAGGATGAATGGCAAACTGTAATTCTCTTTAAAACTCTGTCTTCAAAGAAAAAAAAAAGGGGGTGGGAATTACAGCCCATTTCTATGGAAATGGCTAGCTGCTAGGTATTTTTGTGAGCCACTTCCTCTTGACAAAGTAGGCTTAGAGACCTCTCACATCTGCATTTGTAAGAGCTTGAACACAATGGCTATCTACTTCACTAGGAGTCCGTTTCTATGGAGATGAGGAATTTTGATAGCCCTCTTCCTGTGAAAACTTCCCTCATTCCTTTGTGGTTAATGGAAATATTGGCTTCTTGCCTCAATTCCTTCTCCTTTTGCAAACAGACATTGATTCAGCAAATTCAAACTATTTTTTAAACTTTGCTCAGAGGAAAACAGTCCAAGCCCCACTCAAATTCTCTCCTTACTTTGGCCAACAATGGAAAGATGCAAATTAAGCCGGAGAATAGGAAGTTTGAAAAAGGAAGTCTTGAGAAAAAGGAGAAGGGGTGGATTTCTTGCCCCTCCCTGCCAATTCACACTGGCTTTGAAAGTTTGTTGTTTCAAAGGAGAAGGGGGCACATTCTACATTCACTCCTGGCTTCAATATATCTTTGTCTTTAACACAGGAAATTAATCTTCACAGGGATTCTGATATAACAACAATTCTATACTTTTAAGAGTCCAAATTAACTGTCTTTTTACTGAAGGATTGCAGGAATTCAGATCTACATATGATTTTACTATTCTGTCCTTTGATTCACTTACTGAATATAAAGACAGATAACTCTACAAATTTTTCCATACAAAGTTTCTTTTATTGGATTTGTAGAAAGGGGAACTTCATGAGGACAGTGGTGTCACCCAGAAGGGAAAAGGCCCAGGGGGAACATTAGGCCAGCCATGGAACAGGCTTGCATAGAAAAAGAAATCTAATAAAAGAAATTGAGAGGCGCCCCTACACAAATGCCAAACAATTAAGAACATACCAAACCAGCCAAAAGAGAGGAATTACAAATAGAAGAGCCATCAAAACTAAAAGATCAGAGGAGAAAACTGGTAATACAGGAAGCTGCCCCGCAGAGTCTGTTTTCGCACCTTGTTGAGGTTGCATTCTGGCGGAAAGAAAAAACAGACTCTGACAGGATTTGAATGTCTAAACCTTATACACAAAGGGAGGAAAAAAAGGTATAAGAATTGGGAACTTATCATTAAAAAGCTAGCTAGCTCCTGGAATGCAGGGACGTTGTTTCTAGCCTTCCTGAGAATAAAAAGATCCAGCTTTCAAGCAGTTGTCTGTATCCTTGCACCAGAGCTCTCCCAGCGGGAAAATTTGAAACCTCAGAGAAAAGCACTTTCAGCCTTTCTATAGATTATATTAGGTATCCTCAAGGTAACTCAGTTATGTTGCGATGCATCTAATGTCCAATTCTTTGCATAGTTGATATCATAGTGTAAAATGATAGTAATCTTTTCCCCTATTTCATCCCATAGTAGTAGAGCCAAAGGAGAAGCGCAAGCCCAAAGCTAGGATCCGAGCAAGAGTGAAGAAACCTCCCCCAATCCCACCAAGAATCAATTCAGTGACCAATCAGGATTACAGATGTGGCCACATAACATGAACTACATTTCCCAGGTTACCTTAACTACAGTGATACATTCTCTTAAGGGGACAGCTCCCAATTCCTAACTAACTATACCTGGCTGGACAGCACATGGCCACTCCCCAAGACACCGCAGCCCCAGCAGTAACCGATACGCAGCTCGGGAAAGATGCGGCGCTCCGGGTCATTTTGTGCTGGGGAGGTCGTGGCAACGGTCCGGAGGCCATTATCAGCGAAGCATCTCCCTGACCCCTCTGAATGGCAGCCCGTGTGCTGCGCTGGGCTGACAGAGATATACAACTCTTAATACAACTGGCACCAACAGCAATAGGAAGTTTGTCAAAATGAAATCTGCCCATCCAGTTCAGACATCCAGAAAGGATTTGTTGAAGATTCCCCCATGAGAGGTACATTGGGCATCAACAATGGAGTAGCCCTTCCCCATGATGTTCCCCCAATCCAAAGATATTTTTTCTTGCATTTTCAGAAGCAAGTAAAATCTATTCAACGCACAATTCAAACACATTGTAGGAATTTTTATTTGTAGTCTGCAATTATGGGTTGACCACCCGTGTGTGTGTGTGTGTGTGTGTGTGTGTGTGTGTGTGAAACAAGGTTTTCCTATTAAGAATTTTTTTTAAAATTCATTTTTATTTTGTAAAATAACATGAATAACAGTCCTTCCTCTTCTCAATTAGCCCCACATAAATAACCCTGTGAGGTGGGTTGGAATGAGGGATTAACTGGTCCAAAGTCACACAGCTGGTTTTCGTGCATAAACTGGGACTAGAACTGAAATCTCCTGGTTTCTAGCCAAACTCCTTAACTATTTCATTATTATAAGCATCTATGTTAAATAAATATGCCAGAAATATGTAAGAAAAGCATTTCCCTTTTTGTGCTTAATATAGATCATCATCAAAAAATTGTTGCTATTTCTGAAAGCGAACTGTCATATTTTTGTGTTAAATCTCAAGCAAACTTTCCCTAAGATTATAATTTTTTTGTTCCCTCTTCCTCCAATCATAGCTTCTGTTGCAGTAACTTTGGAATGTTAATGCTGATATTTGACAGTGTTAAGTGGTCAAATTGTGCCACTGATGCAGAATTGTGTTTATTCAGATCCCCAGAGGATGAATATATTTGTTTATCATAAGATAACTAATGGTCCGGTCCCACTGCACTTATGGATGCAAAAGGGATGTAAAATGTTAAAAAAAGCTTGCCATCTGTTGGAAAACGCTATGCATCCGTTGTGTACTCATTGCATACGTGTTTCATACACTCTATCCGTCGAGCATCCGTCCACTGCAATTTCATCTGCGTAAGAAGTTTTGAGCTGCACAAAACTTTGTGAACAGATGAACTTTCCGCCATGTACGATGTAAATCCACCACATAGGAGCAACAAACGTTCTATGTCCGTTTATCATCCGTTAAATGTCCGCTATATCCTCTCTGCATCCTCTGTGCATCCTTGCAACTCACATCTGCAGCTGAAAATGGAAAGAGGGAGGAAACAAAAGGTACATGGAACGTCTATACATCATTAGTAGCACGGAAATTGAAAGGATACGCAGTGAACGGTTTGCATCCGATATACATCCGTGCGGCATCCCCTTTCCTTTTGGCGTATGTGATGCATCCGCTTCATCCGCTATTCGTCCGCTTCGCAATTATCCCCCAGAACCCCTTCGGAGGTGTCATCCGCTTCCATCTGCTTTCATCCGCTAGGCTTCCTATGAACTTCTGTTTAACACCCCCGCTACATACTACCCACGTCTGTTCTTTTCTGTTCTTTTCCGTTCTGTTTATGCAAATTTTTGCCACTTTTTGGAGCAGATGCCAATGGATGGAGCCACCCCCGAAATTTTGCTCGTTCGCTGTGTCCTTTATGCATATGTTTTGCATCTGTCGGCCAGTGGGACCGGGCCTTAACTGCATGTAAAAGCTGCAAGAATAACCCCTAAGTCTAAATAAGATTTCTGCTTTTAAGGGAATGTACTGGTAGCCGAGCTGCAAATCATTTTTATACAACATGGCAAAGAACCTTAGGAAGTGAGGGCACACATGATGACATTTTAAAACTTTCCACACTATTCGTTTTTGTTTATATCAAAACTTTCCCACACAAGTTCAATTGACATATTTTTTCCATAACAGGAACCCTAAGTGATGAACCAAAACAGGTTATGGCTGATGATGGGTTGATTCCTGAACTTCCAGATCCTAGTCAGGCATTTTAAAATCACTGCACAGGTGGATCTCAAAATGGACCCATCTTTTCATCAGTGTAACCAATATTAAATCTAAAGTATAGAGTTCTGATTAAAGAAACTACAAATTATAGAGGTTTATTTTTTTCACTGATGTTTCTCAGCAACTAGTTTTCAGAGAAATGCTGCCAGCAGCAATTGATCTAATGGGCATCTCTATTCTTTTTGTATTTAATTCTTTATACAATGGTTTAAGGTAGTCTCTATTTATTTGCTCCAAATCCTGTATCATTCAGAGTCATATAATAATCTTCAGTTCTAGCATTGTGAGAAACAGAAAAATTGTTACCTGCTTTTTCACTATTCAGTATACAGCATCATGTAACACATTTTTATCATTTAAGAAAAATGATTAAAAATAACATTTTAAATTTAATTATTCATGACCCTGGTCATTTTAATTCTTTTTTTCTGCATCTTTTCCAGATCTAAAGTGAGGTCCAATTACTAGAATGGAACACAGTATTTTAAATGCAATCACGCTACAGACTTGTGCAAGATTATTATAGTAATACATTTTTTATTCAGTTGCTTCTCTAAATGTATGTACCCCAATGAATTATTAACTATTCCCATTTATATTGAAATAAATCTACAGTCTTGAAAGGTTATACACATTTGCAAGAAATAGAAGGTTCT
Organism: Laticauda colubrina; assembly: GCA_015471245.1. Classification (NCBI taxonomy): domain Eukaryota; kingdom Metazoa; phylum Chordata; class Lepidosauria; order Squamata; family Elapidae; genus Laticauda; species Laticauda colubrina. The sequence continues at coordinate 21,532,959 of BLBF01000019.1, forward strand.
ATAAAATAGTAGATTTCTCTAATAAATGCATGCTTAAACAAAAACATTCATGAAGAAACAACTGTACTGATTTGTTACAACATTATACACTAAGGAAATTATATGAACTGATACAAAGAGTAACGTTTTAGTTAAAATATTTTATCTGAGGATACATATTTTTCATGTTAAAATTTTTTTCAGATTTTAAATCAGTCCCATCAGATAGCAGTCCTGGTTGTACAATGGTCTCCAACACTCTTGATAAGAATCCTGAGATCTGGAGCAGCTTTCAAAGGGGCACAATAATGTATGGAAGTGCCCCCAGTGCAAATATTAAACCACTTCCATGCTTTCTTCTCTTTCCTTCAATATCATTTCTGCCTTCTGCTTCTTGTTTGTGGTAACTGAGCTTTGTCACAATGATTAATTCAAATGAAGAAGTTAATAAGAGAACAGTGTGTAGAACAATTTTTGTCAGGTGAGCTATCCTTTCCATAATTTTCAAAAAGAATTATTTGTTTTTATTTTTGAGTGAAACCACATTACCTAAATAGTTTCATCAAAATTATATAACATTTACATGCAGAACTCTTTTATTAGAAGATAATACTTATTGCAAGGTCCATGATCTCCAAGATACAAAAGTAAAGTAGGTATTTCCACCATAGCAGGAAGCAACAACCATAGCAGGAAGCAAAGAACTGCATGGGGGAGGGGGATAGGAGGCGAGAGAGACAAAATTATTAGAAAACAGTAAAAATCTTCAGCCAGATTTTTATTTATATTCAAATGAAATATAATAGAAGGGATAATACAAAAAAATAAATTTAAAATCACATTGTTTCCATACCCAGCAGGACACTAAATTATGTGGAAAAAATATTGGGCTTTAATGTTACTCATAGTAAGGATAATCCTTGCAAGAAGCAATTCCACATTGACATTAGTGAAAACAAGTGATTTTTGATAGCTGTTGACAGAGATTAATAAGTAATTATATAATGCTTCTTTACTGTATTTATATGTATTCAATAAATTTGCTTCCATGGTGCTTTATTCTATAAAAGTGCACAAAATTAATAGCACTGCAAATGTTCATTTGCAAGGGAAAAGGAAATAAACATTGCATTAAATGGTCTTGTTGATCTGACCATTAGCACATGCTAGGTAAAAAAAGCAGGATTTAAGTAGTACTTTAAACAAAAGATTACACATTTAAGAATGTCTAATTATAATTGGTTATCTTGAATCTTCTTATATCTGATTTTAGAGGTAAATGAACCAAAGCAAAAACACATTCTTCCCTCACTGCTATATTAAGTTTAAATGTGATCTTACTGAAGATATTGCCCAACTATTGTAATTGTGGTAGTCAGGTTCTTTGGTGACTGCACATGCTTCAGAAATAGCAGCAATTAAGTACAAGAGAAGGGCACTGCCATTAAAATACAGACCCTGCAGGATGTAGGGGGAAAAAAGTCTCCAACCTACTGATTCAAAAGGAAGAGGAAAACCTTTCTCCTAAATAAGATTTACAAGCTGTATCCTTCCCATTATTGTGTACACAGCTTCATGTGATACCAGTGTAGAAAGGCTGAAAGTACCTTTCTCTGAGGGTTCAAATTTTCCCGCTGGGATTGCTCTGGTGCAAGGATACAGACAACTGCTTGAAAGCTGGATCTTTTTATTTTCAGGAAGGCTGGAAACAACGTGCCTGCGTTCCTGGGGCTAGCTAGCTAACTTTGAATGATAAGTTCCCAATTCTTATACCTTTTTTCCCTTTGTGTATAAATGTTCGCTAAGTGTCCAATGTTTAAGGTTTTGACATTAAAATCCTGTCAGAGTCTGTTTTTTCTTTCCGCCAGAAGGCAACCTCAACGAGGTGCGAAAACAAACTCTGCGGGGCAGCTTCCTGTATTACCGGTTTTCTCCTCTGATCTTTTAGTTTTGATGGCTCTTCTATTTGTAATTCCTGTCTTTTGGCTGGTTTGGTATGTTCTTAATTGCTTGGCTTTTGTCTAGGGGCGCCTCTCAATTTCTTTTATTAGATTTCTTTTCCTATGCAAACCTGTTCCATGGCTGACCTAATGTTCCCCCTGGGCCTTTTCCCTGCTGGGTGACACCACTGTCCTCATGAAGTTCCCTTTCTACAATCCCTCATTTTTTCTTTAAGGGGTGATTTCTGATTGAATATCTTGGTATACTTGGTATTCTTGATCGATCTGGATCATCATCATAGCTGCCTGTCCCCTTTTAAATTTTCTCTTTTTAGAGGGAATACAGGCCTTTAAGCAGCTGAGGCAGGGTGGTATGCACCTACAGAGGCAACACATGAGGGCCCAAAGACATAAATGTTGACTGTGGTGGTTATGAGGATTTTTAGCCAATGGAAATCTGGCATCCATGAGAAGAGCCATGAAAAGTCCAGGAATGATTGCTCCTGACCAATATTTTGAGCTAGCTCTTTCAGGTGGTGGATGTCCCTCCCTACAAGTTCTGAGGTTTTGTTCTGATTGAAGCAACACATCCCTTTGAATGTTTCGCAGCCATAGTTATGCTTCAAGAGAAGGAAGTCTATTGCTCCCTGTTCTCCAGAGTGGCTTCTCTGACCTCCCTCAGCTCTCTGTTAAGGGCATCCAGGGCATTGGAGGTCGAATTCAATTTTTTTGCCAGGGTACATGCTAGTCCATTCAAATTTTTAGAATTTCGCACTGCCAATCCAGGTACCCCTACCAAAGATATAGCCAATGAGATTTATTCTGTTTTGGTGGGAAGGGAGACTTTGGAGTCACAGTCTGAGTCTCGGGTTTGGAGGGCTCTCCTGTGTCGTCTCTGTAAGGATGGCATAAGCATGGTTAATCTTCCTAAGGTGCAGGTGCCATTTGCAGGAAGGTATGAGTAGGCTTTTAAGCCACACAGGAAAAGCCATCTGGGTGGGAGCTTCAGATAACTATATGAAAATGATATGGTCTCTGTGTAGTTGCATTTTAGGTCTGTGTTGCTAAGACTGGTGCATTTTGTGACCCTAGGTGAGCTGCACCCAGTGACATCAAAGCATTTCTCAGAGGTGGTTACTGCAGCAATGTTTAGGGCATACATGGTGCTGTCCTTGGTTTTTGTAGAGTTGCCCCAGCTAAAAATGCTTTCATAGAAGTTAGGAAGGTTTCTAAATGTGGTGTAGTTAATGTGGCCTAGTTGCTACTCCTATTAGGCATGTAGTTAGGATATCCTTAACTGATTTCCCTCCTGCTAGGCAAAAGTTAGTAGTGTTGAGTATTTCTTTTGCTAAATATTCCCATATGTTTCTTTTCTCTGGGATAAGCTTTGGTTCCAGGAACACAATTGCTTGTGTTACAAGTATTACAATTGTTACAGAAGATAATAATACACAGTATATATTACATTTCATGTTTCCCATTGCTAGATTCTTTTCTTCCCTCCCCCCTCTTTTTTATTTATTCATACAATGTGAAAAAGGTAAAAGTATCAAAAATTATAAAAGTCTCTTCTTTGTTTAAAAAAAAAACATACAAAAAAAGGAAGAAAAAATGCAGAAGAAAAATAAAAAAATACACAAAAGAATAATAGAGTGTTATAACTCAGCACCTTGGAGTCCAGTTTTGTGTAATTCAATGATTGCCCTTGGTTCCTCAGAGTAGTTTGGTTCAGTGGTGTTGAAGAATGCTGCAAGCGTCCATTGATCTGTGTCTGGATTTTTCTTGAGTTTGATGGGTGGAATTGATTGTGGTGGAGTTTGGCTGTGGTCTATGACTGCTGGCTTTGCATGTGTCCAATGTATCCAAGAGTCTCATTCTGTGATCTTAATGGCAGTGTGAGTAGTCAGTAAAACTTGATAAGGTCCTTTCCACCTGGGTTGTAGAGGTGAGGTTCTGGTGAAGAACTTGATCCATACCCAATCTCCCGGTTCATATGGATGCAGGGCTTCTTCCAAGGGTAAGGTCTGGGTCAGTGGACTCTGAGTCCAGAGGGTCTGTAGTCGCTTTGCAGGGCTGCAAGATAAGAAGAGAGAACCATATCCCCCCTATCTAGGCAGAGGGAATGAGGGTCGAGACCTTGTAAGGTATCAGGAGGCCGACCAAAAAGGATTTCAAAGGGGGAAATACCTATGTCCTGTCTTGGTCTAGTTCTGAGATAAAAGAGGGCAATTGGGAGCACTTGTGGCCAGGAGAGATGTGTCTCCTGACAAAGTTTACCCAGTAGGGTTTTTATCTCCCTGTTAGCTCTCTCCACGGCTTCAGAGGAAGTGGGAGAATAGGGTACATGGAGGTTTTGGGTAATGCCGAGGGCCTGAAATATATGCGTGAGGACTTGGGCTATAAAATGTTTTCCCCTATCCATGTCCAGAATGGTGGGCACTCCAAACCTAGGCACAATATCCTTAAGGAGATGCCTGGCTGTTTCTAGAGCAGTAGCATGGCGGCATGGGACCAATGAGTTGGTCCTTACAGACAAGAGCATATTGATACCCATTTGCCTTAGGTAGTTGTATATAATCCATTTGGATCTTTTCAAATGGTTTCTGTGCCCAGGGTCTTCCTCCTTCATGAATTGTTTTTCTGGAGGTGGTATTATTTGCTTGGCAGGCTTGGCATGTTGTGGCTATTCTGGTAGCTTCACTATAGGCTCCCTGATGGCATCCACCATAGCATACCCTCCTGATGGCATCCACCATAGCTTGCGTACCACAATGTCCCTTTGTATGTAATCTTTGGCAGATTAGCCTAAGGAGACGTCGTGGGGCTATAGGTCTGCCATCGGGGACTCTCCAGAATCCTTGGTTAAAAACTGCTGAAAATTTCTTTTCCCATTGGTCAGATTCCCCTTTGTCTAGAAATTGTGTGTAAGATATTTCTGGTGTTGTTGTCAAGGCTAGTGTGATGATGATATGAGGTGGAGGTTTGGTGGCCACCCATTTGGCTGTTGCATCTGCATATTTATTTCCTTTCGTTATTGTAGAGTCATCTGTTTGATGGGCTTTACAATGGATGACTGCTAGTGCTTGTGGTAATTGGATGGCCTCTAAAAGTTTGGCTACTAATGATGCATGTACTATTTGTTGTCCTGAAGTTAAAAAACCCCGTTGTTTCCATAGGGCTCCTGTTGCATGGCAGACTCCAAAAGCATATTTGGAGTCTGTATAGATGTTGGTAGATCGGTTCCTAGCAGTTTCGCAGGCTTTCGTTAAGGCTATAAGTTCAGCTGCTTGGGAACTATGGGAAGGAGGAAGGGGGGAAGCCCAAATAATTTCTTGTAGAGAGACTACAGCTGCTCCTGTTACTCTTTTGTTCTGGTGCATATAGGAGGAACCATCTGTAAAAAGTTCCAAGTCGGGGTTTTGTAGCGGGGTATCTGTTAGATCAGAGCGGGGTAGTTCAGCATCATGCACTAAATGGAGGCAATCATGGAGATTGCCTTCTTCCTGTTCTGTGGGGAGCAGGGTAGCTGGGTTTAGAGTATTACATCTTTCAAATGTAATGTGATCAGAGGTAAAACATTCAGCTTCATATTGAGCCAAATGTTGCTGAGTAAAGGATGTTGTTGTGTCTGGCTCTTTAAGAGAATTGCAAAAACTTCATGGGGAACTTTTTGCAGTAGAGGATGCCCTAGTACCAAATCTTTAGATCATTTCACCAGTTCAACTGTAGCTGCCACAGCTCGTAAGCAGGGGACAGTGCCCTGAGCTACTGGATCTAGGATTACAGAATAGTAAGTAACTGGCCGGTGTGTGTGTCCAAAAGACTGTGTTAGAACGCCAGAGGCAACACCTAATTTCTCATGGATGAATAAAGTAAAAGGTTTCCTATAGTCAGGTAGCCCGAGTGCTGGGGCTGATGTTAGGGTTTGTTTGATGGTCTGAAGTGTTTTGTCCAGAGATTTTGACCATTCAATGGGGTCAGGCATGTTTTTGCCTGTTAATTGAATGAGCGGTCGGACTAATTCACCAAATGAGGGGATCCATGGGCGGCAGAAGCCCAGTACTCCCAGTAAAGCTCTTCCTTGATGTTTTGCTTGGGGTGGTTTCATGGCTAAAATAGTTTCTACTCAATTAGGGGCCAAGTTTCTAATTCCTGGTGCAATAATATAGCCCAGATATGTTATTTCTTGTTTTAAATATTGCAATTTGGAGGGAGAGGCTTTGTGACCTCTTTCTGCCAGGACTTTGAGTAAATACAGGGTATCTGTTTTACATGCTAGCTCAGTTTGAGATGCTAACAATAAATCATCAACATATTGGATTAAGGAAGACTGATATGGTAGGGAAATGGAGGAGAGGTTTGCCTTTAATATTTGTGAAAATAGGGTGGGGGACTCAGTATAACCTTGTGGCAATCGAGTCCAAGTATATTGTTGATCTTGCCAGGTAAAGGCAAATAGATATTGGGATGCTGGATCTATGGGAATGCTAAAAAAGGCAGAGCACAAATCAATGACAGAAAAGTAAGTAGCTGAGGCTGGGACTTCAGTGATTATAGTGGATGGATTAGGCACTATGGGGGCTCTAGGTATCACGTGATCATTTATGATCCTCAAATCCTGTACAAATCTAAAGATAGGGTTTCCATCTTTATCTACTGTAGATTTCTTTACAGGAAAAATGGCGGTGTTTCAGGGATAGGTACATTTAATGAGAACTCCCTGTTGTAGGTATGCTTGGATTAATTTCTTTATGGGGAGAATTGCTTCTGCGGGGATTTTGTATTGGGGCACACATGGAGGTGGCCCCTGTTTTACTTGGATAGTAACTGGTGTTGCTCCTTTAAGTAGTCCCACCTCTGATGCGTCCCAGCCCCATAAGGAGGGTGGTAGGCTTTTTAAATCCTCATGAAGCCCCGTGTTGTTGGTTATCAGCATGATTGTTTTGTGCTTTCCTTTTCCTGAGATTTCTAATTGCAGCTCCTGTTTGCCATATGTTATGGTAGCTCCCATTTTACAAAGGAGATCCCTTCCTAATAGGGATAGTGGTGACTGGGGGCAAATAGTGAATGCATGGTCTATTGTGAAAGATCCTAGTTCTACTGGTATATTGTGGGTAAATTCTATAGGGATTATTTTCCCTCCCACTCCCATTATGTTATCTTGAGCCCCTTCAGCCACTGCAGTTTTATATGGTGCTTCAGTAATTAATGAGGAGGTGGCTCCAGTATCAACTAAGCAATTGTATTTCTTTCCTCCGATAAGAACAGTAACAATGGGTTCCCCTTCTGGGCCATTTCTTAAGGGGATAGCTAGTCCGTTAAAGGTAGCTAGGAATTCAGTACTTTCATTGTCATTTTCTAGTCATGAAGGGGGTAACTCATGGTCTCTCCTTTGCTCCCATTGATGTGTATTGTTTGTGTTTATTGGAGGAAAGGGAGTGCTGGGTGGTGTCTGGTGACTGAAACTTTGTTGCTCAGTGTAATGGATTGGATTATTGCCTGGCTTCATGTTTCTAAGTGGTGGGTGATACCGGTTGCGGGAGAGATGTTGCCTACATTGCCAGCTAAAATGCCCTTCCTGTCCGCACCTATAGCAATGCTGGCATCTGCCTTGCGACCATCCTGCTTTATCACAATGCCAGCATTTCTTTGAATTGTAAGAAGTTCTATGAGGTGTTTGTCTGGCATTATGTTGCACTACAGCAAACATTTTCAGGTCTTCCTGTCTTTCTATTCGTCTTTTTCTCTCTTTCTCTTCCTCTTTCAACTTGTCTCTTTGGTCATAAACAAAGTTAGCGATCCTGCGAAACTCTGCTTTGTTTAAAGTTGCCCAATTAGAAATGAAGTGATGGAAATGTTGTTTAATATCTAAGGTGTATTGATCCACGAAGGCTGAGGCTAAAATCCTCTGGTCCTTGAGGCAGCTAAGGTCTAGATGGGCATATGCAACAGCTGCCTCTGTTAGGCGGACCCAAAAAGCATCAGGGTTTTCTTTTTCCCTTTGCGTGGTTCTTTGGAATTCAGACCAATTTAGAGGCTTTTTTCCAATTTCCTCTAAAGCTTCTAATAAGTTATTTTTTTGCTCTTGTGTATTCATCCCAATGATTGGTATTGTAGTCCCAGTTAGGGTGATGTACTGGCCATGCAATGCGGGCTGGGGCTGCCTGTCTAGGGATGGTAGGTAGTTTAGCTATTTGTTCAGTTTTCTCAAATAGTTTTAATAGCTCATCTTTCATTAGAAAGATTTGTAGCAGCTGGGTCATGTCACCCCAAGATGGATTGTGGCTGTCTATGATTGACTTCAGGGTTTGAATTACTGTTTGGGGATCAGCCCTGAAGGCTGGGGTATCTTTTTTCCAGATGACTAGGTCAGAGGCAGAGAAGGGAGTGTGGGTATAAACGTATTTTAATTGTCCCCTATTTTGCACAGGTCTGTTTAAAAGGGGAGCCATGAATCGTGCCTCAGTTTGTCCATCCAGGGAATGGGTTTCAGTTTTTTCCTGATCTTTTCCCTCAATCAGGTTTTTTGTCCTAGCCATTTCAGCCCAGCAGTACCAATAGGGTATTTGGCTGGGTTTAATGCGTGTTCTAAGTGCTTTTAGGGTTTTATTATCTAAAATACCGCTATCAGGCCAAATTTGTCTTCCTGTGTCATCTCGCAATAAAGCCCACTTTTTGCAAATTCTTTTTGTATCTCTTTTATTCATTCCAGGCAGGACAGGCACTTGCCTTTCATCCCAAGCCTCAAGTCCAAGGAGGTCTCTTCCATTGCCCTCGAGCTACAACTTCCCATATTCCCTACCTGATGTGGGGATTATTTTGGTTTAGCCGGGCTACCGCCTGTCAGTTTTCAGACAAAAAAGGTCTGGAAAGGACTCCGGTTTCCCTACACACGGAGTACGGGCCCCTTTCTCTTAGGGAAACTCCGCCGTCAGTTTGAAGACCCCCCTAAAAAACGGGATCTTGGAGGACCGTCTGCCCCCTAGCAGCACTGGTACGGGCCCCTCCCCACACTCCGCCATCAGTTTTCAGATCTCCCTTAAAGGTGGGGATCTGGAAGGACCTGCTCTGCTTTTGAAGGCAAACTATTTCCAATTTTGTTTGCCAGTAGCCGGTACGGGCCCCTTCTAACTGCATAGGGCTTTGCTTGCGGGATGCACCAGGACTATTTTCCTGCTTTCTATTTATTTCCCAACACCAGTTCCTTTCTCAGCCCGCTCGGTTTTTCATGCATCCTTCAGAAGGACTCACACTCCGTGATCACCCCTTGCGTTCCCAAATCCAGCCGGTCACTGCTTGTTGGAGCTAGCAGCTGGTTGGGGTGTGGCTGGCAATCACGGAGGAGGTGAGGTTTTCCTGTTTCTGCAGAGAAAACCCACAATCACACACCTGAACCACTCACGCTTCCACTCTTCTAACCTAGTAAGATTAGAAATTTAAAGCAGTACTCACCTGCTTTCAAGCAGCTGTTGAGCAGAAAGGCTCACAAACTCCCTTTACTACTCATATGCCTGCCGGGCTGGGTCCGTGGATATTGTCCCTGGACAAAGAAGGTCTGTGCCGGCTGGGAATTGATCTGTGGGCCCGGTCTGGTGGCAGGGTTGGCTGGAAAATCTTCGTGGGTCACCAATTGTAGAAAGGCTGAAAGTACCTTTCTCTGAGGGTTCGAATTTTCCCGCTGGGAGAGTTCTGGTGCAAGGATACAGACAACTGCTTGAAAGCTGGATCTTTTTATTTTCAGGAAGGCAAGATACAGCGTGCCTGCATTCCTGGGGCTAGCTAGCTAACTTTGAATGATAAGTTCCCAATTTTTATACCTTTTTTCTCCCTTTGTATATAAATGTTCGCTAAGTGTCCAATGTTTAAGGTTTTGACATTAAAATCCTGTCAGAGTTTGGTTTTTTTTTCCGCCAGAAGGCAACCATAACAAGGCGCAAAAATAAACTCTGCAGGGCAGCTTGCTGTATTACCGTTTTTTTCCTCTAATCTCTTTTAGTTTTGATGGCTTTTTTGTAATCTATTTGTAATCCCTGTCTTTTGGCTGATTTGGTATGTTCTTAATTGTTTGGCTTTTGTCTAGGGGCGCCTTTCAATTTCTTTTATTAGATTTCTTTTCCTATGCAAGTTTGTTTTATGGCTGGCCTAATGTTCCCTTTGGGCTTTTTCCTTTCTGGGTGACACCACTGTCCTCATGAAGTTCCCTTTCTACACCAGGATGGCCTAAGACACTGGTGATTGCAACAAAACAGTCAAACAGTAACCCTCATAGTTGAGTCAAGAGCTGGCTAAAACAATTAAAGGTTTCTGGCAGGGCTGAAGATCATAATGGCTGTGATAAGTCAACCTGAATGAGGCAGAAGGTATATGTCTTCAGACTAGTGATCTCAATTTTTCTGTGTATATATCATGCTTCAGCCAGCTACTTGACAGTGGATCAAATTTGAGTATGCTGCCTTTCAACCCACTACTGCCAGAGAAATTATCGACTAATTTATCAGAAAAGGCAAGCTTCTTGCAGATATTCTTTTGGTGGTTAATACACGGGAAAATATTAATCTCCATTTCACTAATATTTCCTTGTCAAACCAATATGTACATTTAAAAAAAATGGCTCAGGTGGTATGGAGTGTTTCATAAAATGATGCTGTGCTAGCAGAACGTTTGACATAAATTGGTCAAGCAAATAAAAGATGCTTGAAATTCTCCCTGCAAAATTGGGAAATACAGTTCCACTTAGAATATGTTATGCATTTTCTTAAGAGAACTGCATAAGGTTCTGCATCCATCTCCTTAATCTAACAAAGCCAAGCCAAATATTATGGCCTCACCCACTACCCTTGTTCTGGGAAGGCTGCTATAGATAGGTCCCTCTTTTCTACAATATTTGAGTTGCTTGTAAAAAAATGAACATATACTCACAACTGTGGTCCATGGCACTTGAGGTATCCTCGTATAGGTCATTGTCATATAGATGATCAAAAAAAAGAGTGTAAGAATCCAATAAAATATAGCGACAAACATTATCCATCCAAAGATAGGGTACAGAAAATAGTCAGTTCCAATAATCAACATCCACTAGCAAGCCTAATACCTACAAATATATGAAAAGAATATTGTGATATGCAAAGTAAAACATCTAAGAATTGTTTTAAAAACTTTAATGATTCCAGAATATGAATTTTCAGGTTTAATTTTTCTTTTTTCTTCTCCTTGATCCATTTAAAAAAAACTCATCAAATAAAATACAGCACAGAGTGATTGATCTTAGTTGATCATAAAAACACTTAAGCCATTGGTCACCAACCAGTGGGCTGGGGCCCACTGGTAGACTGCAAGAAAATTTTGGTTATCCACAGAAAAATATCACCCCAAAGCAATTAATCCAGGCTGTGCAGGAACACAAAGCTTGCGTCACTTGCATTGAGAACAACAAATGGTAGTGAGGGAAGAGGGGAAAGGGCGGAGGGGGGGAACTTGCCCCATGCGTCTGGCCACCAAGCTGCTTCTTTCTTCTGCTTTTGGCTGACACAAGGAAAACAGCAAAAGTCTTTCTTTCCTCTAAATTCCACCAGAAATGAGTCTTTGGGACTCTGCAAGGCATCCTGCTCCAAGAGGCTGTGCCTGCACAACAAGTCTCACAAAGACTCATTTCTGGCGGAGTTTGGGGGAGAGAAAGACTTCTGCTGTTTTTCTTGCATGAAGCCAAAAGTCTCTTTTTCTCTTTCCCCTTGAAAACGGAGCTAGAGACGGTATCCTGCGATCCCAAATAAAGAATGATTGATTGGGAGAAAAACAGGGTGGGGAATTTTCCTGCAGACTTTTTTTGGGATTTTCCCAGAATCTCTGGTCTGTGGGATTTAAAATTGAGTTTGTTGGTCCCTGAGATCCAAAAGGTTGGTGAGCCCTGTATTAAATAGAATTGGACTTGAGTAGATTACAGCTTGACTACAAATTCAGACAGAATAGCAATTGCAGCCACTGGAGGTCACCACTGATCCACAAAGAGATTTGTTTTGTATCACTAATTTCTAAAATACCTTTTGATGAAATTGAGTTAATGTTTTAATTTCTGTGCTGTATATAACAGCAGTTAGGTTATTTAACCTTTTTAAGTATTACTGCATAGTTTTATGTCCAAAATTATAAATAATATTGGACATAAAATAATTTTTATATTTTTCTATTTAATCTGTAACAATGCACAGTTTGAAGTATAGTCCCAAACACATATGGCTACAATTGTTTCTCTCCATTTAATATCCATGAGTTCAGTCAATTTAGTGATTGAGATCAGTATGTTTACTTATAAAATGCTAAGTTTATTAATCCAATTATGCTTGTAATTCTGGTTCTCTGCAATATTATCATTTGGAAGTTCTAAATTAAAGTCAGGAAAGCAGATCTACCTTGCTAATAATGAACTTTTTTAAAAATTTAACCTGACTTTAACCAGCACAGGTCCACACATACTAATTATTTAAACTCTCATCTATAGAAGAAGGCTATAGAAAGTTAAGACTGTCAGAATAACATAATTTTGTGATTGGTTTATATCACTTCTTTCATTAAAAGCTTAGTTGATATTCTCTGTGCATTTAATGAAACTAGCTGCAGTCACAAAGGGTGTATTAATGTATTAAAATATCACAGTAGTTTTTGCTATGCTAATGGATAGCATAAAGGACTGAGTAGCAGTCTTAAGGTTTTAAGGCCCTGTCACACTGGCCGACGGATGCAAAACGTTTGTAAAAAGGACACAGTGGATGAGAAAAATGTTCCATCCATTGTTATCCGCTCTCAAAAGGGGCAAAAATTTGCATAACCAGAGTGGAAAACACGGAAAGGAACGGACAGGGGGAGGATGTAAGGCGGATGGAAAGCGGATGCTCCATGGAAGCCTAGCGGATGGAAGCGGATGAGAGAGAATGGCACATCTGCAAGGCTTCCAGGGGACCACAGCAAAGCGGACGCGGAACGGAAAGAGCGGATGCAGAGTGGATGCCGAGCGGATGAAGCGGATGCAGAGCGGATGCCTAGCGGAAGCCTAGTGGATGCCTAGCATTCACTGCGCATGCGGGGAGGATGCATTGCATCAGCCCCGCGGATATAAAGGGAGGCAGCTCCCAAGCAGATCACCATTCAGAGGAAAGACCTGCTTCCAGACACATCGACTGCCTTGCCAGCCTGCCCTGCCTTGCTGCCTGCCTTGCTGCCTGCCTTCCTGCCAGCCTGCCTGCCTGCCTGCCTGCCTGCCTGCCAGCCTGTCTGCCAGCCTTGCTGCCTGCCTGCCTGCCTGCCTGCTTCTGCTGGTGCTTATTTTGCTGATGCTGTTTCTGGAGGTGGTGATTCTGCTGATGATGCTTCTGGTGGAGCTGCTGATGCTGCTTATGGCGGTGGTGCTTCTGCTGGTGCTTACTCTGCTGAAGCTGCTCCTCGTCCTGCTGGTCCTGCTCGTCCTACTGGTCCTGCTCGTGCTCCTGGTCTTGCTCGTCCCGCTGGTCCTGCTCATGCTCCTGGTCCTGCTCGTGCTCCTGGTCCTGCTGGTGCTGCTGGTGCTACTGGCGCTGCTGGTGCTTACTCTGCTGCTGCTGATCCTGGTCCTGCTGGTGCTGCTGCTGCTGATCCTGGTTCTGCTGGTGCTGCTGCTGCTGCGGGCGCTGCTGGTGCTTACTCTGCTGCTGCTGATCCTGGTGCTGCTGCTGCTGCTGATCCTGGTGCTGCTGGTGCTGGTGCTGCTGCTGGTGTGGAGGAGCAGCCCCTACAACCTGGAAGCCCCTCTGATGAGGGTCCATGTGGTCCTGCCAAAGGGAGGAAGAGGCATATGCGAGAATGGGAGAGGAGGCAATACTCCATTGAGGAGGAACATGAGGATGAGGTGCTGGAGTGGCTCAGAGAGAATGAGTATCTATGGCGGAAGGGACACAGGCTCTACAGGGACACCAAAAGGAAGCAGGCTGCTTGGAGAGAGAAGGCAGAGAGCCTGGGCTACACTTCCGAGGTCTCCTCGGCTGGTGGAAGCACATGCACACCTGGTACGGGAAGCTGCACCTCAAGAAATCTGGCCAGGCCGCGGTCAAGCTGACAGACAGAGAGACCTACGTCATGGCCAAGTGCAGCTTCCTGGAGGGTGAGATCCACCACCAAGGAGCAGCCCCTCTCACAACGCTCTATCTCAGGCAGCCTGCTGAGAGCCAGTCCTCTTCTGGCTGAGAGTCAGCTCCTGTCTCCAGTCAGGTGTCTGTGGAGCGTGCCACGATGGAGAACCAGTGGACAGCGGTTCTAACCGTGGCGGAGCGCGTGGAGGACTCCCTGGCGCAGTGGGAGAAAGGAGACGGCACTTCCACCACAGTCCAACCCGCATCCACCCCCAGCTCCACCTCCACAGAAAGGCAGAGAGCCAGACAGGAGAGGCAGAGCCACACTGTCCTGCTGGAGATAAGAGACACCATCCGGAGCAGCATAGATATCCTCTCTCAGCTGGTCCACACTGACTCCTCATCCTCCAACCACAAGCCCTTCCTCACCTATGTCAACCAGACCCTCACAGACATGGCGGAACCCCAGTACCAGGTGGTGAAGGACAGGATCACCGATCTGCTTCACAACCCTCCAGATCCAGATGAACCTGCTCCCACCCAGTCCAGCTCCTCCACTCCAGGTGATGTCCCTCCCATTCCAAGGCTTTCCACAGGCCCTCACCTACCAGGGCTACGGCTACCAGGAGGTCCAGCAGCACAGGCAGCAGCCCTTCCCAGTCCAGGCACAGGTTCATTGGATGACACCGTTGCCACTGGTTCCACTGATGCCACCGATGCCACCCACACCACTGCTGCCACCGACGACACCGATGCCACCCACGTCACTGATGCCACCCACGCCAGTCCTCACCCAGCTGCAGACCAGGCAGCCCCACTACACTGCTCCTTCCTCCACCCCACAGCCAAGTCCGGCCTCAGTACATCTGTCATCGGTACTGGGGCTGACACCCCATGGCATGGAGGAAGGGGCTCTCAACATCACGGGGCTGAGCCAGCTGTCTGAGAGCTTCCTCAACACACCGTCACCTGTTGTCCTCTCGGGGCCAGGCACCCCAGTGGCGCTTCAGACCAGCACTCCAGCAGCACCCACCTCCACAGTATCTGGACCCTTCACCCCTGAGACTGGGCATGCCACAGAGTGACAGAGAAGAGTGCCAGAGACTGGGTGGCTACCTATGGACTTTATTTGGACACTTGACTTGGGTCATTTTTCTTTTACAGCTTGTTATTAATAAAGATTATCTTTGCTTCACACACTTGCTTCATTTATTTTTTTCAATAAAGTCTTGGTGGAAACTTTTAGAAATGGTTTAAGCCTTTGCATGCTTGTGGGATGGGTAAGGATAGCAGTGGGGTAGGCAGGGATACCTTTGGGATGGGTAATAGCTGTGGGATGGGCAGGGATACCTTTGGGATAAGTTAAGATAGCTGTGGGATGGGTTAGGATACCTGTGGGATGGGTTAGGATATCTGTAGGATGGGTTAAGATAGCTGTGGGATGGGCAGGGATACCTTTGGGATGGGTTAGGTTAGCTGTGGGATGGGCAGGGATACCTTTGAGATGGGTTAAGATAGCTGTTAGATGGGCAGGGATACCTTTGGGATGGGTTAAGATAGCTGTGGGATGGGATGAGATAGCTATGGGGATAGATAAACCTCCAGTGCAAGCATAGTGGGACTGTATGGTCCACCCTCCCAGGTGCCACACCTATGGCCCTTTATTATCAATAACAATGTAAGCATTGATCCACACATTTGAACATAAACAGAACTCTTTATTAAACGTCCTGTTCATTGTAGGCCCTCCCAACATAAATGGCCCAATCTCATCAGTGTGATGAGACAGGCTGAAGGAAGCATCCATTAAGTGTGGTGGACTCCCATGGAAAGAATGAGACACAGAGGCTGGTGTACTCGGGATGGGAGTCTAGAGCAAATTCTAGTGCCCCCTTTTATTGAGAAATTCGTACATAGTAAGCATACACATTGTGGATTACAATAATTAGATATAGCACACAAAACTGTTTACAATTGTCTGAGCTGCTTAATTGTTTCTGGTGTTTGTTTTTAATTTCCTTGCTTATCTCAGTGACCCTTAGGCAGACATGTATGTATAAGGTCTTAGACTAATCATTACCCAATACTGAAGTCAAAGTTTTATTCCCACATCTCCCCTGTTTTAGTTTTTTGATGATCGTGGATGCCTCGGTAGCTTTTCGCCATCTGCAACAACAGTTCTCCTTCCGTAGGCTTCACCCGACACATTCCTAAAAGTCCAGGGAGACATTGGATACAACAGCATATACAAAGAGAAAGTATAAAAAGCAATATCACTCCAACAATTAGGTGACGAATCCATGAACCATCTGGCAACCAGGACCAAAGTGCAGACCACACGTCCAGTCCCTCGTCCTCCGATTGTAATGGATTCTCACACAGGGTTTGTTCCATATGCTGTATAGTAGCTGTAATGTTTGGAGAATAATCAGAAATATACATGCAACAATGTGTATGAATCACAGCGCAAACTCCCCCTTGTGCAGCCAAAATAGTGTCCACCGCATATCTGGTTTGCAGGACAAAGTCAAGGATTTTTCCTTGTTCTTCTTCAAGCAGCTTTAGCGTTTTAATGGTGTCTTTAAACATAGTAATTGTCCAATTGTTTAAACGATGCAAATCTCTATAGTTCATCATGACTCCTAAAGGAGGAATAACTCCCCTTGATATCTGTGTCCAGTAGTCATCTTCAAAACAGAGTTTACTTCCGTTGCGGAACGCGCATTGCGGATATGAGCAGTCCCCAAAGATTTTAAAATGACATGAGATGGGATCACTTTCCCAAAGGTGCAGACTCCTTTCCATCGTGCTGGCATGCGATCATAGGCCATCTGTCCACACAGCAACCATAGATTTGCTCCCAGGAGATGACCAACCGTATTTGGTTCAGTATAGATTAATCATACAAAAGATTCCATTAACATAGCCAAATAAGTGGGCGGTGGTGCGTATTTCCCATTTGCACATTTGGGCAGCTGGTTTTCTATCATGATGGGACAACATGTGGCAGGGATAATTGGACATCCATTTTCATTGATCAAAGATATGATATCAAATTTAGAAATATTATGTACAAAGTAAGTGAGATTTTTAGTTTTCATGTCATCCGGATAAACCCGACTTCCATTGCTAATAACAATTGTTTTGTTACAAAATGGATATGTTCCCAAGTAAGTCATATTCTCTACTGTCTCATTGTGAGTCCAGCAGATACCCGCCACCTCTTGGATTCGGCTTCCAAGATGCAATGTATTTATGTTACTTTTAGTCCAACTGTTAGACCACATCCCTGAACAACCATAGCATTGTCCCTTATACCAGTCACCTTCGGCCAAAAGTACTGCAACCATTGGAAGCCCTGATGTTTTGTGAGTTGGCATGTGCATACATACCCAACAATCAGTTTTATTATGAAGTTTTGCTAGCTTCCCCATGTCCTGGATCAATGTGTTTCTTTTCCATTCCCCCAAATCCATCCCCTTGCCCCTTTGGCTGATGATAAGGACGCACACAGCGAGCAGGAACTGTCCCCTCATCTTCAACAGCAGCGTATCCTCGGCCCCAAGTTATCAGAGGGACAGGTCCTTTCCACGTTGGATCTGGTAGTCTCTTATACCGAACTTTTGGTCTTGGCGTACCTGCAGAAGGGGAGGAAGCAAAATGCCTACTGGCTGCCGTAGCAGTGGGAGATCCTGTCATGTTTAAAAAATTTAAAGTGTATAAGGTAATATTAAGAATGTTTTGTATGTAAGGCAAGCCATAATCATCTACTTCCCTCATTTTTGTTTTTGTGTGAAGGAGTGCTTGTTTTGGCGTCTGATGAGCTCGTTCCACAATGGCCTGACCAGTAGAATTGTAGGGAATGCCAAATTTATGTATAATTGACCATCGATGACAAAATTCCACAAATGCGGTGCTAATGTAAGCAGGGCCATTATCGGTTTTTATCTCCATTGGTGGCCCCACATGTGTGAAGGTACGGAGGCAATGGTTGACTACATGTTTTTTAGCCTCTCCTCGTTGAGGTGTTGCCATAATAAATCCTGAATAGGTATCAACGGTGACATGCAGATGGTGCCATGGTTTGAAGGGAGGGTGTTGTGTGACATCCATCTGCCATAGTTGACAAGCAGATGTCCCCCGAGGATTTACTCCTTGAGGAAGAGCAGTGGATTGAGCACTGCAACTAGGACATTGTTGAATAAGAGCTGCAGCTTCTGCAGCAGTGAGACCAAATTGTTTACAAAGAGCTTTAGCATTTTGATGAAAATAGCTATGTGAGTCCCATGGAGTAACAGGAGAAAGCGAGAGACAGGACATGGCTGAGGCCGCTGCATCAGCCACGTCATTCCCTTCCTGCAGCTCCCCGGGAAGTGGCTGGTGGCTGCGAATGTGTGCAATATGTAGAGAATGTGTGCGAGAATGAAGACAGTTCTGCAGAGCTAGAAACAAACTCATAAGATTAGCATCAACAGATGGAGAAAGATAAGCAAATTCAATGTTAAGTATCAATTGATAAACATAAAGAGAGTCCACAATAAGATTTAGTGGTTCTTGTGCAAATTCCTGTAAGGCCAAAATAGCAGCAGCTAATTCAGCCCTTTGTGCTGATTGCTAAGGAGGGGTAATTTTTGTTTTCCATACCCCTTCCTGTCTCCATGCACAAGCGCCCTAGGTCTTACCACCTTCCGCATAAACGGTCACTCCTCCAACTGGCTGCTTAGCAATAACTGAATTAAAATTTACAGATACGTTTCGAAGCAACTGGAAACGAGGGTCACTGGGGGTGTGGCAAGAAATCTTCCCTGGCCAATTTTCAAGAGCAATTTGCAATTCAATGGATTGACTATACCAAGTTTCCCACAGAGTGAGGGAGATAGGTAAAAATAACTGAACTAGATCTATGCCATATAAATGCATACTGCGATTTCGGCCTTTGATGATTAACTCACTATAAAGCATAGCCATAGTAGAAACTGTTTTTCTGGGAGTATTCTGCAAATGCAACCATTCAATGATATAAACCTGAGCTTCATGTAATTGAAATAAAGCTGCAGTAGGCAAGGCTGAAGTTTGTAAAATTGCCAAAGCAAACGGAGTATCAGGAATGCATCGATCAACCCAATGCTGCATTAAAGATGCATTAACATGTGTCAGTACCTTCCTTTGTTCTGCTGATAAGGTTATAGCAGAATCCGGTCTCGCAGAGCCCTTTAGGGCCAAGAACAAGGGCTGGAGTACTGCTGTGGTTAACCCCAGGTAGGGTCTAACCCAGTTAATTGTTCCTAGTATTTGTTGTAATTTTACTAGAGAAATCTTTTCCTCAATTTTGATTTCCGGAATGACCGGATGAGCATAGGTTGCAAGGACCTTATGCCCTAAGTAGGCATATGGCGTTTGACTTTGAATTTTTTCTGGGGCAATATGAAGTCCAAATTGTAATAATACCTCTTTAAGGCAAGGTAACGCTGCCTTAACTATTAAAATATCATCCATGTAGTGGTAAACCTTCCACCCAGGATGAGAGGTTCTGAATGGAGCCAGAGCCATTCGAACATATGACTGGCACATCGTTGGACTGTTTAGCATTCCCTGTGGCAAAACCTTCCATTGGTAACGAAAGGTAGGTGCATTGTTATTCAACTCAGGTACGGTAAAGGCAAATAATTTCTTGTCATCTGCATGCAAAGGGATAGAAAAGAAGCAATCCCGTAAATCTACTACAACTAGATCCCAATTACGTGGGATCAGGTTAGGGTTAGGCAAACCATATTGTAACGCTCCCATTGGTTGAAGGATGGAGTTAATGGTCCTCAGATCATGCAAAAATCTCCATTTTCCATTTTTCTTTTTAATAACAAATACAGGAGTGTTATATGGACTAGAAGTAGGCTCAATGTGTCCTAATTGTAGCTGCTCAGCTACCAATTGATGTAAAGCTGTAAGCTTTTCTTTTGGAAGTGGCCATTGGTCAATCCAGACTAGCTGAGAGGTTAACAATTGTAATTTTTCCATTATCCAATAACAATTTTTGTGCGAAATTGTGACAGCAAATCTCTACCCCACAAGTTTATATGTAGGGGCAACACAAGAGGTTGAATCCTTGCAGTCTCACCAGTTTCTCTATGCAATGCCTTCAACCAATGTACACTACTTCTTGCAAACTGCATATCACCCACTCCACGAACAGCCGGAGAGTCCTCAAGCGCCCATTCATTTGGCCATTCCTTTTGGTGTATCACAGAGACATCTGCTCCGGAATCTATAAGGCCAGAAAATGATTTTCCCTGAATTTCAATTGTCATTTTTGGTTGATCTGTAGTCAAATTTTTTGTCAGCGCTAGCAATTCTGCAGCAACTGGAGAACTTGCCATTTCAGTGGACCCAAAACCACCAGTTTGTGGGATCCCAATTAAAGGATTTATAGGGATGTATGGAAGCAATAATAACTGGGCAATATAGTCACCGGCCATTAATGATGCAGGAATATCAGTGTACAATTGTATCTTAATAACTCCTTTATAATCTTGATCAATAACACCTGGAATAACAAAAAACCCTTTTTCTGATGCAGAAGACATGGGAAGTACTAATCCCACTGTTTTTTCTGGCAGTGGCCCATGCAAATGAGTGTCCTCAATATACACTTGATTAGGAAAGGTCACATTAATTGAGTTCAACATTTTTAAACCCAAACCTGCACTCCCAGTAATTGCAGGCGATGCTTTTGTGACAGCCTTGGGAGCAGGGCTAGCTGCACGCCCCAAATTTAGTTTCCCAGATTTCTGATTAGAGCGACATTGATTTGCCCAATGAAACCCTTTTTTGCATTTTGGATAGACTGATTTTGGACGGACGTCCTTAATTTTGTTTTTGTTAAATGCCATTCCCCCCCCAGGGGCACGGCACTGGGCTTTAAAATGGCCAGGCTTTCTACAATTAAAACAATTCCCTGTAGGTTTCATCCCTTTTTGCAATGCCATAGCCAAAGTCTCCATGTTGTAAGCCTGAGAACCCACCACTGCACATGCTTTTAACAGATCAGCCAGAGTAACCTCACCTCTAGCCACCAAGGGCTGCAAGATACGCTTGCAGTCAGCGTTTGCATTTTCAACTGCCAATTTCAGCAAAAGTTCTTTTGCAGCTTCCTCATTAGAGATTTGTCTGGTAATAGCCAATTGTAGCCTTTCCACAAAATCATTATAAGACTCAGATGCTGTTTGCTTAATTTGAGAAAAAGACCGTGCTGGGGTTCCCACATCCTGAATGCGGGACAATGCCCCAAGGACAGCTGCCATAACCACTGGAAATACGTGATCAGGCAAATTAGCAGCTTGATCTGCAGTGGATTCAAACAAGCCTGCCCCATAGATTTGATCTGGTGTATACAGCCCCCCCGAATTCCTTCCCCTAGTGACAGCCTCCCTTTGGTATTCTGAGTCAAAGACCACATACTGAGTAGAGCTCAATATCATTCTCATTAAATCTTTCCAGTCACTAGGAATCATGCGTGAGGTAGCCAAACTTGTCAGAAGGTCCTTTGTAAAAGGACTTTGAATACCATAATCTTTTACTGCTTTTTTAATTTCCCTAAGAATTGCTAAAGGAATCGGAACCCATTCAGTCTGCAGATTGCCTAGAGCATCCACTTGCCTATTGACTGGAAACAAATTCATCTGGGTAATTTCATCAGACTCTAACTTCCCCTCATTGAAAGCCTGATGCATCATGGCTTGAACCTTCCCCATTTTTGATTGGATTTTATCATTCACAGGAATAGGTGCTGTTGGAAATGATAAAGCACACTCCAGTTTAGGAGAAGGAGGGTGCAATACAATTCCTTTATTAGGAAGAGGTTCTACTAAAGTTTTTAAAAGAGGTTGTTGCTGGGTCTCTAAAGTAGTCATAACAATTTTCCAAAATATCAAAATTTCAGCTGTTGCCCGTGGCTCTTCATGAAGGATATTTCCAATTCTCCTCCATGTGTCTAACTTTAAAGAGCCTTTCTCTGGATACCAGGGACATTGCTGCCAGATCTCTTGCAGCAGCTCTCTCACATTATCTTTTGAAAGAACTATTTGCTCCCCCCCGGAGGGTTTAAAGATAAAGTTGTTTGTCCTTGCTAACTTCTGCAACTCACTAACATGCCGTTCCTGTGGTTGAGAGAGTTTTCCCCCCATGCTCCCTGAATAATCCTATTGTCCAGCAATAGTTAAGTACGTACTTTACCTATTCCAGGCGAGGAAACATGGAGGTCTGGACACGTACCACCTGCAGTGGATCACGTCGGGGTCACCACTTGTGGTGGACTCCCATGGAAAGAATGAGACACAGAGGCTGGTGTACTCAGGATGGGAGTCTAGAGCAAATTCTAGTGCCCCCTTTTATTGAGAAATTCGTACATAGTAAGCATACACATTGTGGATTACAATAATTAGATATAGCACACAAAACTGTTTACAATTGTCTGAGCTGCTTAATTGTTTCTGGTGTTTGTTTTTAATTTCCTTGCTTATCTCAGTGACCCTTAGGCAGACATGTATGTATAAGGTCTTAGACTAATCATTACCCAACACTGAAGTCAAAGTTTTATTCCCACAATTAAGCATCTACCATCCTGTCTTGCCACTCCACTGCTCCAGCTAGGGAGTTGCACCAGTGTTTCAGGAGGTTGCGCTGCTTCTTCCCTTCATGTGAGGCTCTGTTGGGGCCTTGCACATCCTCAGTGTCTATCAGGTTTCGCCCTTGCCTCCATTCCCCAGGCTCCATGTCCCCATTGCCTTGTTGGAGGTCCACGAGCCTGTTCTGCAAGACTGGGTAGCGGGTGCACATGAGATTGTGCAGGATGCAGCAAGCTTCCACAATCCTCCTCACGGTCTCTGGGCAATGCTGCATGGTGGTGAGAAGTACCTGGAACCTGTTGGCCAGGATGCCAAAGGCATTCTCCACCACCCGCCTTGTCCTGGACAGCCTGTAGTTGAAGATCCTTTCTTCACGGGTGAGGCATCTGGAGGTGTAGGGCTTCATGAGGTAGGTTGTGAGGGAGAAGGCGTCATCCCCCACAATGAAGTAGAGCACATCTTGCGTGTCGGGCAGGGCGTCTGGATCTGGGAAGCCCATGATGAGATTGCGTTCCAGCCCCTCCTTGAGGTGACTGGCGTTGTATACCTGGACATCTGAAGCTGATCCGTTGCCTGAAGCATCAATGTACATGAACTTGTAGTCAGCATCGACCATGGCGAAGAGGATGATGCTGAAGAAGCCCTTATAGTAGAAATAAGTGGACCATGACTTGGCTGGCGTTTTGCAGACCACGTGCTTCCCATCTATGGCTCCAACAGTGTGTGGGAAGTTCCACCTCTGATACCACTGCTCTGCAGCTTTCTTCCAGCCTTCTTCAGTGGAGGGGCACTGGAGGAGCTCCTCCAGGTATTCATCGATGATGGCCTGCACCACTTCTGATGCTGATAGTGTTGTTGATGGTGACCACAATGCTGATGGTGTTGTGTGGCACCCTCCAGCCATACTGCATGCTCCTGTAGGTGGTCCCTGAGGCCAGGTGGCGCAGAGTCAGTGCCACCTTGAGCCCAGGGTCCAGGCTGGGCCGGAAGTTGGTGTTTGCCTTGGTCAACCTGGGTGTCAGCTGCTGCACAACTTCGTCAAACATGGCTGGAGGCATCCTCATGAAATTCTGGAATGCACGAGGGTCTTCGTTCCTCAGCTCCACTATCAGCTTGTTGTACAGTCCGTACTCTGCTCTTCTGGCGATCCATCTTCGGACCCAGATGCTTCTTGGCCGCCTCCTTTTCTTCCCGTATTAGAGTTGAAAGAGTCTGTTGATGGCTTTGCACTGTTGCAGAACGATGGTGGCTACCAAAAGGACTGTGTTACGATCCATGGTGGACATGACTGGATGCTGTGGAAGAGCAAGAGGCAGATGAAGGCTGCAGAAGTCTGCACAACAGAGCTGCTGGACTGAAAGTGAGATCCAGGTGAGTTGCTCCCCCTTTTTATAAGCAATATAGGTTTTCCCCTATGTGTCCTTTTGCATCCTCTAGGCATCCTCTAGACATCCTTAATATCCGAGATAGGTCCCCTCTGTGAACGTTTTTTCCATTTTAAATGCTTTCTTTGCGAGCTGCATCCACTTTCATCCTTTCTCCGTCCGTGCTACTAACGCTGCGCGTCCATTCCACATCCGTTCCGCTTCCTCCCTGTGTCTGCTTTCCACTGGAGCGGATTTGAGTTGCGCAGATGCGCAGCGGATGCCTAGTGGATATAGCGGATGCGTAACGGATGACGACGGATGCAGAATGGATGTTCCCTGTATGCCTAGCGGATGCAGTGTTGGACACATTTTCCGCTCAAAAAGTTTTTGTTTTTTTTTAATTTTTTTATTAATTTTCTACAAACAGACAAACGTACAAAACATTAAAAACATCTACTCTCATATATACTTCCGGTGTATCGGTTGGTTCATCAGTTTTGTGCATTCATTTTATAGTGTCAATTACAGTTATATTGCATAACCACTCATATTGTCAATCCATATTCTAATATTACTAAAAAAAAAAAAAAAAAAATCTTTTTCTGACTATACTTTTAATCATTCATGCTTTGTGAGATAACAATACTTCAAACAGTTTATTCTATAACTTATCATATAATCATAACAAATCAATCCTAAAAGCCCTTCATATATACAATACTAATGCTCTATTATTGTATTTTATCATCTAACCATTGATAAAAAAAACCCCAAATTGCATAAAATTGTTTATCTTCTTGTTCTCTAATTTCAAATGTCAATCTACTCATCTCAGCACATTCCAATATTTTCTCAATAATTTCTTCCTGCAATGGCATTTTCTCATTCTTCCAGTTTTTAGCAAATACAATCCTAGCCGCTGTTAATACATTTACAATCAAATATTTCAAGTCTTTATTATATATATCAGGTAAAATTCCCAATAAAAAGATCTCTGGTTTCAAGTCTATGTGTTTCTTTGTCATTTTTTCCAACCACATGTGAATTTTAGTCCAATATTTTCTAGCATTCTCACAAGTCCACCACATATGATAGTATGAGCCAGGTATCTGATGACATTTCCAACATTTTTCAGATTTATTCTTGAACATTCTTGCTATTCTTGTCGGGGGAAGGTGCCACCTGTAAAACATCTTATACAAGTTTTCTTTATATGCTATTGACATTGTCATTTTATAATTTTGAGACCACAATTTTTGCCATTGCTCTAAATCAATTCCATATCCAAAATTCTTCCCCCATGCAATCATAGTTTCTTTAACTTGTTCTTCCTCTAGCTTAATTCCCAATAAATAACCATATAACTTTTTAATCACTTTCTCATCAGTACCCATCAATATCTTATCTAAATCAGTCTGTTTATCATAGAATCCTTCCGTTTTAAAATCTTCAAGATATCTTGAGTGTATTTGTGCATATGAAAACCAATTCATCCTTATACCTTGTTCCTCTAAGTTTTGGATTGTTTTAAGTCCACCCTTTTCATCCAACAGTTCCCCATATCTAACTGTTTGTTCCTTTTTATAGATCATAGGATAGGAAAAAGCTTCAATAGTCGATAACCAAACTGGAATTTTCAAGTAACATTGTTTTTTTATCTTCTCCCAATTTAACCACAAAGACTCCCGTATATAATGTCTTCTGAAATACCCCTGTGTTTTAGTTCCCTTGTACCATAAAAAAGCATGCCAGCCCAACAGTAAATCATGTCCTTCTAATGTCAACAATCTATGTTTTCTTAATGTTATCCATTCTTTGACCCACATCAAATTTGCAGCTTGATAATACAGTTCCCAATTAGGCAGGCCAAAACCTCCTCTATTTCTAGCATCTTGCAAAAGTTTTAACTTTATTCTCGCTTTTTTACCTTGCCATATAAACTTCAACATAGTTTTATTTAAATCTTCAAAGTAGTCTTTTCCAAGTCTAATTGGTATTGTTTGAAAGAGAAATAAAATTCTAGGTAAAATATTCATCTTAATTGTTGAAATTCTCCCTATTAATGACAATTGTAAATTTTCCCATTTCTTCAAATCTGTAATTATCTGTTGTTTGAGTTTAATATAATTATTCTCTTTTAATGTGCTACATCTTGCTGTCAAATATATCCCCAGATACTTAACCTTATTTGTAACTTGAATTTTCAAAAGATCTGTCAGTTCTTCTCTTTGTCTCAATAACATGTTTTTTGTCAAAATCTTTGTTTTATCTTTATTTATTTTCAAGCCAGCCATCTCACCATATGTCTCTATCTTTTCCAATAACTTTGGAGCGGTTTCTAACGGGTCTTCCAGAATAAAAGCTAAATCGTCAGCAAAAGCTTGTAGTTTAAATTCTTCCATTTTAATTTTCATTCCTTTTATATTTTTGTCATCTCTAATATTTCTA
>BLBF01000019.1:21569408-21592001 GCA_015471245.1 Laticauda colubrina
CTGGGATCCTGGGACTGTGCCCTTCACAATCCCCGTCTCTACGGGACAGTTTAGGTCCGTTAGAACCGACCAGGGGCGAAAATATCAGTTACGATCTCAGAGCCCCGAGATCGCAGCTGTAACACCGAGACGTAGCTCCGCCTTCTCCCCGCTCAAAAAGTTTTGAGCAGCTCAAAACTTTTTGAGCGGATGGAATCTCAGTCGACGGATGCTGAATGGATAGAGAGGAAGAAAAACGGACGCAGTGAGTACAAAACGGAAGCATCGCGTTAACCAATGGATGGCAAGTGTTTTTCTCCGTTTTACATCCTCTTTCCATCCGTTGGTGCAGTGTGACATGGGCTTTAGTTCTGCTGTCTGATTCTCATCAGTGGCAGAACACCCAGATAATATCACTTTAGGCATGGTGTGAGGTCTGACACATTGTTCATTTATTTTGGTCACGGTGTTGAGGTATAATGGAGTAAGAGAGGGTTGTCATGTTCAGCTTGCTCAGGAAAATGGAGGACCACATTTTACTGAGCCTGACAAACTTCAAAATAATATTACATATTTCTTAATTAGAATTTAAAAGATCAGGTTGGATAATCTTGGATAAATTATGTCCAATCCATAGCTGTGAATAGGTAGGTATTACAGTGAACAGATTTCCACAGAGTTTCAATGTATGTTGCAAATTGATTTAAGATTCACAGGCCCAGCCAACTTAGGAAATATATTAGGCTCTAATATCACAGGTATCTAGGACAAACAATCGAACAATCCTTTCATTCTTAGCTACCAGTTGGTAGGTATGTTGAAGAATTACCTACCACAATTATGTAAGCATATCTCATAATAATCTGGTTGTTCTTTCTGTTGCAAGCACATGATTCCTTTGATAGTTTATGGAATCTGTTCAGTTTCTTATTGTAATCTTTTCTTTCATAGTAAGAAAGAAAAGGATGCATGTACAGAGGTTATTGCCTGGAATTCACAAAGAAGAAGCCTTAAACCATACTAATGTGGTTTCGAATTATGTAAAAGAAATAAAAAAAACCTTAAGAATCATTGGCAGACAGTAAAATGCTTCCAAGCTGGATAGCTTTGGCAAATGCTGCAGTAAATCCCCTAGAATTTTTCAGAAGTGATAATCCTGCAATCTTTGGGTGTGCTATGCAGGCTTTCTGCTGGTGGACACTAAACATGTCTAATATGAAAACCATTCCAGACTATTTGTCCAAAGTGTAACACACATAAAGATCTCCCAGACAAGGTGGATCTGGTATATACTGCAAACAATCCCACATGGAATTATGGAGTCTGATGAAACTTGGAGTCTCCCTCACATGTTGAAGATCTTTCAGGCTGGGTAGCTCCACCATGTATTGAGGGGCAATCAGACAGACGCAAGTTCAAAGAAAAGCAATTAGGCTACCACACAAGAAATAAACAAAAGCTTAAGTCAGGTCTAGCCCTGTTGAGGCCAGCACTACATTGCCAAATTAAAGCAAATTAAAGTTAGTAGACTCCTAATAAGTTAAGACTTTAGCTAGCTCCCGTAAGTTTATAAGAACACAGCATATTGTGGGAAACCACACATTTTGTTTGTTCAATGAGCCATGTGCCTACTTAAGCTCTACATAGCCAAGCACCCTCTTAGCTTAACAGTTGTATAACTAACTTCAGCCCATTTCCCACTGCACCAACATATGCAAAGAGGATATAAAATGGACAAAAAAGCTTGCCATCCGTTGGAATACGCGATGCATCCGTTGTGTACTCACTGCGTACATGTTTCATATAAACAAATTCCAATTGCATTTTTCTCATATATTCAGGCATTTCCAAACAAATAAATTTGTTTCACACTAACTTATACTTTAGCATGATAGGTCAATCTAGTCCTTATTCTATAACTTGTAATTAAAACAAGAAAACAGCTTGACATGTGAACCAGCCAATGGCAAGATTGGTGTTGAGGAAATGCATAAAATGTCCAATACCTTCCTGTTAGCCTTCTTGTGCCACTATCTAAGGCATCTCCAACTTGGTGACATCAAGTTCTATTAGACTGCAATTATAACTTCCATCTTTAGCAGATACCAAATAAAAAGAAAGTTGAAAAGCTGGTCATGAAAAAACTGAGCAACTCCTTGTGTAAAACAACATTACTTTATAGAGTTATGTGAGAAGAATCAATATTCAGTCCACGTAATTCATTAAATGCATTTGGGTAGATTATTCTTTTTTAACCAAATTCACCCACATCATAGTTATTGTAGGTATAAAATTAGAGGAGATCCTCAGGTATTGCCCTTTAAGCTTTCAAGAGAAAAGACAGGAAATAACTATAGTAAACAATAGTACAATTGATAGCAGGCATGAAAATAATCAGCTAAAAGGGGGCTTCCTGTTTTTGTCAGCCTTGCTAACATACATTAAACAATTAAAGGCAGTTGAGTTTAGTCATTTAAGTTTTCCACTGGACCACAAAGATCTCATTAGACCAGCAATGACAGGCCTACTTATATCAGTCCAATTATTATAAATCTAATAATCATGATCATGTTTTATTTATACAATATTGAACTAATTATTGATGTCAGTAAGTTGATATCAAAACTGATTTAAATGGTACTAGAATAGATGCTCAAACTACTTAGTGAGCTTATGAAAATGAACATTCTAGAATTTCAGTCTACTTTTAGAGTACAGCTGGCTGGGAGAAGGCAATCTCCAAAGTCCATATACTTACGTCTTCACTATTTCACTGATCATACAAGAAAACATTTCAGTGGTACACTTAATACAAAATTTTGTTAGCAAGAATAAAAGCCAATGTGCTATTAAAATAGAATATTTTACATCAATACAAGTACATATCATAAATTAGCATTAGAATTTAGTACAAATTTTTAAAAATGTTCCATCATTTCTCTAAAATGAGAACTAACACTGATACATTAAAAACATTTCTTGTTGTCAGTGTAGGAAGTTTATCCAATAGGAAAGAAAAATAAGCACAGTATAAACAAGGTATTTAGTCAATTATATTGACAACTGGATCCCCAGACCTCATCTTGCATTAAAAAAAAACATTCTAGAAAAATAGTGAAATACAGTATTATTAAGCATAATGTACATTATCTAAATCCCTAAGCTCCCTTTTCTCATTACAGAATTTAAGCATTATTAATTCACATTAATAATGCTTCAAATGCTTACATTGGAACTCCTTACAAAAATCAGAACTGTGGACCTTTGTGATGAGAGTTTGTCCATGAATTTCAAGCTGTCTGTCTTAATATGGTATAAAATAGGCAGAATAAGTACAAATTCATCTAGTATCTTTTTGTATCCCCACTCCCACCCAAATATAACCATAGAGTTGATAGGCCCAACATATTAGTGACAAAAATTGGTACCTTAATGCTTATACAAAACCTTCTAAATCAATCAGGCAACATTATAAAATACCTGCAGTTCTCAAGACCAAAATAATGATTTTTAAAATTATTAGCCTCTGGTAACAATTTTCCTGACTTTTAGTTCAGCCACAGTCATTCAGGTGGAAACAGACCTGAATGACACCTTCTATTACTTTGTACTTCTAGCACAATTTAAAATTAGCACTTAGCAACAACTGATCCTATCGAACCTGCACTCCTCCTGTATTCTACTGTAAAATAGATTACATATTTAGAGGTTAAACCCATTTCTTTCTCCATATTTTGTTTAAACTTTAAAGAGAAATTCTTGTGAAGAGAAGCTTGCTCAGAACTTTGTGACATTTCTATTGCTCTTTCAGTGATTACCTTATCTGACTTTTGCATTTTGGATTTTTCCTAGTGAAGCAATAAAGCATCTACATTTTTATATCATGCATGTTTGAATGTAGTTCTTCATTTCTATTAATTGGCAATAGTCCATCAGTGCAACTTTAGCATTGATTCTCAAATCCAGGAGAAATCAGAAAATGAATTATTAGAGCAGGGATGTCAAACTCATGTCGGCACGTCAGCATCATGTGATGGATTGGGACATTTTTCTCCTTCACTAAACCAGGTGTGGGTGTGGCCAGCATGTGACACAGAAGTTTGACAGCCCTGCACTGGAGTATTTCACAGGTTTCCTCACTTTTCTCTGTTTTTTTTTTATTTTCGCTTTTTGCTGCCTAAATGGGAATCTGCTTTTTTTTTTTTTAAGTTGGAGAAAAACAACTTCCACATGGGACTATCATATTATATGTATTCCACCGAAACAAAACTGTTTAAGGCTCTCTTCTGGCCTCAAAATAAAATTTTTGAAACCCAGGCTTTGGTACAAATTTAGAACACCTGAAATGACAATTATGTTTGAATAATTTGCATAACATTAATTATCTGTTGTGGTGAATGTAGTCTGGATTCCCAAGAGGAAGGACTGCTTTTCAGAGGACAAAGAGGCATCTGATGCAAATAGTCTGGCAAGATTCTTATATGTTTGTTATTATTATTGTATAGCATTTGCTACATTAGCTAGGAGACTACAATGTTAATCTTAGTAGCAGCTTGATTGCCAATTTACTGGCTCTTTTGTGGTACACACTCATGCACTTCCCAAGATGTGTAATAGGACGGAGAGCTACCTTTGCACCAGAAAAATGGCTCTTCCTACAGCAGCATCTAGGCCCCCTCTTTCCACCAAAGCTGCCTTGCAAATGGGAATTGCAAACCAGGAAGTTTTTCAGAACCAGTAGGAATCTGATTCCTGCATGAAGCACCAGTTCGTCTCCCAACCAAAGTGGTACCTATTTAGATATTTGCATAGAACATGCTTTCAAACTGCTAGGCAAGTGACAGATGTCAACCTGCCATGCAGTGCTGGGACTCAAACTGCTGTGGCAAAGACCAATTCTAGGGTCATGAAGCCACTGAGTCATCTCATCTCTTATGTTTATAGGTGAAGGGCAATAAAGGAAACTACTCAGAAGTAACTCTTACTCTTGGATCTTGGGGCCTGACATTTTATTCCTAGGAGTCAGGGGTGCCACAGGAAGGAGAATGTCAAAAGACTAAATATGGGAGGTGTAATAATATGACTGAATTCACACCCCCTTTTATTCTAACTTAAGGTTTATACATGAGTATCCCTAATTTTATCTCCACATCTAATTTGGGGTAGACTGAGGAATATAATTTAAAACGAATCTATGAGTTGTACAGTCAATTTGAAGACTAAGTCAAAAATGTAACCAATATATTTTACTTCAATGGGATGACATAGCAATATCCTTCAACCATATTTTGACTAAAACAAAGTCATTTCAATATAAACTACTCATACCCAATCACTGTTTTTTAAACCCACATAAAACAAAAACTACTGAATTTTCCAACTCAGAGCAAGTAGAATACCGCATCTTGTAACTAATGCAATTATATTAGTAGGTTTTCCAAGTTAATTTTGGTAATGTGTGCTGTTATTTATTAAATAACTTTGCCAGGAACAGTGCATATTTGACATGACTTTTTAAAAAGGAAGTGAGAAACCCAAATCTTTGTTTGAGGGAGGGGAAAAAAGATAATTCCAGAAATTGATTTCTGTAACATCTAAAAATCTAAAGCATAAATCTGGTATTTTAAACATTATTGCATTTTATATTTATATGGAAACAGATCTTGTTAACTAGATTTTGACTATTTTGATACATTTAATTCTTCCTTTTATGCCCCACACTAAGGATAGGAAAACTTCTCAATTTGACAATTAAAGTAAAAATTATAATTTTCCAATATATTGTGAAAGCCCTTTTAGAAACATCTCTTTTAGCAAATATCAGGAAAAAATTCACACATGTTAAAATCAATTGTGTGGATTTAAAATTCAGTCTTGTAAAGAAAATATAAACATATAAATGTAACTTACCGAAAAAAAATCAATCTCATTCATCAATTGAGTGTTATGAAAAGTTTTTAAACTGCTCTTAACAATGGCACTTTCTAAAGCAGTCTTTTGATCTTCTAAAGATTCATCTTGCTCTGCAAATATTTACCCCTTAAAGCCTGCTTCTGCAGGACAAAGGGACAAGAAATTACCTTAGCACAATATGTCTGCACACTTTTAATATAACTGGACTAAAGAAGAATCTACAAATTGTAATAATTAATCAAATATTTATTTCAAAATAAAGAAGTAGAATAAACTTTTCACACTATTGACATAATCAAATAATTTGTCATTTTAAATATACGATTAAAAGCTGACTTTTACTGAAACCATTTAAAGGATCTGTTCTTATTTCATATAAATTTTTAATAGACTGAGTAGTCTATTAGAACAATTACTTTTTAGCAGTAAAATTTTTGTTTTGAGGAAAGAAATCTAAAATATATAGATATATCTTGGACTACCATAAATCATAATGATAATATTTTGTCTTTATATTATATCTGAATAAAGAATAATTCCTTTATAAACCTGGGGAAATTATTGGTTATTTTTTTGTTATGACTTCAGAAAGATAAAACTTTTTAAGAAGCATTAATTTTATGATAATATATTCCAAATAGTATAGATATTGGGTTAAACAAAAGCAAACAAACAAGAACAAAAAGTCCATTTATCAGATTTATTTTGTACTTCTTATATATTTGGTAATATTTTTCTATCTTATAACCATTTTGATAGATGTATTCCTATTCTAAAAACAGTGTTGTGACAATGTTATCTTCTATCTACAGTGAAAACAGAGCAAATACCATATTGAAATTTGAGACAGAAATTCACATAATAAATCATTTCAAGTAAGAGGACTTGTGTGATATGCAAATCCTCAAAATGAAACAAAATGAAAGTGGAAAAGGACATCTATTCTTCTCTCATTAAAATTGTACTTTAAAGCAGACTTTTGCATTAACTCAATAGCCTTGATAAGTATCACACAGATATTTTGTAATAGCTTAGAGTTGCAATTTCATTGCTTAGGAAATGATAGTATTGTTGAACCATGGATGTCTTAGAGGTTGTGTTCAGTTTGTGCAAGTGGAGGATTCCATAGTGCTAAGGATTCTGATTTTGGCAACCAAGAACAACAGGGATTGCTATAGCGACTGGTACTTTGACGCCAGTAATTGTGCAACTGGCTATTTCTTGGCTGAGACCATTGGAAGAGGAGCAGACAGTAGCATAGAACCACAGAGATGCTGGACACAAGTTGCTTGAATTTGGTCTCAAAACCTGAAGATCTACACAGCAACTGAAGAATTTCTGCATTTGTTTCTGGATGCCAGTGATCAGCTGAAAAGAATGTGAAGGGAGAAACCTGGCTTGATGACTAGCAACTGGGGAAACAAAAATGTGAATTTGCTCTGTGGAGGTGACAAGTGATTCCTTGGGATTTGTTCCTCTTGCCTGCTGTTTGGGAATATTGGGAATATTCATTGGACATATCTGGATGATGTGAGCAGGCAATAGTAGGAGTGGGATCAGATTCCATTTTTATTAGTCATACACCAGCAGTAAAAATAAAAGCATAAAATAAAATTAAAATTAAAAACAAACAAGATAATATATTATGATTAGTGGTGCATTGTCAGTGAGCAGTTAAGACTGAGTAATTTTGCATACATTACAATTTTTTTGTTACATTCAAAGAAACTAGTGATAACAACACTTGTATATAAGAAGAGATCAGTATTTCCTCCTATTAGGTGAGGTTAGGAGTGGCATCAATACAGTGACTAATATGAGAGCTGGTCAAAGTCCCATGGCTTCTGCAGGGCTTATGATCTTAAGTGGCTGTCATCTTTTCTCCTTCACTGATAATTAAGAACATAGGATGATGAAATATCAGTGGCTTAGTTGACCTACCAGGATTTTTCTCTATCCTGATACTTGTCACTGCTATGCTTGCCAGAGAACTGAATTTTGGAAGTCAAGGACTTTTGATTGTGGAGCTAGATGAATGGAAATGAAGCATCGAGGGTTAAAGGAAAGAGTCTAATTACTTCTTATGTGAGAGGCAGAGAAGGACAACAATGATTTCTCTTAAGGCTAGGTCACATTGGCCGTATACAAAAAGAACACAGCGGACAAGCAAAATTTTGGGGGTGGCTCCATCTGTTGTTATCCGCTCTCAAAAGTGGCAAAAACTTGCATAAACAGAACGGAAAATAATGGAAAGGAACGGATGTGGGTAGTACGTAGTGAGGATGGTAAGCAGATGTTCATAGGAAACCTAGGGGATGAAAGTGGATGACACATCCGCAGGGGTTCCGGGGGAGAATAGCGAAGCGGACGCATAGCGGAAGGAGTGGATGCATAGTGGATGACGCGGATGTATCACGGACGCCTATAGGATGCATAGCGGATGCATAGCAGATGCATAGCGGATGCAAAGCATTCACTGCGCATGCAGGGAGGATGAATTGCGTCAGCTCCGCGGATATAAAAGGATGCAGCTTGCAAGCAGTCAGCATTCAGAGGAAAGACCTGCTGCCAGAGACATCTTGAGAGAACACCATGGGGAAGAAGAGGAAGCCTGTGCCTACTCCTGCCAGCCTTGGCAAGAAGGACAGAACCACCATCCCACCCCCTGGTGCTGACTCTGAAGCTGCTGGTGCTGCTGGTGCCGCTGGTGCTACTGCTTCTCCTGCTGCTGGTACTGCTGGTGCTTCTCCTGCTGGTGCTGCTAGTGCTTCTCCTGCTGCTGGTGCTGCTGGTTCTTCTGCTGCTGCTTCTGCTGGTGCTGCTGGTGCTTCTCCTGCTGCTGGTGGTGCTTCTTCTTCTGCTGCTGCTGTGGTGGACCAGCCCCAAGGCCCTCAAAGCCCTGATGCTGAAGCCCTGAAGGCCCTGCCAGAGGGAGGAAGAGGCAAGGGAAGGAGAAGGGAGAGAGGAAACAGTACTCCATTTCCGAGGACCATGAGGAGGAGGTGCTGGAATGGCTGAGGGAGAACGAGTACCTGTGGAGGAAGGGCCACAGGCTCTATCACGACACCAAGAGAAAGCAGGAAGCTTGGAGAGAGAAGGTGGAGAGCCTGGGCTACACTTCAGATGTCCTCCTGGGGTGGTGGAAGCACATGCACACCTGGTATGGCAAACTGCACCTGAAGAAATCCGGGCAGGCCGCTGTCAAGCTCACTGACCGGGAGACCTATGTCATGGCCAAGTGCAGCTTCCTGGAGGGTGAGGTCCATCATCAAAGAGCAGCCCCTCTGTCAACCCCCTCCCTCAGACAGCCCACAGAGGGCCACTCCTCTTCCAGCCAGGAGACAGCTACCGTGTCCAGGCAGGTGTCTTTGGAGGGCCCCACGGCAGAGACCCCATTGACAGCTACACTCCCCGTGCCGGAGGATGTGGAGGATCCCCTGTCTCAAATGGAGCAAGAAGAAGCAGCCACCAGAGACCAACCCACCCCCAGCTCCACCTCCACAGAAAGCAGGCAGAGATGCAGACCGGAGGGACAGAGCCATACTGTCCTCTTGGAGATCAGGGACACAATCAAAACCAACACAGATCTTCTCTCCCAGCTGGTTCACTTTGACATACCATCCTCGAACCGCAAGCCCTTCATCACCTACATGAGCCAGACCCTCATGGACATACCCGAGGCCCAGTACCAGGTGATGAAGGAGAGGGTCACAGTTCTTCTGCAGCACCCTCCAGGCCCAGCTGAACTTGCTCCTACCCACTCCAGGTCTGCTCCTCCACCCCAGGCGATGTCACAGCCCTTCCACGGATTTCAACAGCCCCTCGCCTACAAAGGCTATCACTACCAGGACTTCCCACAGCAGAGGCAGCCCTTCCCAATCCAGGCCCAGGTTGCCACAGACGCCTCACCTCGCCCAGCTGCAGACCAGACAGCCCCACTACACTCCTCCTTCCTCCACCCCACAGCCAAGCCCCTCAACGGACAATCTGTCATCAGTCTTGGGCCTCACATCCCAGGTACTTGATGAAGGGCATCTCAACCTCATGGGACTGAATCAGCTCTCTGAAGAGCTTCCTGCACATACCATCTCCTGTTGTACTCTCGGGGCCAGGCACCCCAATGGCGCCTCAGACCAGCACTCCAGCCACAGCCACCTCCACAGTCTCTGGCCCCTTTACATCTGAGACCATGGACATGCCTCAGAGTAACTGAGAAGAGTGCCAGAGACTGAGTTGTTACCTGTTCACTTTATCTTTGCTTAAGCCCATGTCACACTGAACCAACGGATGCAAAGAAGATGTAAAACGGACAAAAAACCTTGCCATCCATTCGAAAACGCGATGTACTCACTGCCTCGGTTTTGCTTCCTCTCTATCTGTCCAGCATCCGTTTATTGATGTTTCATCCGCTCAGAAAGTTTTGGGCTGCCTAAAACTTTTGCGCGGAAAATGTATCCAGTTCGTCCGTTCTGCATCCGCTAGGCACCCGTTACACATCCATTACGCATCCGCTATATCCGCTAGGCGTCCTCTACGCATCCGCGGAACTCCATCCGCCCGGACGCAGGGAGGAAGCGGAATGGATGCAGAACGGATGCAGAACGGATGCCTAGCAGAAG
Organism: Laticauda colubrina; assembly: GCA_015471245.1. NCBI lineage: Eukaryota > Metazoa > Chordata > Lepidosauria > Squamata > Elapidae > Laticauda > Laticauda colubrina. The sequence continues at coordinate 21,579,920 of BLBF01000019.1, forward strand.
CAGAACGGAAACAAAGCGTTTAAAACAGAAAAAACGTTCTCAGAGGGGACCTATCTCACATATTAAGGATGCCTAGAGGATGCCTAGAGGATGCCTAGAGGATGCCTAGCGGAAAACCTATACTGCCTATAAAAAGGGGGAGCAACTCGCCTGCATCTCATTTTCAGAACAGCAGCCCAGCGGTGCAGACCTCTGAAGCCTTCATCTGGCTCTTCCTCTTCCACAGCATCCAGTCATGTCCACCGTGGATTGTAACAAAGTCCTTTCGGCAGCCACCATCGTTCTGCAACAGTGCGAAGCCATCTGCAGGCTCTGTGAACTCTACTGCGAGAAGAAAAGGAGCCACCCAAAAAGAGTCTGGATCCGAAGATGGTTCGCCAGAAGAGCAGAGGACGGACTGTACAACAAGCTGATGATGGAGCTCAGGAATGAAGACACTTGGGCATTCCAAAACTTCATGAGGATGCCTCCAGCCATGTTTGACGAAGTTGTGCAGCGACTGACACCCAGGTTGACCAAGGCAAACACCAGCTTCTGGCCCAGCCTGGAACCTGGGCTCAAGGTGGCACTCACTCTGCGTCACCTGGCCTCAGGGACCTCCTACAGGAGCATGCAGTACAGCTGAAGGGTGCCATCCAACACCATCAGCATTGTGGTCAGAGAAGTGGTGCAGGCCATCATCGAAGAATACAAGGAGGAGCTCCTCCAGTACCCCTCCACTGAAGAAGGATGGAAGAAAGTTGCAGAGCAGTGGTATCAGAAGTGGAACTTCCCCCACACCGTTGGAGCCATCGATGGGAAACACGTGGCCTGTAAAGTGCCAGCCAAGTTGGGGTCCACTTATCACAACTGCAAGGGCTTCTTCAGCATCATCCTCTTCGCCATGGTCGATGCTGACTACAAGTTCATGTACATCGATGCTTCAGGCAACGGCTCATCTTCAGATGCCCAGGTATACAACGCCAGTCACCTCAAGGAGGGCCTGGAAAGCAACCTCATGGTGGGCTTCCCAGATCCAGAACCCCTGCCCAAGGACATGCAAGATGTGCCCTACTTCATCGTGGGGGATGACGCCTTCTCCCTCACAACCTACCTCATGAAGCCCTACACCTCCAGACTCCTCACCCGTGAAGAGAGGATCTTCAACTACAGGCTGTCCAGGGCAAGGCGGGTGGTGGAGAACACCTTTGGCATCCTGGCCAACAGGTTCCAGGTACTTCTCACCACCATGCAGCATTGCCCAGAAGCCGTGAGGAGGGTCATGGAAGCTTGCTGCATCCTGAACAATCTCATGTGCACCCGCTTGTGCAGTCTTGCAGAACAGGCTCGTGGACCTCCAGCAAGGCAATGGGGCCATGGAGCCTGGGGAATGGAGGCAAGGGCGAAACCTGATCAACACTGAGGATGTGCAAGGCCCCAACAGAGCCTCACATGAAGCAAAGAAGCAGCGCAACCTCCTGAGACAATGGTGCAACTCCCCAGCTGGAGCAGTGGAGTGGCAAGACAGGATGGTAGATGCTTAATGGATGCTTCCTTCAGCCTGTCTCATCACACGGATGAGATTGGGCCATGTATGTTTGGTTGGCCTACAATGAACAGGGCGTTTAATAAAGAGTTGTGTTTATGTTGACATGTGTGGATCATAATTACATTATTATTGATAATAAAGGGCTGTAGGGGGGGCACCTGGGAGGGTGGACCATACCATCCCACTATGCTTGCACTGGAGGTTTATCTATCCCACAGCTATTTGCCATCCCACAGGTATCCCTGCCCATACCACAAGCATGCAAAGGTTTAAACCATTTCTAAAAGTTTCCAGCAAGACTTTATTAAAAAAAAGAAATGAAGCAAGTGTGTGAATCAAAACTAGACTTTATTAACCACAAGCTATAAGACAAAAATGAGTCTCTGGCACTCCTCTTGGTCGCTCAGTCTCATGGGTGAAGGGTGCAGGTGCTGTGGAGGTTGCTGGTGCTGGAGTGCTTGTCATCAGCTCCTCCAGAAGCAGAAGCAGCAGAAGCCCCAGCCCCAGAAGAGCGAGCCCGTGCTGCAGAAGCCCCAGTAGAACCAGAGTGAGGGCCAGGGGGCGGGATGGTAGCCCTGTCCCTCTTGCCAGGGCTGGCAGCAGATGGCTGAGGCTTGCTGTGCTTCTGCATGGTTGTGGGGTTGCTGGCTGGCAGGAACCAAGGCTGGCAGGAAGGCTGGCAGGGAGGCAGGTACCAAGGCAGGCACCAAGGCTGGCAGGCAGGGAGGCTGGCAGGCAGGCTGGCAGGCAGGCTGGCACCAAGGCAGGCACCAAGGCAGGCACCAAGGCTGGCAGGCAGGCAGGAACCAAGGCTGGCAGGCAGACATGTACTAAGGCTTGCAGGCAGGCTGGCAGCGAGGCTGGCAGGGAGGTAGGCACCAAGGCTGGCAGGCAGGCAGGCAGGCAGGCATCAAGGCTGGCACCAAGGCAGGCACCAAGGCTGGCAGGAAGGCTGGCAGGCAGGCTGGCAGGAAGACATAAACCAAGGCTGGCAGGAAGGCTGGCAGCAAGGCTGGTAGCAAGGCTGGCAGGCAGACATGCAGGCAGGGCAGGCAAGACAGTCGATGTGTCTGGCAACAGGTCTTTCCTCTGAATGGCAACCTGCTTCCGAGCTGCTTCCATTGTATCCACGGGGCTGACACAATGCATCCTCCCCGCATGCGCAATTAACGCCAGGCATCCATTAGGCTTCCGCTGTGCATCTGCTAGGCTTCCGCTGTGCATCCGCTTCATCCATTCGGTGTCCGCTCTGCATCCGCTATATCTGTTCCGCGTCCACTTTGCTGAGCCCCCCCGGAAGCCTAGCGGTTGCCCCATCCGCTTCCATCCGCTGGACTTCCGTTCCAAAGCCGCTTTGCATCCGCCCTGCGTCCTCCCCATGTCCGTGTTATCTGCTCTGGTTATGCAAATTTTTTCCCCTTCTGAGAGCCCCTTCTGAGTTCCAGCCCATCCTTGAGGTCACTGGAGTTGTATACCTGGACATCTGAAGATGACCCGTTGCCTGAAGCATCGATGTACATGAACTTGTAGTCAGCATTAACCATGGCAAAGGGGATGATGCTGAAGAAGCCCTTGTAGTTGTAATAATTGGACCCTGAGTTGGCTGGAGCTTTGCAAGCCACGTGCTTTCCATCTATGGCTCCAACAGTGTGGGGAAAGTTCCACCTTTGATACCACTGCTCTTCAACTTTCCTCCAGCCTTCTTCAGTGGTGGGCCACTGGAGGAGCTCCTCCACGTATTCTTTGATGATGGCCTGCATCACTTCTCTGACCACAATGCTGATGGTGTTCTGTGGCACTTTCCAGGCATAGTGCATGTTTCTGTATGTGGTCCCAGAGGCCAGGTGGCACAGAGTCAGTGCCACCTTCAATCCAGGGTCCAGGTTGGGACAGAAGTTGGTGTTTGCCTTGGTCAACCTGGGTCTCAGCCGCTCCACAACTTTGTCAAACATGGCTGGTGGCATCCTCATGAAGTGCTGGAGTGCACGAGTGTCTTCATTCCTCAGCTTCTCCATCAGCTTTTCATACAGTCCAAACTCCACTCTTCTCCCGATCCATCATTGGACCCACACAGCTCTTGGACATCTCCTTCTTCTCCTTGTGTAGAAAAGGTGAAACAGTCTGAACAGGACTTGGTTCTGGTGTTGAATGATCGCGGCTACCAAAAGGAGTGTGTGATGATCCATGGTGGAGATCAGTGGATGATGTGGAAGAGCAAGAGCAAGGCTGAAGAGGTCTGCACACCATGGCTGCTGGACTGATACTGAGATCCAGGTGATTCCCTCCCCCTTTTTATAGGAAATATCGGTTTTCTGCTAGGTGTCCTTCCACATATTCTAGACATCCTCCAGACATCCTAAATATCCGAGATACTTCCCATATACAAACGTTTTGTCTGTTTTCATGCTTTATGTCTGAGCTGCATCCGCTTTCATCCTTTCTATGTCCGTGCTACTAATGCTGTGTGGACGTTTGAAATTAATTTTTTTAAAATTAAATTATTTAATTCTTAAGTCAGAGAATTCCTTAAAGCATTGAGTTATGTTGTTCTTTGTTCTGCAAATCTTCATTCAGACAAAGCTATCGCTACAGATAGCATTTGAACTTCAGGTTCAGTAGCATTTAATTCCATGCTATTATCTCCATTTTACATACAGCTAAGTACAATGTCAATGTGCGACTGAAATTTTGGATCAGGAAAATGAGAATTCGTCAAGCAACAATCCTTCCCATTGATGGAACGCTGGCTCCTCACTCTCCCTGTGCAGGTGAAAGCTCCTCAGTGCTAAGGTAAATAAATCACTTATAGTCATTACATGAATAGGACGATGAAAAGACATTCTAAGAAAATGGGGCTTCCCTATTGAAGATTATTTATGTGAATGTGGAAAAGAACAATCCATCTCACATACTACGGTACATACAATGTTCTTCAACATGTAGGGAGGAAGACTCATGCTGGCAAGAGAAAATACTTCAATGTGGTCAAATATTGGTCAAATACTGTGTGAATGTCATTTAGTTTTAATCCTATTTTTTCTACATACTTTTTACACATGCTATTTTATTTGCTCAATGTTGAAGGTTATGTCTATAATTTGAAGGGGCTTCTGACACAAATAAAGAAAGTGCTAAAGAGCCATTTCAGAGGTTCCTATAATACAACAGAAGTAGCCATGCAGCTTTTCCTCAAAACAAATACTTTACTCCTGCTCACTCCCATTTAATTAACTATATGAAATATGGCTATGGAGGGGGGATGGGACACTGGGAAAGGTTGATTTTTTTGAGTCTCTCTTGATCAATAGGAATGCCTATTGCTTTGCTCTGGTGTTCTTGGCATATCAAAGTCAGCAGCAATTAGGGCTAGTTCAAAGACTAACAGTGCGGAAGTTCTCTCTGTGTGAACAACTTATGAAGAGTTTCTTATGATCAATTCTCCTGACTTCTTTGTATGCAAAATACCTTCCGTGTCACACTCCTCTTAGATTTTTTTTATAACCTCCAGTTTTGATCCTTATGAACAAAAAAAGGCTAATTAGCAAATTTACCCTTTATCACTCCTGCAACAAGTTAATATGGAAATCATTTAATATATTTGACCTCAAAAATTTCAGAATATTTTGATATTTAAGGTACACTCATTTATATTTCCAAAAACGTATAGTATGAAATCCTTTACATTTTTACTGAGAAATATGTTCTACGGTATTGAGTGAGATTTACTCCCAAATAACAGAAAAGTGGATTCTAGCCAAAAACTTTTATCTTTAATGCAGCATCCATAAAAGATAATTTCTAAATTGCCATTACCAGTTTTTGGAAACATTCTTTGGTAACTCCTATAAAAGAAGTTAACATTTGAAAAGAATGCTCTTCTTGCAACATGAAACTATTTCCCCAAAATCTATGACTTATTTCTAATTATGCTTGGAAACAATGGCAAATGGATGCATTGAATGAAAATTTTATACATGAACCAATGTAACCAATGGAATAGTTTTGCATAAATCCACATAAATCAAGGTAGGGCAAAGTGCTCACTGAAAAACAAGTGGTACAAAGTGTTTTAGGTTCTCATAATGATTAATAACTTAAAAGCAAGTGGTACTGGGGAAAGACATGCACATACTCACTCATCCAAAAATTACAATAATATCTATATAACCTTTTGAAATAAAACTCATCATAGTGATAAATGGCATTCTGTTTTATATGTAAATAGCCAGATCACTATTGGCCAATAAAAGTATATTCTGCTATTAAAAATATTTAACATATTTAATATACAGATATATTTAATATATTACATATTAAAAAGAGACCCGGTGGTGGTTTAGAATTTAAGGCACCAACAGAATATGAGTTTTATGCTTTAGGCATAAAAGCTAGCTGGCTACCTTTAGGGTAGTCACTTTCCTTCAGCTGAACCCACCTCCATGGTGGCTGTAGTGAGGAAAATAAGAGGGAAGAGTTTGTTTGCTGCCTTGAATTTTTATGTATATAAAAATACAATAGAGGCAAGGTTAAAAAAAGCAAAATAAAAAATGTTTCCATTGTGCATACTAGATGCTAAGATAATATTAGCAGCACACCAATAATCTCTCAATTTCCAGTCACTTACAGGAATTTTGGCAGAACACTATACTAAGGGTGTGGCAGCTAAGGAGAGAACAACCTCAATCACTAACTATTCTTTAAACCAGAGCTGTATCTCAAATCTATTCACCAGAGGCAGTTGTTCCTGAAGTAAGAACAGTACAGTTGCAACTTGATTGTGTGACTACTCAAACTAAACTCCCATAAAAGAACAGTTTTCATTATCTAAGCACTTTGGACTCACTGAAAATTAATGCAAATTTATTTGTTAATTCTAAATAAATAAATACAAGGTTGGAATTTAAAACTGCCTTTGTTCTACTAAGGCTGAGTCAAATGTTTCATTTTCAATCTTGCTATCCAAAGGGCACCATTACTCAGTTTCTTAATATGAGACGAAATTATAAACTGCTTCACACAACCCAATCAACATACGATTAAGTTCACACAACCTTAACTCAAGATTGGTTTAGTTATTTTGCTGAATATACTCCAATTGATTGGATAGATATACTGGATTAACTAGCCCTTGGAACTTGTGGGAGCGCCATCACTTGAGACTTCCAAGAAGAGATTGGAGTGCCATTTGTCAGAAATTGTGTACGGTCTCCTGCTTGGGCAGGGGGTTGGACTAGATGACCTACAAGGTCCCTTCCAACTCTGGTTATCTGTTATCTATAAACTACAGTTAATAAACTACATGATGGCTAACATATAAACAAATAAGGTTAGGTTATGATGCAGTATATGACCTGGTTCTATATATCTTTAGTAAATCCAAATAGGATTGTATTTATGATATGATTTCACCTCAACTTCTAGTTTCAGATTTCCAGAACAATAAAGAGTCAGTGATCTAGTGGCTCAAGCATCAGGAGAAAGCCAGAGACTGTGAATTCTAGTTCCATCTTAGCTATGAAAGCCAGCTGGGTGATTTGGAGCCAGTCACTCACTCTTAGTTTACCCCACCTACAGTTTGTTGTGAAGAAAATAGAATCAAAAAGTATAGGTAGTTCTTGACTTACAACAGTTCATTTAGAGAACATTTAAAATTACAATAGCACTGGAGTTCTTGTTTGAGTTCCTTTGGCAATGGATCGAAATCTGCAATTGTGCACGGTTTCAATCCCTACTTGCCACCGGAGCGCTGCGAGCCGGCTAGTTTCGGAGCTAAGCCACCCCATAGAGGTGGTGAAGAGGGGGGAGATTGCCAGCAGGGTCGAGGAGAGCCGCATCTCTCCTCCACAGCTGGCCATTATTCCCTTTCCCAAAGGCGGTTGCAGCGGTGGTCAGAAATGGCCACCTCAAAGAAGAACTCGACTGGAAAAGAATGTGCAGGAGGAAGATAAGAAGAGAAAGTTTTGGTTGACCGGGTTAAACTAAAAAAGCAACAACGTAAGGTACCCTGGAATTTAAACTATAAAAAGTAACATAATTCCCAAAGAAGTATTTCAAGCAGCAAAGGAGAGAGAGAAGGGAAAGGATTTGGTTGTGTTTTTTTTTTTCTTCCCTTTCTTATATTGACATCTAAGAGACTTAAGCAAGAAATTGAAAAAAAATCCACTTTGACATTAATAGGCATTAAAGCTGAAAATAAAATGTCAAAGGGATAATAAAGATTTCTGGACACTTAAAAGCTTTTAAAAACAGGAAAGGAGAGAAAAAGAATAAAATGGCAGGATCTGGAAAAATGGAGGAGACTGCCTGGAATTAAAAGGAATTTACAGTGAAACCTTAAGCCCCTGTCACACAGCACCAACGGATGGAAAGAGGATGTAAAACGGAGAGAAACACTTGCCATCCGTTCGTTAACACGATGCATCCGTTCTGTACTCATTGCATCCCTTTTTCATACTCTCTATCCGTCCAAGCATCCGTCTACTGACATTTCATCCGCTCAAAAAGTTTTGAGCTGCACAAAACTTTTTGAGCGGAAAAAGTATCTAACGCGTCCATCATACATCTACTACGCATACGGGGAACATCCTTTATACATCCGTTGTCACCTGTTACGCGTCCGCTATATCCGCTAGGCATCCGCTGCACATTCGAGCAACTCGCATCTGCTCCAGCGGAAAACGGACACAGGGAGGAAGCGAAACGGACTCGGAACGGACACACAGCGTTAGTAGCACGGACGTAGAAAGGATGAAAGCGGATGCAGCTCACATACAAATTATTAAAACGGAAAAAATGTTCATATAGGGGACGTATCTTGGATATTTAGGATGTCTGGAGGATGTCTAGAGGATGCAGACGGACACCTAGCGGAAAACCTATATTTTCTATAAAAAGGGGGAGAAATCACCTGGATCTCATTTTCAGTCCAGCAGCCCTGGTGTGCAGACCTCTTCAGCCTTGCTCTTGCCCTTGCTCTTCCACAGCATCCAGTCATCTCCACCATGGATCGTCGCACACTCCTTTTGGTAGCTGCCATCATTCTACAGCAGTGCGAAGCCTTCTACAGGCTCTTTCACCTGTTCTACGGGAAGAAAAGGAGGCATCCAAGAAGTGTCTGGGTCTGAAGATAGATTGCGAGAAGAGCTGAGTACGGACTTTATAACAAGCTGATGGTGGAGCTGAGGAACAAAGACTCTCGTGCATTCCAGAACTTCATGAGGATGCCTCCAGCCATGTTTGACGAAGTTGTGGAGCGGCTGAGACCCAGGTTGACCAAGGCAAACACCAACTTCCGGCCCAGCCTGGACCCTGGACCGAAGGTGGCACTGACTCTGCGCCACCTGGCCTCAGGGACCACGTACAGGAGCATGCAGTACGGCTGGAGGGTGCCACACAACACCATCAGCATTGTGGTCAGAGAAGTGGTGCAGGCCATCATTGAAAAATACCTGGAGGAGCTCCTCCAGTGCCCCTCCACTGAAGAAGGCTGGAAGAAAGTTGCAGAGCAGTGGTATCAGAAGTGGAACTTCCCCCACACTGTTGGAGCCATAGATGGGAAGCACGTGGCCTGCAAAGCTCCAGCCAAGTCAGGGTCCACTTATTTCAACTACAAGGGCTTCTTCAGTATCATTCTCTTCGCCATGGTCGATGCTGACTACAAGTTCATGTACATCGATGCTTCAGGCAATGGGTCATCTTCATATGCCCAGGTATACAATGCCAGTCACCTCAAGGAGAGGCTGGAATGCAACCTCATCATGGGCTTCCCAGATCCAGACCCCCTGCCCAACGACACACAAGATGTGCCCTACTTCATCGTGGGGGATGACGCCTTCTCCCTCAGAATCTACCTCATGAAGCCCTACACTTCCAGATGCCTTATGCGTGAAGAGAGGATCTTCAACTACAGGCTGTCCAGGGCAAGGCGGGTGGTGGAGAATGCCTTTGGCATCCTGGCCAACAGGTTCCAGATACTTCTCACCACCATGCAGCATCGCCCAGAGACCGTGAGGAACATTATGGAAGCTTGATGCATCCTGCACAATCTCATGCGCACCCACTATCCAGTGTTGCAGAATAGGCTTGTGGACCACCAACAAGGGAATGGGGACATGGAGCCTGGTGAATGGAGGCAAGGGCGAAACCTGATAGATACTGTGGATGTGCAAGGCCCCAACAGAGCTTCATGTGCAGGGAAGAAGCAGCGCAACCTCCTGAGACACTGGTGCAACTCCCTAGCTAGAGCAGGGGAGTGGCAAGACAGGATGATAGATGCTAATGAATGCTTCCTTCAGCCTGTCTCATCACATTGATGAGATTGGGCCATGTATGTTGAGTGGCCCTACAATGAACAGGGCATTTAATAAAGAGTTGTGTTTATGTTGAAATGTGTGGATCAATGATTACATTGATATTGATAATAAAGGGCCATAGGTGTGGCACCTGGGAGGGTGAACCATACAGTCCCACTATGCTTGCACTGGAAGTTTATCTACCCCACAGCTATTACCCATTCCAAAGGTATCCCTGCCCATCCCACAGGTATCTCTGCCCATCCCACAGCTATTACCCATCCCAAAGGTATCCCTGCCCATCCCACAGCTATAACCCATCCCACAGGTATCCTAACCCATCCCACAGCTATCACCCATCCCAATGGTATCCCTGCCCATCCCACTGCTAACTTTACCCATCCCACAAGCATGCAAAGGCTTCAACCATTTCTAAAAGTTTCCACCAAGATTTTATTTACTAAAATAAATGAAGCAAGTGTGTGAAGGAAAGATAATCTTTATTGATAACAAGCTGTAAAAGCAAGATGACCCAAATGTCCCAAGCAAAGATAAAGTCATCAGGTAGCCACCCAGTCTCTGGCACTCTTCTTAGTCACTCTGTGGCGTGCCCAGTCTCAGGGGTGAAGAGTCCAGGTGCTGTGGAGGTGGCTGCTGCTGGAGTGCTGGTCTGAGGCGCCATTGGGGTGCCTGGCCCGAGAGGACAACAGGGGATGGTGTGTGGAGGAAGCTCTCAGACAGCTGGCTCATTCCTGTGATGTTGAGGAAGGAGGAGTGTAGTGGGGCTGTCTGGTCTGCAGGTGAGCGAGGTGAGGCGTGGGTGGCATCTGTGGCATGGGTGGCATCTGTGGCGTGGGTGGGATCGGTGGCATCGGTGGCATCAGTGGCGTTCAATGAACCTGTGCCTGGACTGGGAAGGGCTGCCTGTGCTGCTGGAACTCCTGGTAGCCGTAGGCTTGGTAGGTGAGGGCCTGTGGAAAGCCTTGGAAGGGCTGTGACATCATGTGGGGTGGAGGAGCAGACCTGGAGTGGGTCGGAGCAGGTTCAGCTGGGCCTGGAGGGTTGTGCAGAAAACTGGTGATCCTCTCCTTTATCACCTGGTAGTGTGATTCGGACATTGTCCATGAGGGTCTGGTTGACATAGCTGAGGAAGGGCTTGCAGTTTGAGGATGGTATGTCGGTGTGTACCAGCTGAGAGGAGATCTACGCTGCTTTTGATGGTTTCCCTGATCTCCAGCAGGACAGTGTGGCTCTGCCCCTCTGGTCTGGCTCTCTGCCTACTTTCTGTGGAGGTGGAGCTCGGGGTGGGTTTGGGTTGGTCTCTGGTGGAAGTGCCCTCTCTTTGCTCCCACTGGATCAGGGGGTCCTCCATGCGCTCCGCCACGGGGAGTGCAGCTGTCAGGGGGGTCTCTGTCGTGGCACGCTCTACAGATACCTGCCTGGACACAGGAGCTGACTCTTGACCAGAAGAGGACTGGCTCTCTGTGGGCTGCCTGAGAGAGAGCGAAGACAGAGGGGCTGCTCCTCGGTGGCGGATCTCACCCTCCAAGAAGCTGCACTTGGCCATCACGTAGGTCTCCCAGTCGGTGAGCTTGACCGTGGCCTGGCCAGAGTTCTTGAGGTGCAGCTTCCCGTACCAGGTGTGCATGTGCTTCCACCACCTGAGGAGGACCTCCAAAGTGTAGCCCAGGCTCTCTGCCTTCTTTCTCCAAGCAGCCTGCTTCCTCTTGGTGTCTCGATAGAGCCTGTGTCCCTTCTGCCATAGGTACTCGTTTTCCCTCAGCCATTCGAGCACCTCATCCTCATGTTCCTCTTTGATGGAGTATTGCCTCCTCTCCCGGTCTCGCGTATGCCTCTTCCTCTGGCAGGGCCTTCTTGTCCCTCATCAGAGGGGCTTCGAGGTTCTAGGGGCTGCTCAATCACACCCCCACCCCCACCACCAGCAACAACAACAATAGCAGCAAAAGCAGCACCAGCAGAACCAACAGCACCAGCAGCACCAGCAGGACCAGGATTAGCAGCAGCAGAGTAAGCACCAGCAGCACCAGCAGGACCAGGAGCAGCACCAGCAGAGTAAGCACCAGCAGAAGCACCAGCACCAGGAGCAGCGGCAGCAAAGGAAGCACCAGCAGAAGCACGAGCACCAAGAGCAGCGCTAGCAAAGGAAGCACCAGCAGAAGCACCAGCACCAAGAGCAGCGCCAGCAGAGTAAGCAGCAGCAGAAGCACCAGCACCAGGAGCAGCGCCAGCAAAGGAAGCACCA
>BLBF01000019.1:21592011-21608779 GCA_015471245.1 Laticauda colubrina
CAGCAGAAGCACCAGCACCAGGAGCAGCGCCAGCAAAGGAAGCACCAGCAGAAGTACCAGCACCAAGAGCAGCGCCAGCAGAGTAAGACCAGCAGAAGCACCAGCACCAGGAGCAGCGCCAGCAGAGTAAGCACCAGCAGAAGCACTAGCACCAGGAGCAGCACCAGCAGAGTAAGCACCAGCAGAAGCCCCAGCACCAGGAGCAGCACCAGCAGAAGCCCTAGCACCAGCAGAGTCAGCCCGAGCAGCAGAAGCCCCAGCAGAAGCAGAGTCAGGGCCAGGGGGTGGGATTGTGGCCCTGTCCTTCTTGCCAGGGCAGGCAGAAAATGGCACAGGCTTCCTCTTCTTCCCCATGGTTGTTGGCTGGAGATGTGTCTGGCAGCAGGTCTTTCCTCTGAATGGTGACCTGCTTGCAAGCTGAATCCTTTTATATCCGCGGGGCTGACGCAATGCATCCTCCCCACATGCGCAGTGAACACTTTGCATCCGCTCGGCATCCGCTCGGCATCCGCTCCTTCTGCTGCACGTCCGCTTTGCTGTTTTCCCCTGGAAGCCCTGTGGATGTGCCATCTGCTTCCATCCGCTTCCATCCGCTAGGCTTCCATGGAGCCTCCGCTTTACATCCTAGTTACATCTTCTCCCCGTCCGTTCCTTTCCATTGTTGTCCGCTCTGTTTATTCAAATTTGGGGCACTTTTGAGAGCGGATAACAACGGATGGAAAATTTTCTCGTACGCTGTGTCCTTTTTACATACTTTTTGCATCCGTCGGCCTATGTGACAGGCCCTTTAACAAGATTCCTAAAAGATACAAAATTACAACAGCACTGAAATAAGTGACTTATGACCATTTTTCACACTTACAACCATTTTATCTTCATGCTTACGTAATCAAAATTCAGATGCTTGGCAACTGGTTCATATTTATGACCACTGCTGTGTCCAGAGTCATGAGACACCTTTTGAACCTTTTGACCAGCAAAATCAATTGAGAAGGCAGATTTACTTAACAAATGTATCACTTATCTTAACTGCAGTGATTGACTTAACAACTGTGGCAAGAAAAGTTGTAAAAAGGGGCAAATATAACATTTAAAACCAGAAATGTTGAGCTCAATTGTGGACGTAAGTCTAGGACTACTTGTAGTGTTAGATACGTTCACTACCATGAGTCATTTAGTAAAAAAAAAGAGAAATTAAGGAGGTTCTTTATATTTTGTCTTCTAGAATGCATATCCAGACTTACAGTGCCATAGGGGTTGGGATGGATTAGTATATTATGAATTCTAATTATTCATAAACTATGATTTATGGCTTAATATGCTGTGCTAATCCAGCCAGTTGTGATTTATCAAATTATTATACTATGATTCCCCTTGTCTGGACTTGTAAAATAAAGTTGATTAACCTGATTAGTACTTCGATGGACAGTATCAGATACTATCAGGGCAGTATGCTTAGACTATATTCAAAAAAAATATTGGAAAAATGCAGTGATAATCCACTATCACATTAATTAAATAAACAAAAGCCATCCTTGGCTACAACCACAAAGCCACCAGAATTACAAACCAACCCAAAGACTGGACTTGATTTTTATGTGAACCAACGTGTAGTGTAATGTAACATAATTAGTTAACTATGTGCAGGGATGGGATTCTACTGGGTTGGACTGGTTCGGGTGGATCCCTTGTTATGATTTTGCACGGTTTGGATAACTGGCAAATCGCACTACTGGCTGACCCTCTCCTCCCCCTCACTTCTTTTCGTGCGGCCTGGCGAGCCTTCCTTCACTCACTTACCCTCTTCTCTCTGCCACAGGGAATTCCAATGCTTGGCAGTGTAAACAGGTCACCCCCCCTTGTAACTCCCTCAAAGTCCACCTCCTCCCCATGGTTGTTCCAAAGAGAGGCTTGCTTGTGCGGAAGAGACACTGATCCAAGCGCGCCACCAGCATGGTGTGTGCGCACCAGTCTGTCAGGTGAAGCTCCATTCAAAATCCAAGAAAGAAACCATTAGTTTCCATTGTTATAGAGAAACCATTGTTACTGGAAATCAAGTGGTAGCATCAAAATAATTCAAGATCTGAGGCATTAGGCTCGAAAATCACATATACCAAGTTATGGCAATGTTCCCACCCACAATAGTTCAAACTGGCCATCCAATCTGAGATGTGTATAATGTCATGTGGGGCATCTTCAGACATCTAGCCATTGGCGGTGATTCAGACATCTAGCCATTGACCATGGCCTGGATAGGTAAGATGCTACAGATGTGGAGTAAGCAAGTAAGCATAAACAAGAAAGTTTTTCCAAATTTTATATTTCACCTACTCAAACCTCCAGCGCTCTTCCCCCCCCCATAAACCCAATTTATTATCCCTCCTCCCATTACTATGGCAGCCGAAAAGACAAGCAGAAGAAAAATTCTTGAAGGCTGATATTTAGCCCTCCTGCAAAAGAGGCATTAGCCCTGTAAAAGAAAAAGAATAAGACAATAGCAAAATAAACATTCTAAAGACAATATCAAATATTTTTGTCAGGATATTTCAAATGAAATGCTTGCATAAGCCTAGTGGCTCTAACATCTTGTTCTTTCACCCATTCTGACTGAGAAGGAGGGGAATGCTTCCAAACAACTAGATATTGGAATCGCCTCTTTGTTTCCTTGAATCCAGAATTTCTTTAATCTCAAAACTGTTGCTCACTTTTGATCAAAAGAGAAACTGGAGAGGCGGCCTGATCAGGTCACAGCTTGGAAGTATATTCAGGTTTTAATAAACGGACATGAAAAACAGGGTGAATCCATCTAGGGCTCTTTGGCAATTGCAATTATACTGCTACAGGATTCACCACTCGTACAATTGGGAAAGGTCCCACATATTTAGGTCCCAATTTTTTAGATTTCTGTGTGGTTTGCAAATACTTAGTAGACAAGAAGACTTTGTCCCCCACTTGGTATGGTTTTTGTGGAGCTCTTTTTTTATCAGCTTTCTTTTTATGAGCTTGATGAACATCATCTAAGGCCTTATGGGTAACTAGCCAGGTAAGCTGGAGTTGGATTATCCACCTGGTCAATGATGGAACATTGGGTTTCATTTATGGAAGTTCGGGTATGGGCACAAAATCCTGCCCCGAAGCTACATTAAATGGGATAAAGCCAGTGCTACTGTGAACCAAGTTATAATACACCATCTCTGCAAAAGGCAATAGGTCAGACCAATCATCTTATAGTGTTCCAATAGTGAGTTAGTTCTCTCACAAGCCCCATTGGTTTGTAGGTGGTTGGCAGAGCTTAGGCCCTGGGTGGAGCCCAGTAGCTTCAAGAATTCCTTCCAGACGTTTGATGTAAATTGGACCCACCTATCAGAAGTTATCCACTCAGGTACACAATGTAACATATACAGATGTAAAATAAACAGTTTAGCCAAAGTTTTTGCAGACAGGATTGGAAAACAAGTTAGTAACCACCCAAATGACTTTATTTCCCCCACTTTCAGGCAATTCTACTATAAAATCCATGGAAATCTCCTTCCGTTGGTCTAGCTACAAGTTGTAGTAAGCCAGCAGGTTTTTTAGGTGGCCATTTGGTCAAAGCACAAATAGGAAAACTAGCTATATAAGCTTCTATGTCCTTTTTTAAGGTAGGCCACCAGAATGTGCATTGGTAAATTTATCTGTGAACGCCATTTCTATCTATACTGTGAGAGAGCCCAGGATGGGTAGACTCCTTCTTATGATGTCATTAAGCTGAGTCTGTACTTGTATATTAAAAGCCAGCCCCTGGGAGAATCCCCAGCTTTGGGGAAGATACTTGACAGACTGAAGAAGTGTCTCTGAAAGCAAACAATCCAATACATTAACATGCCTTACCACCTCCGGACGAATCAAAGGAGGGGCTGGGCTCTTTCACAACATAGATAGAAAGGTTGTTCACAGGTAAATTTACCAATGCCCATTCTCCTCCATGCTGCAGCGAGAGCTCAGGATGGGACATACCAAAGCTTGCATGTCCATGGGTGGGTCCTCATTTGGCCAATCACTCCGATGGTGGAACCACTAGCTGAAGAACCTGTCTGCCGAAGGTCACCATCACAGAGGCAAAGCAATCCAGACAGTAGTGTCTGATAAAGAGAGATGGAGATGTCCACGTGGCCACTCTGCAAATCTCTTCCAAGGATGCCTGGGTGGCCCGAGGCTGAAGTGGCTGCACTTCTAGTAGAGTGTGCCATTAGACCATGGGGTACCGGAAGAGCCACCGCTTTGTAGGTTTGTGCAATGCACATCCTGACCCACCTGTGAATAGTAGGGGAAGAAGCCTTGCTCTCCAAGTGAGAAGGTGAAAAGGAGACAAACATGGCTTCTGTCTTTCTAAAAGGGGGAGTGCGCTTGATGTAAATTCTAAGAGCCCGTCTGACATCTGGAGTATACCACTTGCACTCTAAATCATGGTGTGGAAGGGGACAGAAGTCAGGTAACATAATGTCTTGGGATCGGTGGAACCAAGTGTTAACCTTTGGGATAAAGGAGGGGTCCAGATGGAGAACAACCCTATCACTGTGAAAGATGCAAAGATCCAGCCTGATAGAAAGGGCGGCCAGTTCTGACACCCTTCTGGCCGAAGTGATAAAAACAAGGAAAACTACCTTTAGAGTTAGGAATTGGAGAGACACTATTCTAAGGGGTTCAAAGGAGGGCTTCATAAGGGCATTAAGAGCCAAGTGAAGGATATCTTCACTATCCCATGAAGGATACCTGTGCACCATAGGAGGGTGTAGGTTGGAAGCCCCTTTCAAAAATCTCCTGACCGAGGGGTGATGGGACAAGGAAGGAAGTGAACCCCATGAAAGAACTGAGAAGAGAGCCTCTACCTAGCGACGTAAGATATTGGGGGCTAAACCTTGCTCCAAGTCATCCTGAAGGAATCTAAGAACCTCTGTCAACTGGGCTGAGGAAGGAGAGAGACCTTCCTTGAAGCACCATTGGGAGAAAACCCTCCAGTTGGCATCATAGAGGTGCCTCGTAGAAGGTTTGAGAGATGCCTGGATGGTTAAGGATAACCCCTTCTGGGAGATTAGCCTCCCTTAGCTGCTACCGCTCAAGTGCCACATGGTCAGCATGAGCCACTGGGGCTCCGGATGGATCAGGGCCCCTTGGTGCAGGGAGATGAGATGGGCCAGGATCCTCCAAGGGGAAGCCACAGATAGGTTGACCAGGTCCACAAACCAGGGCCTCCTTGGCCAATAGGGTGCCAGGAGAATTAGCTCTGCTCGTTCCACCAACAGCTTCCATATGACTGCCGGAATAATGGAAAGAGGGAGAAAAGCATAGAGGAGACCCGCTGGCCATTTGCAATGAAGAGCATTGATCCCCTCCGCTCCCTGGCAAGGAAACCTGGTGAATAATCTGTTGACTTGGGCATTTTGAGGAGTGGAGAAGAGATTCACCTCCAGAGTTCGAATCTGAGGGAAAGATCCCTGAATAGGGATGGAGGAATTAACCATTCTGCCTGATCGACTAAACTCCTGCTGAGCCAGTCAGCTTGGGAACTGTTGACTCCAGAAATGTGATCCACTGAGATCGATAGATGTTTCTCTGCCCATAACCCCAAATGTTCTGCCTCCCTCATAAGTGCCTTGGATTTTGTTCCCCCATCTGTTGACGTGTACCTCTGCGGCCATATTGTCTGTCAACATGAGAACATGGGAGCCAGTCACTGAGGCTCTGAAATGCTTGAGAACCAGAGAGATAGCTCTGAGCTCTAACCAACTATGGGATGGGTGCTGTCTGATCTGGACCAAACCCCTTGGGCTATCTGATCTTCCATATGGGTGCCCCAACCCAGAAGACTGGCATCTGTGGTGATTACTAGCCTGTCTGGTTCCTTGAATTGGAGCCCCTTCCAGAGGGACAAGGAGAGCCACCAGTTGAGGGACTGCTGGACCTGTTGAGAGAGCAGGATCTTGATTGACAAGTGGCTGGTTCCTGCTTGTTGAAAGGGGAGCAGGAACTATTGGAGCGATCGGGAGTGAAGCTGTGCCCATGGGATGATACCAATACAGGAGACCATCTTCCCTAGTAGTTTGGATAGCAGCGACAGTGGAACAGTCTGTTGTTGTTGAATCTGGCTGATGATCTCTGCAAGGCTTTTTCCACGATCTGGAGACAGGAAAGCTTGGCAGAAAGTCATGTCGATGACTGCTACCCAGTGTAGCAGTTTGGTCATGGGTGAGAGATGGCTCTTCTTGGATGGAAAACCCGTGACTTTGGAGGCAAGACAGGGTAATTTGTAAGTCCCGATGGGCCAAGAGGATGGAAGAGGACAGTATCAACATGCCGTCCAAATAGTATTGGATTCTCATTGGAACAGAATGGAGTGAAGCCACCAATACTGCTAGAATCTTCGTGAAGACCCTTGGAGCCGACGAGAGGCTGAAGGGAAGGCTTGATACTGGAAGTGGGCATTCTGATAACAGTAATGGAGAAACTGGCAATGATGAGGCCAGATGGAGATGTGGAGGTAAGCCTCCGTGAGATCAATGGAAGAAAGGAGGTTACCCTCCCGAATGCTCTCTAAGATAGAATGCAGTGTCTGCATTTTAAATTGCCTGTATTTGACAAATTGATTGAGAAATTTTAGGTTAAGGATGGCTCTCACACCCCCCCCCCCAAGGCTTTGGGAACAACAAGACGAGATCCAATGTAAGGATCCATTGTAAAATCCACATCCCCATTGTAAGGTGGGAACTGGTTGAATAGCTCTTAAGTAGATGTTGAATGGCTGAATTCATAAGGGCTCCCTTTGAAGTGTCCCATGAAACAGGACAAATCAAAAAAATTTCTGGGGGTGACGATAGAAATTCCAATTGTAACTCTGATCTAACAGTGTTGAGCACCCAGGCATCCATTGTTGACTCCTTCCATTTGGAGGCAAAGAAGGCTAAGTGACCTCTGATGAGTGGGGAGAACGAGGTATTACTTAGAGACAGAAGGCATGAGCCCCTCCCCCCCAAAGGGGCTGTTTACCAGCAGATGGTTGTTGTCTGCCAGGTGGTTCTTGACGGTCTTGGTCTAAGAATATGCCCTCTGTGGCCGAGGAAAGCGGGAGGGGGACTCTGCCCGAAAGGCAGGTGGCCGATAAGGAGCTGGGCGATAGATTTTTTCTCTGAGGAGGAAAGAATTTTACGTTTATCTCTGGTCTCGA
Source organism: Laticauda colubrina (assembly GCA_015471245.1). Taxonomy (NCBI): domain Eukaryota; kingdom Metazoa; phylum Chordata; class Lepidosauria; order Squamata; family Elapidae; genus Laticauda; species Laticauda colubrina. The sequence goes on from BLBF01000019.1 coordinate 21,599,213, forward strand.
GATATGGCTCTAGAGCCTCGCCGAAAAGCTTGTTTCCTGCGCAGGGGGTAGAGGCCAGCTTCCATTTGCAGCGTGACTCCACCTGCCAATTGCAGAGCCACGGAAGCCTTCTTGCCGCCATCGAAGATGCCATGGCCCTTGATGCAAATTTGGCGGAATTGAGGGTGCATCCGCAGTGAATTCCACTGCTGCTGTAATTTTGTTAAGGTCCTGATGAGACCCGAGGTCAGAGGCAGGCAATCGATCCTGCAGTTGGTGCAGCCGTTGTAGAGATGCTCTCGTGAAAAATGATGCAGCAGTTGAAGCCCGAACAGCCCACACAGCCATTTGGTAGTTGCGCTTGAGGGTCTGTTTGGAACGCTTGTCCTCTGGTTTAAGGACATCCTCTGGCTTGATGGAAGTGCCAGAAGAGGAGAATGATGCCACAACTGGAGTGTCTACTGAGGGCACTGCAAGGGCGTTGGCTAGGGATGTGTTAACATTGTAGAACGACTTGTCCAAAGATATGGATGAGCACCTGCCAAAGGGGCAGAGCACTGCTCCTTGACCATGTCAAGAAACAAAAGAGGAGAAGGCCAAACCTCCGTGTGTACTACTGGCTTGGAGAAGAGCAAATCTCCTTGCCCGGAGGGTTCCCCTTGTGGTTCAGGTGCTGCTTCCTTAGGTTACAGCTAGGCAGCGATCAGGACCTTGCTAAGTAGGGGTTTAAAGAGGGCTGGTTTAAAGACTAATTACAGAGGAAAGCTGATCTGAATGATAGTCTTCTTCCTCTGAAAGATTGCAATCACAAATTTCGCCCTCTTCACACTCTGAACAAGAGAAGCAACTGTGTTCAGATGGGGAGGCACCCTCTTCCCCTTCATTCTGCCTGTAAAGAATGGACCCTGAGATCTTGGGATCTGTGGAAATCTCATTGTGGAGATAAGAAAACCATAGACTGAGAAGGGAGAAGGGACCGAACCCTTTTCAGGGGCCTGGAATATTAATAAAGAATGCATTGAAAACCTTCAGCCAATCCTTGCCTAATGGCTAAGGAAACATCTTGGATCTCCCTGGGCCTGTTATCAAAGGTAGCGGAGGGCCAAAGGCCAGCTGCAGTGGACGTGAAGGTGGCTTCTGGCCTGATCTGGGAGGTCTGAATTCTGGAGGGAAAAGAGGGGGCATTAGGGCCCAGAAGTTTCCTGGAAATATGGCCCAGACCTGCTGAAATCCTGAGGTTGTTCCTCAAATGCCTCAAGGGACCAGATGGGGGGGGGGGGTTTCCAAAGCTCCATGAACAACTTCCCCTCCCCTGGGGGGGCTTCTCTGGAAATTCTGATGTTCGGCTGGCTGGGAAACCTGTTGCAGCTGCCCTCTCATTTGTTGAATAGTCTTATTAAATTGTCTCTCTAGAGTCAATGTCTGCATTTCTCTGCCTTCAAAATCAGTCTGAGTTGTCTTCTTAGGAGCTAGAGCCTTAGCTCTGATTTTTGCAGCCACTTCCCTCTGAGAAGTATGTTGTCTGCATCTTTTCCTTTTAGTGGGTTGGAGGGCCTGTTCCACTGGGGGGAGGAACTGTATGAGCGCTGTCCTGATCCATTTTAAATTAGCAAGGCTCAAGCTTTGAGAGAATTGCCCAGAAGTGGTTAAGGATGGCAGAGGGTAGAATTGGGTCTTTGGAGCCCTGAAAATGGCCACCAGGCCAGTTAAAATGTTCACTCACCTCATGTCTGAAGATCAAGTTCACTCAAAGATGGCCGCTGCTCGTTGATGGCTCTGAGAAGTTAATTTTGCTCCTTAGGGTATTGCAAGCCCCGAGCGATCAGATCAGCCAGAGAAGGAAGCGATGCCTCCCACGTGATCAGCTGGCTGGCTCTGTTATCAGTTTGCCAATCAGTTTTACGATCAGACAAACTGCGGCTGTGGAGAAGGTCTCAGACGTTTCCCTGCTTGCCTAGCAACACTTGAGAAAATATTTATCCCAACATTGCAGGAGAACGGAGCCCTGCTCTCCTGATGTTGCAGCTGCCCAAATCCCCGGGAGCTGATTGAAGCAAGGGTAGCTTCTGTAGAAAATCCACTGAATAATACACTAACGCTTTCAGAGACACAGCTTGTGACTTAAAGAAGCTGAGTCAAAGCTGGGGATTTTCCCGGGGGATGGCTTTTTATATACAAGTACAGACTCAGCTTAATGACATCATAAGAAAGAGTCTACCCCTCCAGGGCTCTCACTACAGCATGGAAGAGAATTGCTGCTTGACCAAATATAAACTTTTCATGAATCCAAAATGTCCAGCAGCTTTTGAATCATAGGCTTGCTTTAAGATGGCTAGTTGATACATATAACTTGGACCCCACCCTGCAAAACCATCTCTAATAGTATAGTCATTTGAGTGGGTCAAGAACCAATCATCCAGTTTTAAAGCTTCTTTTAATTGTACAGTCAAGTCACTTGAAAGATTGACATCTCCCTTTTTCTGGGCTCTGGTAACCATCGGGGCAGCCAGTTGCCTTGTAGGAACAATAGGATGGATCATTTCTGGGCGGACACTATTATATTGGGGTAATCTAGATAAAACATCCGCCATAAAATTCTTTCTCCCCGGAGGTACTTCAATGAAAAATTAAATGGCTTAAAGTATTGTGCCCAGCGGACTTGCTTAGGTGACAATTTGAGGCATTTCTAGAGCCTCTTAAGTTTTTATGAACTGTCCACACCTCAAAGGGGTATTTTGCTCATTCAAGAAAATGCCTCCAAGCTAATAAAGCCCATTGGACAGCAAATGTTTCTTTTTCCCAAATAGCCCATCTTCTCTCTGTCGCAGTTAGTTTACGGGAGATGTAAACACAAGGTTTCAAAGTTCCAGTCTCATTTGCTTGAAGTAGCACCACCCCGCTACATCACTCACATTGGCTTGTAGGGGTGTCCATCTCTGGATGCCTTAGCACTGGTTCAGCTGCAAAGAGTCATTTTAGCTTTTCAAAAGCCGCCTGGTATTCCATGGACCATTCCAACTGTCACTGGGTTTTGGTTTCAACACTCCCTTAGTCTTTAGGAGGTTTGTAATAAGTAACACAACTTTTGCAAATACTGGGATAAACTGACGATAAAAATTAGCAAATCCCAGAAAACACTGCAATTATTTTTTGGTTCAAGGAGGAGCCCATTTCAAAATGGCCTGGAACTTTTCCAGGTCCATCTCTATGTCTTCATGTGATATGCGGTAACCCAAATAGTCAATCTTTCCTTGGTGAAATTTGCACTTTCATTGCAAATTCAATTTTGCGTACAATTCAGCTGCTTGAAGTTTTTTCAAAACTGATACCAATTTCACATGCTCCTCAAAAATCTCTGTATAGATAAGGTTATCATCAAGATAAAACAGCACTCCCTTGTATAAATGCTCATGCAGAACCTCATTTATCAGCTACATGAATATGACAGAAGCCCCCTGCAGGCCAAATGGGAGAATGTTGAATTGGAAACATCCAAAGGGCAATTGAGGGTACTTTTCCATTCATCTTCCTCCTTAATTTGAACTTGGTAGTATACTTCTCTCAAATAAAAATTCGTGAAAATTTTCCCTTTGGCTAGATGAGCCAACATGTCCTTCATTAAGGGGAGTGGGTACACATTTTCTATGCAAATGCAATTCAGATTTTGGTAATCAACACATAATTGAAGATAGCCATCTTTCTTTTCTCAGAATAACACTGGGGCCGCCACTCAAAACCTAGCAGGTTGGATGAAATCTCGTTCAATATTCTTATTGATAAACAGCCACAGTTTTTCTAGCTCCCATGGTGTCATTGAATACAATTTAGGCTTAGGGAGCTTCACCCCTGGCAGAATCTCAATACTGCAATCTGTCGGGCAATGAGAGGAGAGCTCATCCAACGCCTTTTCACTAAAACCCTCCTTTAAGTCCTAATACTCTTCAGGGATTTTTTCTTCCTCCACAATGCTTTCACTGCCATGGATACCAACTCCATGAGATTCTGGGATTTTGTTTGAGACAGCTCCCTCTCTTCTGGTGATTGGTCAGTGCGTATGTGCAGTAACCCCTTCCTCCAGTCCACTTGGGGATTCCACTTCTGGATCCAGGGCAAGCCTAATAGTAAGGAGCGCTCTATCCCGGGACAACAGTAAAACATAAAGTTGCTTGATGCCTTCCCCATCATCATTTCCGCTGGTTCCATTATGAAATGTGCAGGGCCACCCCAGCTATTGATCCATCTAGTTGGCAAAAAGCTATGGGAGTTTTTAAAGTCCCAGTCCCACTGGCCGACGGACACAAAACGTATGCATAAAGGACACTGCAGATGAGCAAAATTTCAGGGTGGCTCCATCCATTGTCATCCGCTCCCAAAAGTGGCAAAAATTTGCATAAACAGAATGGAAAAGAATGGACGTGGGTAGTATGTAGTGGGGTTGTTAAATGGATGTTCATCGGAAGCCTAGCGGATGAAAGTGGATGAAAGCAGATGACATCTCCGAAGGGGTTCCAGGGGATAATTGCGAAGTGGACGCATAGCAGAAGGGGTGGATGCATAGCGGATAAAGCGGATGCATCACGTACATCTAAAGGAAAGAAAGGGGATGCTGTCTGGATGTATATCGGATGTAAACCGTTCACTGCGCATCCTTTCTATTTCTGTGCTACTAACGCTGTGTAGACGTTCAATGTACCTTTTATTTCTTCCCTCTTTCCGTTTTCAACTGCAGCGGATGTGAGTTGCGAGGATGCCCAGAGGATGCAGAGAGGATACAATGGACGTTTAACAGATGATAAACGGACAAAGAATGTTTGTTGGTCGTATGTCACAGATTTACATCGTACACAGTGGAAAGTTCATCCATTCAAAGTTTTGTGCAGCTCAAAACTTTTTGCGCGGATGAAATTGCAGTGGACGGATGCTGGATGGATAGAGCGTATGAAACACATATGCAATGAGTACACAACAAATGCATAACGTTTTCCAATGGATGGCAAGCTTTTTTCAATGTTTTATATCCTCTTTGCATCCGTAAATGCAGTGGGACAGGGCCTTAAAATTCTTCGCTTTAGCCCCCACTTCTCCATGATTTCTGAGCTGATTACATATCTAGTGCAGCCAGAGTCTAGCAAGGCCAACATTTTCCCTTGGGTTCCAGAAGTAGGTACCCTTAATTTCACTGGGATGGTCATGGGGCCCCCTTTTGGACTTACCAAAAGATCATCGTTGGAATCGGATTCACTCTCACCAGAAGAGGTAAGTTCCCAGCTCCTTTCCTTTCAGAGGGTGAACTCTACAACCTCCTCCACTTGCATGGCTTGGCTGGGTTTTTTCCAATTTTTCCAGCTCCTGCTGGCACCCCCTTTGGCTCCAACTTAGCATGGTAATGTGCAACATGGTGATCTTTCTTCCCACACAGAAGCATGCTGTGGTTTTTGGTTTCACAGCCAATCCTTCCTGCTAAGGTATTGGGGCTTCTCAAACATTAGTGGGAGAGGGCTTGTTCTGAGACCACCCCTGAGTCTGTTTCTAGTCAAATCGATTTCCACCTTGGCTGCTAACATGTACCAGAATTGCAGATCCCTGTATCTCTTCTGGAGATACAGCTTTGATAAACATCTTCATTCAGCCCACCCTTGAAAGCTTTTATCAGAGCTCCTTGGGACCATCCTCGAATATGACACGCCAGCTTTCTAAATTCCTTGGTGTATTCAGCCACAGATCTCCACCCCTTGTTTATTGTTTCCCTTCTAATCCTAGCCTTATGTTCAGCTAGTGGGTCTTCCAATTGGGTGCATAATGCTGCCATGAACAGGTCATAGTTCATCATTTGAGGGGCATTATAATTATGCAGTGTCACCATCCACTTTGCAGCAGTTCCTTCTAAAGCCTTGGTGACACATCTCACTTTAGCTGCTTTGGATGAAAGATCGTCCCCATATTCTACCATATGGTTCCAAACTTGGGCTAGGAAGAATCCTAACTCTTTGGAAATATTTTACTTCCAATGGAGAAATTTTTGGAATTTGGTGCCTCTGTGCAATTTCTCTCCCCTCGAGGAAGCCTTGGGCGGCAGCTGCCATTTGAACAGGCTTAGACTGATTTATGGGGATGGCTGGCTGGGTTCCCAATGCTCCTGCTTCCCCCTTCTCTCTCCCAGATTCTTCATGAATAAGCAATTCATACCTTTCATCAGGTTTACTTTCTTCCATAGTCTCATTTAAGAGATGTAAAACTTGTGCTAGCTGAAGGTTCCTTCTTTGTTCCTCCTGCCAAGACTTTTCTCCCTGATGGTGTCTGGTAGTCGTCACCCCTGGGGGTTTTTCCTCTGGTTCTTTCCATCAGATTCCTAAGGACTATTAGGATGACCGGATTCTCTTTTATTTGCAACCCTGCTAGCAGCTCGGCCTCTCCTGCAGCATCCAGAAGCAGATAGGTTGTCCTTGCAAAATCTTCTTGGTCACTGGCTGAGTTAGACATTGTTTTTCAGACTTCCTCAGAAAATAAAAATTTAAATCTCCAGGTGGGCTGGTAAACTGAGATCTTAAATAATGTCAGGTGAAGCTCCATTCAAAAGCCAAGAAAGAAACCATGAGATTCCATTGTTATGAGAACAAGGAGAAAAGGATTTTTACTGGAAATCAAGTGGTAGCACCAAAAGAATTCAAGATCTCAGGCATTAGGCGTGAAAATCATATATACAAAGTTATGGCAACATTCCCACCCACAATAATTCAAACTGGCTATCCAATCTGAGATATGTATGTCATGTGGGGCACCATCAGGTGATGATTCAGACATCTGGCTGTTGACCTTGGCCTGGATAGGTAAGATGTTGCAGCTGCACAGTAAGCATAAACAAGAAAGTTTTCCCAAGTTTTATATTTCACCAACTCAAGCCTCCAGCACTCTTCTCCCCCCCAAGCCCAATTTATCTTCACTCCTCCCATTACTAAGGCAGCTGAAAAGACAAGCAGAAGATTCTTGAAGGCTGACACAGTCTGTCAATCACCAGGGTTTCCTGGGAGACGAGCAGCGCTGCCAGGTGCTTGGAAAGTACGAAAAACAAACAACAAGATGAGTCATGATTAGGAGGTGGGAGATTAGCTGGTTAGGAGGGAGGGAGAGAGAGAGAGAGTGTGTGTGTAATGGCCGGTTTCATTCAAAGGAGGTTTTTTTTCAGGTGGGTCTCCTAGCTTTAGGTGAAGGAAGGAGGAAGGGGAGATAGATAGATATGTGTTTGTGTGTGTGTGTGTGTGTGTGTGTGTGTGTGTGTTTATGTGTGTATGTAGGTGTCAGCTGGTGCTCCATTCAAAATCCAAGAAAGAAATACTTAGACTCTCTTAATTAGAGAAAAGATATCTTTTACTGGAAGTCAAGTGGTAGCAACAAAATAATTCTGAATCTGAGAAAATAGGTGCGTAAATCACATACAAAGTGATGGCAATTGCTCCAATACCGCATTAGTCCTCTCACAGGCCCCATTAGTTGGTGGTTGGTGGCTTAAGCCCTGGGCGGAGCCCAATAACTTCAGGAACACTTTCCAAAAATTCGAGGTGAATTGGACACCCCTATCTGAGATTATGCATTCGGGAACCCCATGTAACCTGTAGACATGTAAAATTAACAGGTTAGCCAACGTTTTTGCAGATGGAATCTTTGAACAAGGTATGAAATGTACTTGTTTGGAAAACAAATCAGTTGCCACCCAAATAACTGTGTTTCCCCCACTTTCAGGTAATTCCACTACAAAATCCATAGAGATTTCCTTCCATGGAGCCATTGGTCTAGCCGTATTTTGTAAAAATCCTACTGGCTTACCAGGAGGCCATTTGGCTGAGGCACAGATAGAACAACTAGCTACATAAGTTTCAATGTCCTTCTTCAAAGTAGGCCACCAAAATTGGTGATTAACCATGTGTAAGGTTTTCACAAAACCAAAATGACCAGCCGCTTTAGAATCATGAGCCTGTTGTAATATTTGGCTCCTCAATTTCTCTGGCACATATAACTTGGCTCCCACCCAGGCCAATCCATCTCTAACCGTACAGTTATTTGAATGAGCAAGGAACCAGTCATCAAGTTTTAGAGCTTCTTTTAATTGTGTAGTCAAATCATTCAATAGATCCACTTCCTTCTTCTTCTTTTGGGCTCAGGAAACTACTGGAACTGCCAACTGTTTGGTTGGGACAATTGGCCTTACCACCTCCTGGCGAGCACTATTATATTGAGGTAGTCTAGATAGAGCATCCACCATGAAGTTTCTCCCTCTTGGTATGTACTTCAATGAAAAATTAAAACACTTAAAGTACTGTGCCCAGCAAATTTGTTTGGGGACAGCTTCCGAGGCGTTTTCAAGGCCTCTAAATTCTTATGATCAGTCCACACCTCAAATGGGTGTTTTGTTCCTTCCAAGGAATGTCTCCAAGTTAACAGGGCCCAGCAAACTGCAAAAGCTTCTTTTTTCCAAATGGCCCACCTCCTTTCGGTTTCAGTTAATTTATGGGAGATATATGCACATGGTTGTAAAGTCCCTGTCTCATTTGCTTGCACTAACACCGCTCCAACTGCTACGTCACTCGCATCGGCTTGGATCACAAAAGGAGCATCCATGTCTGGGTGCTTGAGTACTGGTTCAGTAGCAACAGTCGTTTCAGCTTTTCAAAGGCAGCTTGACATTCCATGGACCACTCCAGTGGCTTACTAGGCTTTCGTTTCATCTCCCCTTTGGTTTTTAGGAGGTTTGTGATAGGCAGTGCTATCTTCGCAAAAGCCGGGATAAATTGTTGGTAAAAGTTGGCGAATCCCAAGAAACTCTGAAGTTGTTTCCTGGTGCGTGGAGGGGCCATTCCAACACAGCACGCACCTTCCCTGGATCCATTTCGATGCCCTCATGTGAGATGCGATAACCCAAATAGTTAATTTTTTCCTGATGGAACTCACAATTGGACAATTTGGCATACAACTTAGCGGCTTGGAGTTTTTCCAAAACTGACTGTACTAGTTTCATATGTTCATCCCGAGTTTCTGTGTAGATAAGGATATCATCAAGGTAAACCAAAAACCCCTTGTATAAATGTTCATTTAACACCTGATTGATCATCTGCATGAATACTGCTGGGGCCCCCTGTAGGCCAAATGGAAGAATGTTGAATTGCAAACAACCCATTGGGCAGTTGAAAGTGGTTTTCCATTCATCTCCTTCCTTAATTCGAACCCGGTAGTACGCTTCTCTTAAGTGAAGCTTTGTAAAAATTTTCCCCTCAGCCAGATGGGTCAATATGTCCTTCATGAGGGGGAAGGGGTACATGTTTTCCACAGAAATTGCGTTCAGGTTTCTATAATGAACACATAAGTGAAGAGAGTCATCTTTTCACAGAACAACACGGGGGCCACTACCTGGGGCCTAGCGGGCTGGATGAACCCACGTTCCAAATTCTTATCAATAAATGACCACAGCTCTTCTAGTTCCCGCGGTGTCATCAAGTATAGCTTCGGTTTCGGGAGTTTCACCCCTGGTAAAATTTCAATACTACAATCTTGTTAGGGATAACATTGTTCACCCTAACTGTTTTAGGTGAAATACTA
>BLBF01000019.1:21613779-21629310 GCA_015471245.1 Laticauda colubrina
TGTTTAGCTTGTCTACCTAACCCTGGTTGGGGAACCCAGGCTTAACAAATCTGTTGAATGATGAGGAGAGAGTTCATCCGAGGCCTTCTCACTGAATATTTCCTTTAAGTCCCAATATTCCTCTGGAATTTTCTCCTCTCCCTTCAGTTTCTCAGTACCCGTGGAGGCCAGCTCAGTGGGATTCTTGAGTTTTGGTTTAGATTGCTCCTCCCCTTCCAGCCGCTGGTCAGTACGTATGTGCAATGACCCCCTCCTCCAATTGACATTGGGGTTCCATTTCTGGAGCCAGGGCAATCCCAGTATTAGCGGCCGTTCCATTCCAGGGGCCACAATAAAACACAAAGTCTCTCTATGCTTCCCCATTGTCATTTCTATGGGTTCTGTTATGAAATGTGCAGGGCTGCCCCCCGCTACTGATCCATCCAATTGGCAAAAGGCTATGGGTGTTTTTAAGGTTTTTAGTCTTTAGCCCATTTTCTCTACTACTTTTGTGCTGACTACGCACCTTGTGCACCCAGAGTCTAGCAAGGCCAGCATTTTCCCTTTGGCCCCCGATGTGGGTACCTTAACTTCACTGGAATGGTCATAGGGCCCTTTTTCGGACTTACCAATGAGTCATCTTCTGAATCAAATTCACTCTCTTCAGAGGAGGTGGGAGTTCCCAACTCCTCTCCTTTTGGAGGAGGGATCTCTACAACCTCCTCCGCTTTAAGCGCCATTTCATGAGGCTTCGTTGGGGTTTTTTCAGGTTTTCTTCCTCCTCCTGACGCCCCTTTTGGTTCTAACTTGGCACGACAACCTGCATTCCAGTGACCTTCCTTCCCACATTGGAAACAGGCAGTAGTCTTGGGTCTCGCCGCCATCCCTCCTTTTTGAGGTTTGAAGGCTTCTCACGGCCAGGGGGGGAGGACTTGCTCCAATCAGAGCCCCCCCGGCATCTGTTTTGGGTTAGATCAATTTCCACCTCTGCTGCCATCATGTACCACATCTGCAGATCATTGGGGTCTCTTCTGGCAATGCAGCTCTGGTATACATCCTCATTTAAGCCATCTTTAAACATTTCTATCAGGGCTACCTGGGACCAGCCTCGAATATCACACGCCAGCTCTCTAAATTCCTGGGTGTAGTCGGCCACTGATCTCTGCCTTGATTTATGGTCTTCATCCTAATCCTGGCCTTATGTTCCGCAAGTGGGTCTTCAAACCTGGCCCGCAGCGCAGTCATGAACAGGTCATAATTCATCAGCTGGGGGGAGTCATTATGCAAAGTCACCGTCCACTTTGCAGCTGTTCCCTCTAGAGCCCTGGTAACACATCTGACTTTGGCTGCTTCTGAGGGAAAATCCCCTCTGTATTCCTCCATATAGCTCCAAACTTGTGCCAGGAAAAATCCCAACTCCTTGGGATCCCCCCCCATATTTTACTTCCAATGGAGGCAACTTTGGAGTTCTACATCTTCTGGCCATTACTCCTCCTGCTGGGGACTTCGGGGCTGCTGCTGCCTGTTGCACTAGCCCAGGTTGATTTATGGGGGTGGCTGCTGTGCGTCTTCTGGCTGGGGCTGCCTCCCCTTCCTCCCCCTCATACCTTTGTTCAGCATGAGGCTCTCCGAGGGCTTCATCTCTGAGGTGCCTGGCTTGATTTAGTAAAAAGTCTTTCCTTTCCCTCTCTTGCCATGGCTCCTCTCTTCCATGCCGATGGGTAGTGGTGACTCCTGGGGGAGGCTTCTCCTCAGGATTCTTCCACCAGTCTCCCAAGAACCATTTGGGTTTTACAGCTGGTTTCTCTCCAAGATTAAGTTCTGCTAACAAGTCAGCTTCCCTTTCTTCCTCTAGCAGCAGCGAATCTTGCCCTCCAGTGGCTCACAGGTCTTCTTGGTCGCTGGCTGGAGTTGAAATGGTGTTCAGACCCCCTCAGAAGAAATTGTATTATCTCTCCAGGTGGGCTGGTAGAGTGAGATTCAGAATGTCAGCTGGTGCTCCATTCAAAATCCAAGAAAGAAATACTTAGACTCTCTTAATTAGAGAAAAGATATCTTTTACTGGAAATCAAGTGGTAGCAACAAAATAATTCTGAATCTGAGAAAATAGGTGCGTAAATCACATATACAAAGTGATGGCAATGTTCCCACCCCCAGTAGTTCAAATGGTTTTTCCAATTAAAAGTTGTGAATGTCATAATGTGGACATCTTCAGGTGGGAATAAGGCTTCTGTCCATTGACCTTGGCACATTTTGATAAAGGTTTGCAGCTGTGCAGAGAACAGAAAGCTAAGCAAGAAATAGAAACCTAAGCAAGAATGTACTCTCCCCCCTCTTCAGTTTATACAGTAATAGTTTGCATCACCTCCAGCTCACTTCCCATACTTTCCCCCCTTCCTCCCCCTGTTACTTATGGCAGCCGAAAGATGCAAAGCAAAGGAAGAAAATCTTGAAGGCTGACAGTAGGGAGAGAGAGAGAAAATGGATTGACAAAGAAAGGGAGGGATGGAAGGGAAAGAGAGGGAGGAAAAAGTGAATGAGATATAGTTGGATGAACAAATGGATGGATAGATATATGGAGGAAGGGGGAGAGAGAAAAAAAGGAGAGGAAGGAAGGACCACAAACCCTAGAGAAGAGTCTTTGAAACAGCACAGCAATCTAGGACTGGAAGAGATCTCAAAGGTCATCTTCTAGCCCAGACCCCTGCTCCAGGAGGAAATCCTTACAGAATCATAGAATAGCAGGGTTAGAAGGGACCTTGGAAGCCATCTAGTCCAACTCCCTACTCCAGCAGGAAACCTTAAATCATCAGGATTATTTTGGTGCTTCTAACAGAGAGGGAAAATGCTGGAAAAAGGAAGGAGTTTACAAGGCTACCATGCAAAGAAAAGTAGAGATAGTTCTTCACTTATGATTATAATTGAGCCCAAAATTTTTGTTGCTAAGTAAGAGCATTGTTAAGTGAGTTTTGCCACATTTTATTCAATCTATGCAATCTCCTGGGTCTAACAGTCATGTGCAGTCTGGGGAGGTAAATCTGAAGTTGTGTGTAATGTTCTAATGTACAGAAGTTATAGTTAAATGTGTGGCAGAAAGTGGACACTGGGTGTGTTTTTCCAAATGCAGTTAAGTGAGGTTGAATGTATATAGTTTTAGAACAGAACTCTCTCTCTCCCTCCCTCCCTCCCTCCCTCCCTCCCTCCCTCCCTCCCTCCCTCCCTCTCCATTCTCTCTCTCTCTCTCTGTGTTCGTATACATATAGTAAATATAGTAGATAATGTATCTTTTTGTGTGCCTATACACTCTCTATACTATGTAATATGTCTGTACATGTATGGCATATATGCATAGGATTAAATAGTGTACATTGGATGTTCAGTAATAGTAAATAAATAGACAGGGAAATTATATCTCGTTGAGGCCTCTGAGGCTGGGGGAGGCTAGGCCAGGCACCTCTTGATGTGAGTGATGTCAAGTTGGCCATGGTCACACAGTCACATGATTACCAAGCCACACCCACCAAGCCACACCCACAGAATAGGTTGTTAAAAAAATTGAATCCCACCTGATTATGTGAAAAAGTTTAATGTCTAAATTCATTCTGTGTATACTTTTTTAAAAACATGCTTTGAGTTTTTTTCCATTTATACATAATACCAATACTTATTAAACAGTGCTGTGACATTATATATACATTTATGTATCCTATCTAAACTTACAATACACAATACTTTCATACTCTCGTATCTATTATATACATTATTTACATTTCCTATTCTTATATCTATTGTCAATCCAAATATATCATGTTTCCCATATTGCATTGTATTTCCTGTCTGCTTTCCCTTTTAGTTCCATAGTTAATTTGTCCACTTCCATGCACTCTAAAATTTGTTTGATCATTAAGTCTTCAGGTGGTATAGCGTTTTTCTTCCAGTACTGAGCCTAGGAAATTCTTGCTATACATGTAATATAAGATATAAAGGGCCTGTCACATTGGCCGACGGATGCAAAACGTTTGTAAAAAGGACACAGCGGAGGAGAAAATGTTCCATCCATTGTTATCCGCTCTCAAAAGTGCCCTGAATTTGGATAACCAGAGCGGACATCAACAGAAAGGAACAGATGGGGGGAGGACGTAGCCAGGATGGAAAGCGGATGCTCCACAGAAGCCTAGTGGATGGAAGCAGATGGGAGCGAATGGCACATCCGCAGGGCTTCCGGGGGAGCACAGTGAAGCGAATGCACAACGGAAGGAACGGATGCAGAGCGGATGAAGCAGATGCAGAGCGGAAGCCTAGCGGATGCCTAGAAGATGCAGAGCGTTCACTGCGCATGCTGGGAGGATGCATTGCATCAGCCCCGTGGATATAAAGGGAAGCAGCTCACAAGCAGGTCACCATTCAGAGGAAAGACCTGCTGCCAGACACAGCCAGCCAGCCAACAACCATGGGGAAGAAGAGAAAGCCTCTGCCATCTGCTGCCTGCCCTGGCAAGAGGGACAGGGCCACCATCCCACCCCCTGGCCCTGACTCTGCTTCTGCTGGGGCTTCTGCTGCTGGGGCTGACTCTTCTGGTGCTGGAGCTTCTGCTGGTGCTGCTCCTGGTGCTGGGGCTTCTGCTGGGGCTTACTTTGCTGGCACTGCTCCTGGTCCTGCTGGTCCTACTGGTCCTGCTGGTGCTCCTGGTCCTTCTGGTGCTCCTGGTGCTTACTCTGCTGCTGATGATCCTGGTCCTGCTGCTGCTGCTGGCGCTGCTGGTGCTTACTCTGCTGGTGCTGCTCCTGGTGCTGCTGGTCCTGCTGGTCCTGCTTTTGCTGCTACCGTTGTTGCTGCTGCTGCTGGTGGTGGTGTGGAGGACCAGCCCCTACAACCTCGAAGCCCCTCTGATGGGGGCCCAGATGGCCCTGCCAGAGGGAGGAAGAGGCATACGCGTGAACGGGAGAGGAGGCAATACTCCGTTGAAGAGGAACATGAGAATGAGGTGCTGGAATGGCTGAAGGAGAACGAGTATCTATGGCGGAAGGGAAACAGGCTCTATTGAGACGCCAAAAGGAAGCAGGCTGCTTGGAGAGAGAAGGCAGAGAGCCTGGGTACACTTCGGAGGTGCTCCTCAGCTGGTGGAAGCACATGCACACCTGGTACGGGAAGCTGCACCTCATGAAATCTGGCTAGGCCACGGTCAAGCTGATGGACCGAGAGACCTACATGATGGCCAAGTGCAGCTTCTTGGAGAGTGAGATCTGCCACCAAGGAGCAGCCCCTCTCCAGCCCTCTCTCTCAGGCAGCCCACAGAGAGCCAGTCCTCTTCTGGCCAAGAGTCAGCTCCTGTGTTCAGGCAGGTATCTGTGGAGCTTGCCACGATGGAGACCCCCCCGACAGCTGCACTACCCATGGCGGAGCACATGGAGGACCCCCTGACGCAGTGGGAGCAAGGAGAGGTCACTTCCACCAGATAACAACCCACATCCACCCCCAGCTCCACCTCCACAGAAAGCAGGCAGAGAGGCAGACGGGAGGGGCAGAGCCACACTTTCCTGCTGGAGATCAGAAGCAGAAGCAGCATAGAGCTCCTCTCTCAGTTGGTACACACCGACGTCCCATTCTCCAACCGCAAGCCCTTCCTCACCTATATCAACCAGACCCTCATGAACATGTCGGAATCACAGTACTAGGTGATAAAGGACAGGATCACTGGTCTTCTTCACAACCCTCCAGACCCAGCTGAACCTGCTCCCATCCAGTCCAGGTCTGCTCCTCCACCCCAGGTGATGTCACTGCCCTTCTAAGGCTTTCCACAGGCTCTCACCTACCAAGGCTAAGGCTACCAGGAGCTCCAGCAGAATAGGCAGCCCTTTCCAGTCCAGGCACAGGTACATCGAACGCCACTGGTGCCACTGATGCCACCCACACCACAGATGCCATCGACACCACAGATGCCACCCACGCCTCATCTCACTCAGCTGCAGACCAGACATCCCCACTACACTGCCCCTTCCTCCACCCCACAGGCAAGCCCGGCCTCAGAACATCTGTCATTGGTATTGGGACTGACTCCCTGTGTCCTGGAGGAAGGGGCTCTCAACATCACAGGACTGAGCCAGCTCTCTGAGAGCTTCCTCCACACACCGTCCCCTGTTGTCCTCTCGGGGCCAGGCACCCCAATGATGCCTCAGACCAGCACTCCAGCAGCAGCCACATCCACAGCACCTGGACTCTTCACCCCTGAGACTGGTCATGCCACAGAGTGACTAAGAAGAGTGCCAGAGACTGGGTGGCTACCTGATGACTTTATCTTTGCTTGGGACATTTGGGTCATTTTGCTTTTACAGCTTGTTATTAATAAAGATTATCTTTCCTTCACACACTTACTTCATATATTTTAGTAAATAAAATCTTGGTGGAAACTTTTAGAAATGGTTGAAGCCTTTGCATGCTTGTGGGATGGGTAAAGTTAGCAGTGGGATGGGCAGGGATACCTGTGGGATGGGCAGGGATACCTGTGGGATGGGTGATAGCTGTGGGATGGGTTAGGATACCTGTGGGATGGGTAATAGCTGTGGGATGGGCAGGGATACCTTTGGGATGGGTAATAGCTGTGGGATAGATAAACCTCCAGTGCAAGCATAGTGGGACTGTATGGCCCACCCTCCCAGGTGCCACACCTATGGCCCTTTATTATCAATATCAATGTAATCATTGATCCACACATTTCAACATAAACACAACTCTTTATTAAATGCCCTGTTCATTGTAGGCCCACTCAACATACATGGCCCAATCTCATCAGTGTGATGAGACAGGCTGAAGGAAGCATTCATTAGCATCTATCATCCTGTCTTGCCACTCCACTGCTCTAGCTGGGGAGTTGCACCAGTGTCTCAGGAGGTTGCGCTGCTTCTTCCCTTCACGTGAAGCTCTGTTGGGGCCTTGCACATCCACAGTGTCTATCAGATTTCGCCCTTGCCTCCATTCACCAGGCTGCATGTCCCCATTGCCTTGTTGGAGGTCCACGAGCCTGTTCTGCAATACTGGGTAGCGGGTGCGCATGAGATTGTTCAGGATGCAGTGTTTTCCACCATCCTCCTCATGGTCTCTGGGCGATGCTGCATGGTGGTGAGAAGTACCTGGAACCTGTTGGCCAGGATGCCAAAGGCGTTCTTCACCACCCATCTTGCCCTGGACAGCCTGTAGTTGAAGATCCTCTCTTCACGGGTGAGGCATCTGGAGGTGTAGGGCTTTATGAGGTAGGTTTTGAGGAAGAAGGCGTCATCCCCCACGATGAAGTAGGGCACATCTTGTGCGTCATTGGGCAGGGTGTCTGGATCTGGGAAGCCCATTATGAAGTTGCGTTCCAGCCCCTCCTTGAAGTGACTGGCATTGTATACCTGGGCATCTGAAGATGACCCGTTACCTGAAGCATCGATGTACATGAACTTGTAGTCAGCATCGACCATGGCGAAGAGGATGATGCTGAAGAAGCCCTCGTAGTTGAAATAAGTGGACTCTGACTTGGCTGGAGCTTTGCAGGCCACGTGCTTGCCATCTATGGCTCCAACGGTGTGGGGGAAATTCCACTTCTGATACCACTGCTCTGCAACTTTCTTCCAGCCTTCTTCAGTGGAGGGGCACTGGAGGAGCTCCTCCAGGTATTCTTCAATGATGGCCTGCACCACTTCTCTGACCACAATGCTGATGGTGTTGTGTGGCACCCTCCAGCCGTACTGCATGCTCCTGTACGTAGTCCATGAGGCCAGGTGGCGAGTCAGTGCCACCTTGAGCCCAGGGTCCAGTCTGTGCCAGAAGTTGGTGCTCTGCTTGGTCAACCTGGGTCTCAGCTGCTCCACAACTTTGTCAAACATGGCTGGCGGTATCCTCATGAAGTTCTGGAATGCACGAGTGTCTTCATTCCTCAGCTCCACCATCAGCTTGTTATACAGTCCGTACTCTGCTCTTCTGGCAATCCATCTTCAGACCCAGACACTTCTTGGACACCTCCTTTTCTTCACGAAGAACAGGTGAAAGAGCTTGTAGATCGCTTCACACTGTTGTAGAACGATGGTGCCTACCAAAAGGAGTGTGTGATGATCCATGATGGAGATGACTGGATGCTGTGGAAGAGCAAGAGCTAGATGAAGGCTGAAGAGGTCTGCACTGCAGGGCTGCTGGACTGAAAGTGAGATCCAGGTGAGTTCCTCCTCCTTTTTATAGGAAATATAGGTTTTCCGCTTGGTGTCCTTTTGCATCCTCTAGGCATCCTGCAGACATCCTAAATATCCGAGATACATCCCCTCTGCAAATATTTTTTCCGTTTTAATGCTTTGTATGCAAGCTGCATTCGCTTTCATCCTTTCTCTGTCAGTGCTACCAATGCTTTGTGTCCGTTCCGCGTCCATTTCACCTCCTCCCTGTGTCCGTTTTCCGCTGGAGCGGATGCGAGTTGCATGGATGCGCAGCAGTTGCCTAGCGGATATAGCGGATGCGTAACGGATGACGATGGATGTAGAACAGATGTTCCCTGTATGCATTGCGGATGCAGAACGGATGCGTTGAATACATTTTCTGCTTAAAAAATTTTGTGCAGCTCAAAACTTTTTGAGCAGATGAAATGTCAATAGACGGATGCTGGATGGATAGAGAGTATGAAAAACGGACGCAGTGAGTACAGAACGGAAGCATCACGTTAACCAACGGATGGCAAGTGTTTCTCTCCGTTTTACATCCTCTTTCCATCCGTTGGTGCTGTGTGACAGGGGCTTTAGATATTTTATCTTTCTGTTACAGTTTTTTTTTTTATTTCTAAAAGGAATAATTCCAGGACAAAATCAATTTTGTTTTTAGTTAACTCTTCTAACCACATGTGAATCACTTTCCAATATTTTTTGGATTTGGAGCATGTCCACCAAGAATGAAAGAAGATACCTTGTTGTAATCCACACTTCCAACAATTTGGTTTTATATTTGGATAGATCTTAACCAATTCTGAGGGTGCCATATGCCAACGATAGAATATTATAAGTTGATTTTCTTTGTATGCCGCTGGGGTCGGGGGAGGTTTCTTCACTCTTGCCTGAACACACAATCTCGTGGTAGCAGCTCTAACCCCTGCCTCTACCATATGGGATGAAAAGGATAAGAGATAACCATCTTTTTACCCATAAAGACAGTTATGCAAAGTATTGGACATTAAGAAGTACCTCATCATAAATGTGAGTTGATAAGGATGCCTGATGAACCAATAAAAATACTTTGTATTAATCCTCTCTGGAGTTTATTCATCTGCCTTTGTATAGGACAGGACAGGCAGAATAGTAAAAAGATGGTATAAAAAATCTGGAATACTGAAGCCCTGAGATCTGCAATATTGAAGCCAGGAGTGAATGTGCAATGCCATTCTCTTTAAGGGTCAAAATCCCCCCTCCCCTCCCTTCAACAAGAGAAGCTTCTCTGTCTCAGGTTACATCTCTGCTAACTTAAAAGGAACTAACTGTGCAAACAAGGGCAGGGGCCGGGTATTCTTCATCTATCCCTGTCTTCCTCCAGTTACAAACCCTTTCCAAATGCAATGGGAAAATTTCAGAAATCTTGCTGGTATTTCTAAAAAGGAAAACTGATTTTGCTCTGCACATTCCAGCTAAAAGGTTTCACATTTCTTAAGTTCTCGGTTGCGTCAATGAGGCAATAAAGTGAGGCCCCTGCAGTTTTCTGGCCACTATATTGTGGTTATAAATCGTTAGTGGAGGATCGTCTTCAAAGCAATGGAGCACATTCCTGGGACTTCCAGTTTGAGCTTCTTTTGGTGACAGACCAAAACCTCGTCTCTGCAAGGCTTCGATACGTGCTCGCTGCTGGAGCGCCCTGAGCCGGCTGGTTTTGGGGCTAAGCCACCCGTAAGAGGTGGTGAAGAGGGGGGAGACTGCCAGCAGGGTTGAGGAGAGCCGCATCTCTCCTCCCCAGCTGGCCATTACTCCCTTTCCCGAAGGCAGTTGCAGCAGTGGTCAGAAATTGCTACCAAAAAGAACTCAACTGGAACAGAATGTGCAGGAGGAAGATAAGAAGAGAAAGATTTGGCTCACTGGATCAAACAGCAAAAGGAACAAATAAGGTACCCTGTAATTGAAACTGTTAAAAAAGAATAACATTGTTCCCTAAGAAGATTTTTAAACGGCAAAGGAGAGATAAAAGGGAAAAGATTTGGTTTTCTCCTTTTCCTATCCTGACAGCTAAGAGACCTAAACAAGAAACTGAAAAAAATCCACTTTGACATCAATAGGCATTTAATGCTGAAAATAAAAAGTCAAAGGGATAATAAAGATTTCTGGATAATTAAAAACTTTTGAAAACAGGAAAGAAGAGAAAAAGAATAAAAGGGTAGGATCTGGAAGGGAGGAGACTGCCTGGAATTAAAAAAGAACTTCTAGCAAAATCTCAAGAAGACTTCTAGAAGATACATTCTAATTGAAATATCGCAACAAAAACCCCAGGAAGAGAAATTCGAAAAAGAAATAAGATATAACTCAGGACTATCTGGATTACTTGATGATTTCTGGATTCTTGGCTATTGTTTTGAATGACTAAAATCAATCAGGTAGTTATTTTAAAACTGTTTAAAAGCTCCACTTTTAGAAGAACTGAAAATGGAACTTAAAAAGTACAACGAAGATGCACAAGAAGGGAGAGGTTCTTTTGGCTTCGTATTTCAGTTTTAAAGGCCCTGTCCAACTGGCCAACGGATGCAAAAAGTATGCATAAAGGACACAGCGGATAAGAAAAATTTTGGGGGTGGCTCCATCCGTTGTCATCAGCTCCAAAAAGTGGTGAAAATTTGCATAAACAGAACGGAACAGAACGGAAAAGAATGGATGTGGGTAGGATGTAGCGGGGATGTTAAATGGATGTTCGTAGGAAGCCTAGCAGATGGAAGCGGATGGAAGCAGATGACACATCCGCAGAGGTTCCGCAGGAGAATAGCGAATCAGACGTATAGCGGAAGGAGCGGATGCATAGCGGATGACGCAGATGCATCACGGACGCCTATAGGAAGCAAAGCGGATGCATAGCGGATGCATAGCGGATGTATATCGGATGCAAAGCATTCACTGCACATGCAGGGAGTATGAATTGCATCAGCTCCGTGGATATAAAAGGGTGCAGCTCGCACGCAGTCAGCATTCAGAGGAAAGATGTGCTGCCACAGACATCTTGAAAGAACACCATGGTTCGTCAGTCAGGGAAGAAGAGAAAGCCGGTGCCTTCTTGTGCCAGCCCTGGCAAGAAGGACAGAACCACCATCCCACCCCCTGGCACTGACTCTAAAGCTGCTGGTGCTTCTCCTACTGTTGCTGCTGGTGGTGCTTCTCTGCTGCTGCTGGTGCTGCTACTGCTGTGGTGGACCAGCCCCATGGCCCTCCAAGCCCTGCTGCTCAAGCCCCTGAAGGCCCTGCTGCTCAAGCCCCTGAAGGCCCTGCTGCTGAAGGCCCTGCCAGAGGGAGGAAGAGGCAAGGGAAGGAGAAGGGAGAGAGGAAACAGTACACCGTTTCCAAGGAGCATGAGGAGGAGGTGCTGGAATGGCTGAGGGAGAACAAGTACCTCTGGATAAAGGGCCACAGACTGTATTGGGACACCAGAAAGAAGCAGGCAGCTTGGAGAGACAAGGCAGAGAGCCTGGGCTACACTGCAGATGTACTCCTAGGATGGTGGAAGCACATGCACACCTGGTATGGCAAGCTACACCTCAAAAAATTTGGCCAGGCCGCTGTCAAGCTCACTGACCAGGAGATGTACGTCATGGCCAAGTGCAGCTTCCTGGAGGGTGAGGTCCACCATCGAGAAGCCGCCCCTCTGACACCCCTCTCCCTCAGACAGCCCACAGACAGCCAGTCCTCTTCCAGCCAGGAGCCAGCTGCCCTGTCCAGGCAGGTGTCTTCAGAGGGCCCCACGGCAGAGACCCCTCCGACAGCTGCACTCCCCATGCCGGAGGACTTGGAGGATGACACCCTGCTGTCACAAATGGAGGAAGAAGCGGCAGCCACCAGAGACCAACGCACCCCCACCCCACCCCCAGCTCCACAGGATGCAGTCAGAGAGGCAGACTGGAGGGCCAGAGCCACACTGTCTTGTTGCAGATTAGGGACACAATGAGGACCAGCACAGAACTTCTCTCTCAGCTGTCCACTTGGACAGAGGATCCTCCAGCCGCCACACTTTCATCACCTACATGAGCCACACCTTGAGGGATATGCCCGAGGCCCAGTACCAGGTGATGAAGGAAAAGAGACCAAGGGTGAAGAGGGTCTATACACCATGGCTGCTGGACTCATACTGAGATCCAGGTGATTTTCTCCCCCTTTTTATAGGAAATATCGGTTTTCCACTAGGTGTCCTTCTACATACTCTAGACATACTGCAGACATCCTAAATACCCGAGATACATCCCAGATACAAATCTTTTGTCCGTTTTAATCCTTTATATATGAGATGTATATGCTTACATTCTTTCTATTTCTGTGCTACTAACGCTGTGTGGACGTTCCGTGTACCTTTCGTTTCCTCCCTCTTTCTGTTTTCAGCTGCAGCAGATGTGAGTTGCGAGGCTGTCCAGAGGATGCCGAGAGGATACAGCGGATGTTTAACGGATAATGGACATAGAACGTTGCCTGTATATGTCGTGGATGTACATCGTACGCAGCGGAAAGTTCATCCGTTCAAAAAGTTTTGTGCAGCTCAAAACCTCTTGGGCAGATGAAATCTCAGTGGACAGATGCTGGAGGGATAGAGCGTATGAAACACGTATGCAATGAGTACACAACGGATGCATCGCATTTTCCAATGGATGGCAAGCTTTTTTTTAACGTTTTACATCCTCTTTGCACCTGTTGGTGCAGTGGGACACGGGCTTAAGGTACAAGGTATACCAAGCTTTCTACAGTAATTCTCATAATAAATTACTCTAAACATCTACACATTCCCTTCTCTTCCCAGCTATTCTCCTACAGCACACATTATCGGAGTGGTTTTCTAGGCTGAAGTCTGTACTCCTTAATATCATTTTACCTCTTCACTGTCAGTAGTTAACAGAATAAAATATGACCAGGTGTACTAAAATGTTTGTGGGATTAAAACCTGTCCTGCATGCATAGTGTCATTCTGCTCTAAGAACAACAGGATTCACCTGATGCTCAGTTTTAGAAACAGTCCTTATTAATCCAATATACATAGCAATCACTTGAGGATCCTATATTCCTCCTTGAATAAAAATGCTGAAGTGAAAGGCAAGGAACTTTCCAATTTTTTCATTCCAACACTGTTTATATGTGCTCCAGCCAGCTGATATATTCTTCGTATAATCTTTCAACTGTCTTGAATTTGAATAGTTCTCAACAAATGAAGAAAACCAACTACTAAGAGTGTCAACTAGATATATAGACTGAAACTAAACTGCAGAGTCAGAAATGAGATGTAACACTTCAGAAAAGGAGCCAATTTAACAGTAGCTGCCTACAGATCTTATCTTAAGCCCATGTCACACTGGCCAACGGATGCAAAAAGGACACAGCAGACGAGCAAAATGTTCCATCCGTTGTTATCCGCTCTCAAAAGGGGCAAAAATTTGCATAACCAGAGCAGAAATCACGGACGCGGGGAGGACGCAGGGCGGATGCAAAGCGGATGCGGAACAGAAGCCCAGCGGATGGGAGCGGATGGCATGTCCGCTAGGCTTCCGGGGGGGCTCAGCAAAGCGGACGCAGAACGGATACAACGGATGCAGAGCGGACGCCGAACGGATGAAGTGGATGCACAGCGGATGCACAGTGGAAGCCTAATGGATGCCTGGCGTTAATTGCGCATGCGGGGAGGATGCATTGCATCAGCCCCGCAGATATAACGGAAGCAGCTCGGAAGCAGGTCACCATTCAGAGGAAAGACCTGCTGCCAGACACATCGACTGCCTTGCCTGCCCTGCCTGCATGTCTGTCTGCCAGCCTTGCTGCCAGCCTCCCTGCCAGCCTCCCTGCCAGCCCTGCTGCCAGCCTGCCTGCAAGCCTTGCTGCCAGCCGGTCTGCCTGCCAGCCTTGGTGCCTGCCTTCCTGCCAGCCTTGGTTCATGTCTGCCTTCCGGCCTTGGTGCCTGCCTGCCTGCCAGCCTTCCTGCCAGCCTTGGTGCCAGCCTTCCTGCCAGCCTTGGTTCATGTCTGCCTGCCAGCCTGCCTGCCAGCCTTCCTGCCAGCCTTGGTGCCTGCCTCCCTGCCAACCTTGGTGCCTGCCTTGGTTCCAGCCTCCCTGCCAGCCTTCCTGCCAGCCTTGGTTCCTGCCAGCCTCCCTGCCAGCCAGCAACCCCACAACCATGCGGAAGCACAGCAAGCCTCAGCCATCTGTTGGCAGCCCTGGCAAGAGGGACAGGGCTACCATCCCGCCCCCTGGCCCTCACTCTGGTTCTGCTGGGGCTTCTGCAGCACAGGCTCACTCTTCTGGGGCTGGGGCTTCTGCTGCTTCTGCTTCTGGAGGAGCTGATGACAAGCACTCCAGCACCAGCCACCTCCACAGCACCTGCACCCTTCACCCCTGAGACTGAGCGACCAAGAGGAGTGCCAGAGACTCATTTTTGTCTTATAGCTTGTTGTTGATAAAGTCTAGTTTTGATTCACACACTTGCTTCATTTCTTTTTTTTAATAAAGTCTTGCTGGAAACTTTTAGAAATGGTTTAAGCCTTTGCATGCTTGTGGGATAGGTAAGGATAGCTTTGGGATGGGTTAGGATACCTGTGGGATGGGTAATAGCTGTGGGATGGGTTAGGATAGCAGTGGGATAGATAAACCTCCAGTGCAAGCATAGTGGGACTGTATGGTCCACCCTCCCAGGTGCCACATCTATGGCCCTTTATTATCAATAATGATGTAATAATTATCCACACATGTCAACATAAACACAACTCTTTATTAAACGCCCTGTTCATTGTAGGGCAACCAAACATACATGGCCCAATCTCATCCGTGTGATGAGACAGGCTGAAGGAAGCATCCATTAAGCATCTACCATCCTGTCTTGCCACACCACTGCTCCAGCTGGGGAGTTGCACCATTGTCTCAGGAGGTTGCGCTGCTTCTCCACTTCATGTGAGGCTCTGTTGGGGCCTTGCACATCCTCAGTGTCGATCAGGTTTCGCCCTTGCCTCCATTCCCCAAGCTCCATGTCCCCATTGCCTTGCTGGAGGTCCACGAGCCTGTTCTGCAACACTGGGTAGCGGGTGCGCATGAGATTGTGCAGGATGCAGCAAGCTTCCATGATCCTCCTCACGGTCTCTGGGCAATGCTGCATGGTGGTGAGAAGTACCTGGAACCTGTTGGCCAGGATGCCAAAGGCGTTCTCCACCACCCGCCTTGCCCTGGACAGCCTGTAGTTGAAGATCCTCTCTTCACAGGTGAGGAGTCTGGAGGTGTAGGTCTTCATGAGGTAGGTTGTGAGGGAGAAGGCGTCATCCCCCATGATGAAGTAGGGCACATCTTGTGTGTCGTTGGGCAGGGGGTCTGGATCTGGGAAGCCCACCATGAGGTT
>BLBF01000019.1:21629410-21720015 GCA_015471245.1 Laticauda colubrina
AAGCTGCATGGTGGTGAGAAGTACCTGGAACCTGTTGGCCAGGATGCCAAAGGCGTTCTCCACCACCCGCCTTGCCCTGGACAGCCTGTAGTTGAAGATCCTCTCTTCACAGGTGAGGAGTCTGGAGGTGTAGGTCTTCATGAGGTAGGTTGTGAGGGAGAAGGCGTCATCCCCCATGATGAAGTAGGGCACATCTTGTGTGTCGTTGGGCAGGGGGTCTGGATCTGGGAAGCCCACCATGAGGTTGCGTTCCAGCTCCTCCTTGAGGTGACTGGCGTTGTATACCTGGGCATCTGAAGATGAGCCGTTGCCTGAAGCATCGATGTACATGAACTTGTAGTCAGCATCGACCATGGCGAAGAGGATGATGCTGAAGAAGCCCTTGGAGTTGAAATAAGTGGAGCCTGACTTGGCTGGAGATTTGCAGGCCACGTGCTTGCCATCTATGGCTCCAACGGTGTGTGGGAAGTTCCACTTCTGATACCACTCTTCTGCAACTTTCTTCCATCCTTCTTCAGTGGAGGGGTACTGGAGGAGCTCCTCCTTGTATTCTTCCATGATGGCCTGCACCACTTCTCTGACCACAATGCTGATGGTGTTGGGTGGCACCCTCCAGCCGTACTGCATGCTCCTGTAGGAGGTCCCTGAGGCCAGGTGGCGCAGTGTGAGTGCCACCTTGAGCCCAGGTTCCAGGCTGGGCCGGAAGCTGGTGTTTGCCTTGGTCAACCTGGGTGTCAGCCACTGCACTACTTCGTCAAACATGGCTGGACGCATCCTCATGAAATTCTGGAACGCCCGAATGTCTTCGTTCCTGAGCTCCACCATCAGCTTGCTGTACAGTCCGTCCTCTGCTCTTCTGGCGAACCATCTTCGTACCCAGACCCTTCTTGGCCGCCTCTTTTTCTTCCCGTAGTAGAGTTCAACAGAGCCTGCAGATGGCTTCGCACTGTTGCCGAACGATGGTAGCTGCTGAAAGGACTTTGTTACAATCCACGGTGGACATGACTGGATGCTGTGGAAGAGGAAGAGGCAGATGAAGGCTGCAGAGGTCTGCACCGCTGGGCTGCTGTTCTGAAAGTGAGATGCAGGTGAGTTGCTCCCCCTTTTTATAGGCAGTATAGGTTTTCCGCTAGGCATCCTCTAGGCATCCTCTAGACATCCTTAATATCCGAGATAGATCCCCTCTGCAAATGTTTTTTCCATTTTAAACGCTTTGTTTCCGTTCTGCATCTGCTAGGAATCCGTTCTACATCCGTTCCGCTTCCTCCCTGCGTCCGGGCGGATGGAGTTCCGCGGATGCGTAGCGGACGCCTAGCGGATATAGCAGATGCATAACGGATGCATAGCAGATGCAGAACGGACGAACTGGATACATTTTCCGTGCAAAAGTTTTAGGCAGCTGAAATATTTCTGAGCGGATGAAATGTCAATAAACGGATGCTGGACGGATAGAGAGGAAGCAAAACGGAGGCAGTGAGTACATCGTGTTTTCGAACAGATGGCAAGGTTTTTTGTCCGTTTTACATCCTCTTTGCATCCGTTGGTTCAGTGTGACATGGGCTTTACAGAAAGACTGGAAAATTCTTCTAGCTTTTCAGTAATGGCCCATAAAGCAATAATTTTATCTTTCTTTTCCCCAGGACAGGGGAGAAATATATATGAAACCTATTTATTATAAAATTTCAGGGAATAAGTTTGTTAATCGTTAATTTGCTATTTTCTTTGTTGTCTTTGATGTAATTGACAAATAGATCTACCATATTTTTCTGAGGGAAAATATTGTATCTTATAACATTGTATCGTACAAGTTGCTTGATTATATAATTTGCACAGGGATTGGCAATATAAAATGTTTTCATCAATAGTCCTCAATATCTGAAACAACCTGAAAGTTGTGCACATATTCAGGGTATTCACAATGTGAATTGAATATAAGTTTGGGGGGGAGTGGTTGCCTCCAAATCAGTCTTGGTGACTACATGAACAACTTCCTGTAGTATTCTTGGCAACATTTTGAAGGGGTGGACTATTGTCTTCATCTTAGGGCGAATTGCTGAAGTTGCTCCAAAGTCACCCAACTGGTTTCCTAGCAATTAAGGTGGTCCCAAGTCCTTGCACCTTAACTATTAGACCAAACCACACAAGTAAATAAATGATATCCTTCTTAGTTTTAAAATATGGCTGTTTTCAGAAAACGTATTATATTATGTTGACTTATGTTGCTTAGATATTTAAAACATCCTTCTGAATTTTGAGGCCTCACCTGTCGTAAAACTTTAAAACTTTATGTGGAAAGAAATGAAAATAGCAAAAGGACATAATTTGAATGGTTTTAGAAGAGGGAGAAGGCTGCTTAAATTTAAAGATTCTTCCTGACTTTTAGCCAAATGCCCTTTCTTGCTGGCTATCTTTGCTGCAGAACGTATTTGTGGTCTGCCTTGAGGGAAGAGTGCTAGGAATAAGATGGACATCTCAAATCCTAGTAGCCGTGTTAACAAAGTTAAAAGAAATAACCAGGTTTCCGAATTGCAAATCATACTAACCAGTAAGCTAAGGACGTGGGCTGCCTGCTCAAAGCCCCTAAGGCAAAAGTGTGCTTCAGATAACGTGAGAATACAGGCTTTTTTTGGCGTTTTGTTTATATTCCAGAAGCCAAGTTTGTGAAACTTGTTTCTACCCAACAATTTGCATTTCTTACAACCGCCCCTTGGGAGTGCTAGACTTACTATCGCAACTAACATGAGGACTCCAAGAATTGTCTTCAGAAATTCTTTGTCGTAGGCGAGCGTGTTGGATCTGGACGCGAAAGTAGCCACAAAGGAGCTGCTGGTTGTGGTCACCATATAAGAATAAGCACGCTCCTGGTGGCTCTCGCGGGGCAACTGTTCCATCTTCAGCGGCAGCGGGGATACCGTCGAGATTCTGAGCACCAGCTGTCGCAGCCAAAGGCAGGCTCTTCAATTCAGAGGTCTGGACTTGTGGCCGAAGGCTGGCGTCTGGAGAAGCAAATTACATGCAGAGTTCTTCAGAAAGTGCAGGTTTTAGCGCAGCATCCACAAGCGTCGTTTGTGAAAAGCCCCGCTGGCGGGACTCCTGGGGTCAGAACTAAGGGGACGCACGCGGGCGGGAAGGGGAGAGGCCTCCGTCACCTGGGGCCGTACAATTTGGGGAGAGGTCGGGGAAAAGGAAAAATGAGAGTTATGCTAGTTCTAACCTGTAGTGCTGCCTGCTCCAAATTGGCTCGGTTTGGAATTTTACCGACCTAACAAGAAATGTTATTTTGACTATTAACTGGGAACGCTTATCTGGGTAAGCACTTCTGAAGTCAGTTCGAATTCCGAGTGGTAAAGAGAGATATGCTTGGGTCGAGCAGAGAGACCTTGAAGGATTACATCAGGAAATGCATCATCAGTATCTCCTCCACCTTCTTCTATTCTTCATGATGATTGTTAGCAACGAGAATCACAAATCCAAAATCAGTTGCAGATATATAAAAAGGCTCCCTTGTTAAGGAAAACTTAAAGTTCTTATATGTTCTCCTTGATTTTTACTACTCTTGGTTTTGCTTTGTTAATAGAACAACTGCCCCACCTAAGCAGGACTTTCAATATAACACTTGAAATTTTTTTGTGAGCCATTTTGAGTTTTAAATAGTTTTTAAGGCAGGTTGCAGATTTTAATAGTAGTGAATGAAGTATGTTAATTGTCTATTGAACACAGGCATGTACTGTATGCTTGGCAAACTAGCCATACAAAAACTCGTTCAAATTCTGCATAAAAAATAAACACTAATGCATTACCCCTGATGTAATGCCAACTTACAATTTATCATGTGGCATTCCTAGTACATGGATAATAAAACAGGCTGATATTCAATAGAATTGTAGACTTTAATAAAGTTAAATATATACTTATCTTCTTTGAACAATCTATAATTCCATGGCTATAAGCTATATTTGGAAGTTTAAAAAGTATAAACGTCTGAAAGAACAAATTACCTCTTTAATTTTTCTCACAGAAATTACATGATCCTGCCCATGCAGTCACCAAGAGTTGGTTTTCAATAAAAAGAAACTTTATGTATGTAGCAATTTTCACACTGGTGGTTTTCAATCAAATATCTTTATGTATGAAATTCCCACAATAAGCTAAATTTGCCCAACAGTTTATTGAATGTATAACTGTTGGTTCAGACAAACAAACATACTGTATTTTGGCTTGAATCCGGCCTGTAGTGTTTGCATCATAGCAATTGCAGTTCCTAATTGCTTATCTCATGACTAATTAAGCCTGTGTCACACTGCAAAAACGGATGCAAAGAGGAAGCAAAATGGAAAAAAAATCTTGCCATCCGTTGCAAAACGCGATGTACTCACTGCCTCCATTTGGCTTCCTCTCAATCCGTCCAGCATCCGTTTATTGACGTTTCATCCGCTCCAAAAGTTTTAGGCTGCCTAAAACTTTTGTGCGGAAAATGTATCCAATTCATCCGTTCTGCATCCGCTACGCATCCGTTCTGCATCCGTTACGCATCCACTATATCCGCTAGGCATCCGCTGCGCATCCGCGCAACTCGCATCCGCCCGGACGCAGGGAGGAAGCAGAACGGACGCGGAACGGATGCAGAATGGATGCAGAACGGAAACAAAGTGTTTAAAACGGAAAAAATTTTCTCAGAGGGGACCTATCTCGGATATTAAGGATGCCTAGAGGATGCCTAGAGGATGCAAAGGGACACCTATACTGCCTATAAAAAGGGGGAGCAACTCGCCTGCTTTGCACTTTCAGACCAGCAGCCCAGCGGTGCAGACCTCTGCAGCCTTCCTCTTCCTCTTCCTCTTCCACAGCATCCAGTCATCTCCAGCATGGATTGCGACAAAATCCTTTTGGCAGCCAATATCCTTCTGCATCACTGCGAAACCATCAACAGTCTCTGTGAACTCTACTACGGCAAGAAAAGGAGGCACCCAAAAAAAGTCTGGGTCCAAAGATGGTTAGCCAGAAGAGCACAGTATCAACTTTACGACAAGCTGATGGTGGAGCTCAGGAGCGAAGACAATTGTGCGTTCCAGAACTTCATGAATATGCCTCCAGCCATGTTTGACGAACTTCTGCAGCGCCTGACACCCAGGCTGAGCAAGACAAAAACCAACTTCCCGCCCAGCCTGGAACCTGGGCTCAGGGTGGCACTCACTCTGCGCCACCTGGCCTCAGGGACCCCCTACAGGAGCATGCAGTACGGCTGAAGGGTGCCACCCAGCACCATCAGCTTTGTGGTCAGAGAAGTGGTGTGGGCCATCCTCGAAGAATATAAGGAGGAGCTCCTCCAGTGCCCCACCACTGAAGAAGGATGGAAGAAAGTTGCAGAGCAGTGGTATCAGAAGTGGAACTTACCCCACACCGTTGGAGCCATAGATGGCAAGCATGTGGCCTGCAAGGTTCCAGCCAACTCGGGGTCCACTTATTTCAACTACAAGGGCTTCTTCAGCATCATCCGCTGTGCATCCGTTCTGCATCCATTTTTTACGTTCTGTGAGCGCTCTCCTGAGACCCCCCCGAAGCCCTGCGAACGCGCCATCCGTTCTGCATCCGCTGTGCTTCCGTTCTGCATCCGCTTTGCATTCTCCCTGTGTCCTCCCCGCGTCCGTTTCATCCACTCCAATTATGCAAATTTTTGCCTCTTTTGAGCGCGGATACAACGGAAGGAACATTTTTCCCTTCTGTTGTGTCCTCTTTGCATCCGTTGGGCAGTGTGACACGGCCTTTAAAAGCACATGTTATAATCCTTCAAGGATTTGCCGTTTCCTGCCTGGTGCCCTCCCCAATGCTGATTAGGAATTATTGGGTGGGGGGAATACAGTTTTTTTTATTCAACCTTTTTTTTTATAAATATCTGAGGGCAGATGTCATATCAAATACTCTTCCTATTTTCCTCACAACAACAACCATGGTGAGGTGGATTGAGAGAGTGTGACTGATCCAAAGTCACTCAGCTAGCTTTCACTGGAACTCAAAATCTCCTCGTTTTCTAGACTGATGCCTTTATCCAAAACATCTACATCATTTAATCCAAACATCATTTAATCCAAAATTTGGATAATGAAATGTCTGCAAACAACCAAACTGAGCACAAAGTATTCCACATTAAGTATTCTAGAGTTATGATCTTTTCCAACCTGATACCCTCCATATGTATAATGACAAAGTATTGTCATTCTCCCTTGTAAGGCTGCGACAGGTCAGGAGTGGGTTGCTCTTGTCCTAGCTGCTTGGACTGAGTCTGTCTAAAAGGCTGATTAACCTAGCTGTACTCACTCAAGGTGGCTTTTCCCAGCTTCAACCCAGTCCTCAGCCAGGATGGACGCAAAACACTGCCTCTCCTGCCTTTAACTTTCAAAGGCAGTCTCTATTGAGAAATTCAACAAAAATCAGAAAAAAAAGCCTCGAAATTCAAAACAACACAGCTCTGACTCTCAGCTGTATCTCGGTGCCGCGCAAGAGCTGAAAGCTGCTCCGGCACTCTGGAGCAGCTGGGCCTCCACAGCAAAGAGGAAGCTGCAGGAACCAAGCAGCAATTTTGAAGTGTGGGCAGCATCAGCACAGTATCCTGAGCTGTGAGGCTAATTCTAAGCCTCCGCAGTAAAGAGGAGAGTCGCAATTTGAGCAGCCAGCTCAGTAGCTGCCCTTGCTTTCCAGGGAGCAGCCAAAGGTCGGGGAACCTCCATTGGGGTTACCCGGTGAAGCAGGAAGCCTCGTGGCCACAGGTGGCCATTTTGAATTACCTTGTGGCTGGCGGTGGCCATTTTCGAAGTTTTCTAGGCCTGAGGTGTCCATTTTGAAGAGGCTCAGCCTGCTCCTCCAGTCCACTCTAGCACCTGGCCAGCACTAGGCCCTCAACCTCTCATCTTTGCTGGACTGAAGACAATGAAGGTTAGGCGCTGTTTAATTTATTTCATTCTGGTGGGGGACTTGTCCCTAACTCCAAGGTAGACCAGGGCCCCCAGGCTTCAGGCCATGCCTGGTCTATATTTAATAGCCCTATTAGGCCCCAATGGGTATGAATCCTAGTAGCAGGTATTAAAACCTCCTATTGAAGTTGCGTAGGGCTGAAGAAGAGTGGTTCTTGGAGGTTAGGGATGAGTAAAAAGAAATCCCTTAGTTTAAAAAAAAAAGCCTTTGTATGTTCTCCTCCTTGCAAAGGACTCTTAGTCCAAGAAGGCCTCCTACTTTCAATATGGTAGATACCCCTAGAGGCAACAGGATCTGCAGAGCAGCAAAATCACACAGGGCAGCTCCATCCAAGTAGTAAACAGTGAAAGCAGGCAACTCAGAAGGCCTCTAGGGCAAAGGAGAAGAATGCTTCCAGGTGTCAGAAGGCCACAGAGAAACATATGCCAAGATGCAAAAGGCCTTTAGGACAAGATCTCCAGAAAAGAAAACATCTCTTGCTTTGCATCACAGTGAGGTTGACTTTCAGGTCAGGAACCTGGACCTTCCTCCAGGAACATAGCCCAAACTTGGTCCCCTGATGCGGCTGGAAGGGAGGCCTCTCCTCATCCCTCTACTGAGGGAAGTCATTATGGTGATCCTCATGGGGGATTCAGAGCTGTTCATTGGCAAGATCGAGAATGCAGTAAGCCTGGAGTGGAGGCCACTTTTACAGCCACTGTTGTTGGTCTTAGACTTGGTGGACCTTCTGAACCAGATGTCCCAGTTAATCTACAGCTCCTGATTGATAGGGCTATCAGAAAAGGTATCTCTGAAGGTATCCATAGGTTTCCTGGCATTCTTCAGTGGCATCTGAGGTTTCGGTGACACTTTCCTGGGATCAAGAGGCTCTACTTCAGAAAGGGGTTTCTTGATTCATAAATGTGTGTCTCCTTCTTCATCAGCCTCTGCTCCATCTGTGGTTGCTGCTCATTCCTTTGATTGGTGAACCAGACAACAGAGAGTCGGATACGTCTGAGGATGAAGGTGTTACTCCTGAGATCCTAGTGTTCACATGTTGTTTCAAGCATACATTACCCCCTTGCTATTCAAAGCCGAAAACATGGCCAGTCTGAAGGATGTGGATGAGGAGGAGGTCGCTGCTCAGCCTCCCACGGAGTTGGATGTTCTCTTCAACAAACCTACAGTGAGAAAGGAACTGGTCCCATCTCCTAGGCTTTTTCTGAAGGTCGTTCAGAAGCCACTGGAATCTCCTGCTATAGGGCCCAAACCCTTGTCGTCGGACTGCAGGTTTTTCTTTTTTTTTTCTTTATTAAGCAAAACAAACAAACAAAAACAAAAGATAAATTAAAAATATCGAACGTGGTACAATCCTCCTAACATCCATCTTTGTCATTACATTGCTAATTCCAATAATAATAATTATGCATATTTTTATTCTATATACATTTAGTCCTTATTTTCTTCATCCTTCCACTTCTCTAACCAACTGTAAAACTTGCCCCATATTTGATAATAAACCAATTCATGCTTATTTTTTTATTGCTCTATCAATTTGTCCGTTTCTGCGCATGTCCAGATTTTCCTAATTATTTCAAATTCATTTGGAGTGTCTTTACTTTTCCATTGCTGTGTGTATGCCAATCTTACTGTGGTAATTATATGAATTATTAAATATATATTGTCTTTATCGTATTTTCTCGTATTAATCAATAACAAAAAGAACTCCGATCTATACTCTATTTTCATCCTACATATTTCTTCTAGCCATTTCTGTATTTTTTGCCAATATCTTTGGGCCTCTTTGCAGTTCCACCATAGATGGTAATATGTTCCTTTTTCTTTATTGCATTTCCAGCAAGTGGGGGAGAGTTTTGAATACATTTTTGCCAATCTTGATGGGGTTACGTGCCATCTGTAAAATAATTTATACATATTTTCCTTAAAGGGTATGGCTAATGTCATTTTTTGTTTCTTTTCCATAATATTTGCCAATCATCTAAATTGAAGCTATAACCAAAATTTTTCATTCATACCACCATCATTTCCTTTCTTTTTCTTCTTCTAATTTAAATTCCAATACGATTTTATAGATTTTTTTTAACATTTTCTTGTCAGTTCCTAATATTACTTCATCTATTTTTGTTTTAGTTCTACTAATTCCCCAATCTTTCTTATCCCTTAAATATTTCTATTGGAGTTGCAAATAGGCCCGCCATTCCACATCAGTTCCTTGATCCTTCAAATCCTGTCTAGATTGTAATTCCTCTTTTATCAGGTTATAGAACTTTTCCCAATCAATTAACAAAAGAACTTCTGAATACCAAATGTATCAAAAGGAATTCTTTATTGAGATGAGACAATTCATGTAGGAGTTCAAAGCAGCGCCTGAGGTCCCTCAGGCATATAGGGATAAATAAGGGAGGTTAGAAACCCCTCCCCTTATATTGATGTGTATTTGGTGAAACAAAAGCCAGTATGTTAATTCTTCCCCCCACCCCTTCTGTAGAAACGATCTTTTTCACAGTTTTCCAGGGCATACCTAATTTCCTCCCACTCCCTTTTTAGAACCAACGTTTCCGAAGATTCCCAGACACATCTCACTGTGGAATTTTTATGATCTTCTCATCTCCTGGCTTTGCCTCTCAGAGGTGATGAGTTCCGACCATCTGGCTTCTTCCCCTCCATTGTATCATGTGTGGGTTATACAAATTCAATATAAGATTAAATATATTCAGGTTACATCAAGAAAGGATTTCTTTATCAGTCTCCCCCTCCCTTTTCTTCTTCTACTGAAGAAATGACAGATACACGGATCTGACATCCTGCCCTCCTTAAAAAACAGATAAGTCTACCTGGAAAAAACCAAAAATCTTGCATTACATTTGCAATTCAGGATGGTTTATCAGAGTATATTAGGTGGAACTTTCATAGTAATGTGGGTGCTTTTATGTGTCCTTTGGCTACCCACTCATTTTCTGAAGAAAGAAGGTGTTTCCAAGCTACTAAATATTGTGTGGATCCACAGTGAGTGTGTGAATCAAGGATATCTTTAATTTCAAAATGTTGTTCCCCATGTACCATGATGGGGGTTGGAGTGTGGGCAGGGGGGATTTGAGGTTTGAAGTGATCTCCGGGTTGAACAAGCTACAGTGAAATACTGGATGAATCTACCTAAGTGATTTTGGAAGCTGAAGCTCTACCGTCACGGGGTTAATAATTCTGGAGATGGGGAATGGGCCAATGAATTTTGGTGCTAATTTCTTAGAGGGTTGTAATGATTTTAAGAATTTTGTGGACAAATACACATAGTCCCCAAACTTGAAAGGGTTAGGTTCGCAATGTTTTTTGTCTGCTTGAGTTTTGAAAACTGCTTTAGCTTCCTGTAAAGATAATATTACCACTGGCCACGTGGCTTGTAAGTTATCCATCCACTCCTTAAGGGAGAGGATTTCAGGATCTTTAGTGGGTAGTTCTGGCATGGGGTTGAACTCTTGGCCAGTGGCTACCTGGAATGGAGCGAACCTCATGCTACTATGGACTGAGTTATTTAAGCATCTTAAATATTGTTCTAATATGCTGTTAACTCTCTCCGTCGAGCCATCTGTTTCAGGGTGACTTGATGACAACAACCCTGGGTGGAGCTTAATAGGTTTAAAAATGCCCGCCAAAATTTGGATGTGAACTGAACACCCCTATCTGAGATAATCAGTTGGGGAGTTCCATGGAGGGGATAAATGTGTATTAGGAACATCTTTGCCAATGCCTTGGCAGTTGGGATTTTTTGGCATGGAATAAATTTGGAAAAAAGATCAGTTACAACCCAAATGACAGTATTTCCAGCACTTTTGGGAAGCTCCACTATAAAGTCCATAGAGATCTCTTTCCAGGGTGCAGAAGGGTCTACTACTGTTTATAAAAGTCCAGGATATTTTCCTTGTCTTCTCTTTGCAGCAGCACAGGTGGGGCAGCTCGCAACATAGTTTTCAATGTCCTTTTTGAGAGATGGCCACCAAAATTGTCTTTTGATGAGGTGCAGGGTTTTTACAAACCCAAAGTGTCCCGCTATTTTGGGGTCATGGCAGCGTTTCATGAGGTCGATTCTCTGGCTTGCAGGGACATAAAGTTTGTTTTCTACCCGAGCCAGTCCATCTTTGAGTAAATAAACATTCTTGTTAGCCTGGAGCCAGTCGTCCTTAAGTAGTACCTCCTTAAATATTGACGTCGTTGTGTCTTCAGTGAGGGATGATTTTGTTTTCTCTTTTGCCCAGGTGATTCCTTTGGCTTCTAATTGGGTCGGTTGGATCATTGGTTTTATAATCTCAATCTTTTTCCTGTTGTATTGGGGTTTTCTGGACAGTGCATCTGCTAAGAAGTTCTTTCCCCCAGGAAAATATTTGTGAGTGAAATTAAAACGTTTAAAAGTATTGAGCCCACCTTGCTTATTTTTTGGAGAGTTTCCATGGATTTCTCAAGGCTTCCAGATTTTTGTGATCAGTCCATACTTCAAAAGGGGATTTGGTTTCCTTCCAGGAAATGTCTTTATGTGAGCATTGCCCACCGCACAGCATATGCCTCTTTCTCCCATATGGCCCATCTTTGCTTGGTTTCCGTCAGTTTCTTCAATGTATAAGTGCATGGTTGTAATTGTCCATTTCCATTCTTTTGGAGGAAGATAGCTCTAGCTGCAACATCACTAGCATCTGCTTGGATGAGTTGTTCAGGATCTGGGTTCTCAAGGACTGGTTCTGCTGAGAATAGATGTTTGAGTTTTTCAAATACTGCTTGGCATTCCATTGTCCAGATGAGGGGTTGCCTTGATTTGGGTTTCTCCCCCCTTCATTTTTGGCAAGTTCATGATAGGGAGGGTGATGTTTGCAAAAGCTGGAATGAATTGGTGATAAAAGTTCACAAACCCCAGGAAACCTTGCAGTTGGGTGTGGGTGTGCGGTGGTCCCAGTCCATTACAGCTTTTACTTTTTTTTTTTTTTAATAAAGTTTTATTTGGGTTTTCACACATACAAAATACAAGTAAAACATCTTTTTTGAAAATAGCATGGTCCCTGTTTGAATTTCTTTATACAGACACAAAATTCAATTTCATGCTCCTTTTTGTATTCTATTCCATATCTTATACTATTTTACATTTTCTATATAGTTTTTCCCCTCTTTTAATTTTCTCAATTTTATTTTGATTATCTCATCTCAATTCAAATCATTATAATTATACTTTTGTCTGTTCTGTTTCAATTTCATATTATCTTTTCTCATTAAACAAGTTTTCTCCTGTCGTTACTAATTGGAGTATGACACCTTTATATCTTTTAATTACATCCATTCAACTCTTATTTAAACTTCAATATATACCTTAAGGTTATGACCTTCAATATA
This sequence comes from Laticauda colubrina, assembly GCA_015471245.1. Taxonomy (NCBI): domain Eukaryota; kingdom Metazoa; phylum Chordata; class Lepidosauria; order Squamata; family Elapidae; genus Laticauda; species Laticauda colubrina. The sequence goes on from BLBF01000019.1 coordinate 21,641,750, forward strand.
ACACATAATACATAACTTCCAATCGAATTCTGCTTGGTACATTCTTATAATACATACTATATTCTTTTTAAAAAAAGATTGTAAATATATGTAATTATAAACCCTCATTCTGTTCCAATTCAGTTCTATCAATAATCATTAAAATCTTAACATCTTTAACACTTCTTTTCAATTAATATCATACTTCCTTAAAAATACATATAATCTCCATAATTAATTTTTCCCTTTTTTCTCTTCACATATGTTTTATAAATCATTAAATATAACTTTTATTACATTTATTTATTGACAAGCATTCCACTGAATTACGATAGCTATTTTATCAGACATTTTAATCAAACATTGTTTCATATTTTCTTAAATTATTTCTGTTTCTAATATAACCATACTATCTTATATACCTTTGCAGAATCCCTTTTTCCATTAAGTTTTCACCCATGATCTCTAAATAGGCCCTGTTTCTCTATATTTTGCTTCTGTCCTTGATAACTTCTTTTCCTTTCTTTCTTCCCTCTCATCTTCTCCCTCCCCTTTTTACCCCCTTGTCTCTCTATTTCTAATTCTCTCTTCTGCATTTCCCTCTTCTGTTGTTTTCTGATTTTATACTTATTTTTCACTCTATTTTTTTGGGAGTTGTTTTTCCCAATCTTAAACTTTCCATTCGCTTTCCCCCTTTTTCTTTTTTCCCCCCATCTACGATTACTTGTTCATTAAAGATGGCTTCTTCTTTGTCGCAATCTTCTTGTTCTGTAGGCATTTCTTGCTGTTTCTCATAATTCCAAATCTCCATTTCTAAAAACTGAAATATGAAGGCAAAAGAACCTCTCCTTTCTTGTGCATTTTCTTTGTACTTTTTAAGTTCCATTTTCAGTTCTTCTAAAAGTGGAGCCATTTTAAACAGTTTTAAAGAACCACCCAATTGATTTTAGTCATTCAAAACAATAGCCAAGAATCCGGAAATCATCAAGTAATCCAGATGGTCCCGAGTTATATCTTTTTATATCTTTTTTGACTTTCTCTTCCTGGGGTTTTTATTGCGATATTTCAGTTAGAATGTATCTTTTGGAAGTCTTGTTGAGATTTTGCTAAAAGTTTTTTTGTAATTCCAGGCAGTCTCCTCCCTTCCAGATCATGTCCTTTTATTCTTCCTCTCTCCTTTCCTGTTTTCAAAAGCTTTTAATGATCCAGAAATCTTTATTATCCCTTTGACTTTTTATTTTCAGCATTAAATGTCTATTGATGTCAAGGTGGATTTTTTCCCAATTTCTTGCTTAAGTCTCTTAGCTGTCAGGATAGGAAAAGGAGAAAACCAAATCTTTTCCCTTTTCTCTGTCCTTCGCAGCTTAAAAATCTTAAAAAAGGGAACAATGTTATTCTTTTTTAACAGTTTCAATTACAGGGTACCTTATTTGTTCCTTTTGCTGTTTGATCCAGTGAGCCAAATCTTTCTCTTCTTATCTTCCTCCTGCACATTATTTTCTGGTCGAGTTCTTTGTGGTGGCTATTTCTGACCACTGCTGCAACCGCCTTCAGGAAAGGGAGTAATGGCCAGCTGGGGAGGAGAGATGCGGCTCTCCTCAACCCTGCAGGCAGTCTTCCCCCCTTTTCACCACCTCTATGGGGTGGCTTAGCCCCGAAGCCAGGTTGCTCGGGGTGCTCCAGTGGCGACCACGTATTGAAGCCTTGCAGAGATGAGGTTTTGGTCTGTCGCTGAAGAAGCTCAAACCAGAAGCCCCCATTACAGCTTTTATTTTCTGTGTGTCCATCTCTATTCCCTCATGGGATATAGTTTTGCATATAGTTTAGCACCTAAGAGTTTTCTGAAGACTGCATGGAGTAGCTTGATGTGTTCTTCCATTGTTTCCGTGTAGATTAAAATATCAAGATACACTGGAACCCCTTATATAAAAAATTCATGAAGGGTTTCATTGATCGATTGCATAAACATGGCAAATGCTCCTTGCAGTCCAAAGGGGAGCACTTTAAATTGGTAGCATCCCAATGGTGTGTTAAAAGCTGTCTTCCACTCATCTCCTTCCTTTATTCTTATGCGGTAATTGCATCTCATAGGTCTAACTTCGAAAAAAATTTCCTTTTGAGAGGTGGGCGAACATGTCCTTCATGAGGGGGAGTGGATACATATGCTCTATGCAAATCATGTTTAATTTTTGGTAATTCACACACAGACACATGGAGCCATCTTTCTTTTCACGGAATAACACTGGGGCAGCTATTTTTGGTTGGACGGGTTTGATGAAACCCCTTTTTAAATTTTTGTTGATAAAATGCTCTGAGTTATTTTAGTTCTCTGGGAGACAAGCAGTACATTTGTGATTTTGGGAGTATAGCCCCTGGTAGAATTTTGATAGTGCAGCCTGTGGCACGATGGGGTGGGAGTTCATCACAAGCTTCCTCGCTAAATACTTGGGCCATATCCTGGTATTCATTGGGGATGTTAATGGGTTCAGCCAGCTGTCCGGTCATGGCTGTCTCTCTGGAATTGTACGGTTCCTCTCCTCCAATTTATTTTTGGATTCCACTTCCGCAGCCATGTGAGACCTAGGACTAGTGGCTCTTCCATTCCTGGCGCTAGAATGAATGTGAGCATCTCCCTATGGTTCCCTAATCTTATTTTCAATGGTTCTGTGGTAAACCTAGCTGGCTCCCCCCCTCCCTGCTATAGTTCTATCTAATTGGCAGAAAGTGATGGGATTTTCCATTTCTTTCAGTTGGATCCCCAATTTCTCTGCAAGGAAGGGATTTATTAGCCATCGGGTGCATCCAGCAATGAATCCAGCAATGCTGTAACTTTCTCCCCCTCCCCTCAGCTGGGGATAAATAGTCTTAGGGGTAGAGTGATTGGTTCAATTGGGTTGCTTACCAGTGGGTCATCTTCCAGATCGCTTTGGGACTGGCTCAGGTCCCTTTGGAGCATTGGGGGTTCTTCCTCTGGGTTGGGGAGGATCAGAATCCCACAGCTATTCGGTCTCTCAGGCCAGTCTCCTTTCCTTGAGGGCTGGATGTTCCAGGTTTCCCTCTGATGGGTGGTCTGGCTTTCTGGCAGGGGGTTTCAAATGGCATTCTGCTGTGCGGTGTCCCTCCTTTCCACACTTAAAGCAACCAGATGTTCTTGGAGTCATGGTTTGGGGTGTCAAATTTCCCATTTCCCCAAGGGTGGGAATCTTTTCCAAAACTTGCCACACCGTCATGTCTATCTCCGCCTCCTCTGCCATCATGTACCAGTCATGCAGGAAGTTTGGGACCCCACTGGCCAGGCAGGCAGCGTATAAGTTGTCATTTAGTTCATCTTTGAACCAACAGACTAGGATATCCTCTGGCCAGTTGAAATTCCTCAGTGTGTTCAACTACCAAGAGACAGCCTTGCTTTACAACTCTGATGCAGTCTTGGGCTTTTCTATTGGCGAGAGGGTCTTCAAAGCGGTGGTGTAGAGCCATCTTGAAGTGGTCGAGATTCCTTAATTCTGGGGCATTGACATTGTGGAGAATCACCATCCATCTGGCTGCTGCCCCTTCTAGGGCCAGGGTGACTACTCATACTCGGGATCCCTGGGTTTGGAAATTCTGTCCATGTTCTTGCATGTAGGTGAGGACTTGTACCAGGAAAAATCTCAGTTTCTGGGGGTCCCCATCAAATTTTATTCCCAGGGGTGGTACCTTCCTCTACAGTTGTATGTCTCTGGGTTGGCCAAGGTTAATCCCCTGTTCTGGGGCATTTAGGGGTTGGGTACCTGGTATAGCTGCTCGCTCTTCAGCTTTTCCTGCTGCCCAATCATTCTCAGCTGAATCCGGGGTGGTGGCTTGGGTTATGTCATTTACTGGTTCCCTCGCTCTCCTGCGTTGGTGTCCTCGTGCGTCCCTCACCTTGAGATTCTCCAGGGCTTCCTTCCTGAGGCAATTTATTTGCCGTCTCAGTCGGTCATTGGCCGGTGGCTCCTTGCCCCATCCTTCCTGATCTGATAGGGCCTCCAGCTCCAATTTCCATCCGGGTTTACGAGTGCCCTGGTTGAGGGTTACTCCCCTTGTTCTTCTGTCCCAGCTGTCTCTCTTTCTGATGCCTATAAACCACCGGGGCTTTGTGGAGGCTTCATAGGCAGCTTTGCTATCTTCGATGGGGTGCACTGAGTCAGTATCTGGCTGGATAACTGTCAACGTTTCTTCCCAGCATTCAGCTTCCCCTTGGTTCTTGCTGTACTCAGATATTTTCCTTTCTTTCAGGGTCCCCTCAGTAGTGAAGGGTTCTTTTTTTTAAATTCCTCTCCAGGCTGACCCCTATTGCAGACACTGCTTTATGTCAGGCTACAGAACTTTTTCCCAATTAACAAGAATGAACTTCTGAACACCAAATGTATCAAAAGGAATCCTTTATTGAGATGAGACAATTCATGTAGGAGTTCAAAGCAGCATCTGAGGTACATTCATCTTGATCATTGCTATTCTACCTAATAATGAGATTTGCATTTTACTCCAATTTTCCGGATCCTTTCCAATTTGTTGCAATAATTTGATATAGTTATCCTCCCACAGGGTTGATGCTCTAGGTCTTAGCCAAATGCCTAAATATTTGATCTTATTCACAATTTGTAATCCTATCATTTGCTCTAATTCTTTTTGTTTACTGTTTGTTAAGTTTTTAACTAGCATTTTAGTCTTTTCCTTGTTAATTTTTAATCCTGCCAATTTGCCAAATTTATCTGTTTCATTTAATAATACTGAACCCGAATCTATTGGTTCTTCTATGACAAAGACCATGTCATCCACAAATCCTTGTAATTTGTACTCTTGACTTTTAATTTTTGTTCCCTTAATTTCTTTGTTCGATGTAATTCTGTCCAGTAATGTTTCTAGAATTGTTATAAAAATTAGAGGTGACAGCGGGCATCCCTGCCTGGATACCCTTCTTTATCTCAAATGGTTTAGTAGCTTCTCCATTTATCAGTACATTTCCCTTTTGTGTGGCATAAATTGAATTTAGCATTTTTGCAAAATTACCACCAAATTTCATTAGTTTAATCTGGTATTTCATGAAATCCCAATTAAGGTTATCAAAGGCCTTTTGCACATCCAGGAAGACAAGGGCCACTTGGTTTTCTGGGTGCAGTTCATAAAATTCTAATATATCTAATTTTATATATTATAAATTATAATATATAATAAAATATTATTGTTCTTGTATTATATCTAATCTGTCTCATGGGAAGGAATCCGTTTTGGTCAAGATGAATTTTGTCATTGATTACTTTCTTTAATCTTTCTGCCATTACAGTCATGAAAATGTTATAGTCTGAATTTAGAAGAGATATTGGTCTATAATCCTTTATGTGATTGGCATTTGCACCCTCTTTAGGGTTTAATGTAATATAAGCATCCTTCCATGATTCTGGAATTTTAGCTTCCAGTTATACCTCATTGCAGATCTCTAGCAACACATTTTCTAGCACCTCTCCTATCTCTTTTTATAACTAACTTGGAAAGCCATCTGGGCCTGGGGTTTTGTTGCTTTTTTATTTTTTAATCACTTCTTTTAATTCACTTAAAGTTATTTCTTTATTAGGTATCTCCTTTTTGTCCTCTGGTAGTGAATGTAAAATTTTTCTTTCAAGTGTTCTTCTATTTTGTTTAGATCAACTGGATCTTGGTTGTATAAGTTCTCAAAGTACTCTCTTACAATTAGCTTCTTTTTTTCCAAATCAGTCTCTATTACTCCATTTTTGTCCACTAATTGGTATATTGTTCTTTTTTTTCATTTTTCATTATGTACGCTAACCATCTACCAGGTTTATTTGCATGTTCGAAATAATTTTGTTTTATGTACTGTAGCTTCTTGATTAGTTCTTCCTGATCTAAAATACTCATTTTATGCTTAGATAGTGCCAGCTCATTTCTAATTTGTCCATCTCCCGGAGATTCCATTTGTCTATTTTCCAAATCTTTTATTTTTTTTTTGTTAGGTATTTTGTTTTTCCCATCTTTTTTTATTTCTATTTGCTAATTTATTCTATTTGCTAATTTCTATTTGCATGCTACAGGTATTCCCCTTAAATACGCCTTCGTTGTATCCCAGAGATTCTGCAATGAGGTATCCTGTTTGTATTAAATTTAAAGAAACCAATTAATTATTCCCTGGTTTTTTGGAGTAGTCTTTTTCTTTCAATAGTTGCGAGTTAAATGTCCATCTACTTTTCTTGTGGGTTGGGTTTTTCCAGACTATCTGCAACAGGTTGTGATCTGCCCAGGTGTTAGTTAAAACCTTTAACCTGTCCTGAATTTCCTTAAGTAAGTCACTGTTTACCCATGCCATATCAGTCTAGACCATGATTTATGCGGATTGGAGTAGAAAGTGAACTGAGTCACCCCTGGGTTCAGCTCCCTCCAAGCATTCACTAGTTCTAATTCTTCAGCCATCTCAAAAAAGCACCTGGGCAATATATTCTGGGTTTTTTTTTACATATTTTTGTTCACATGCATAGTCTTGATTGTTATTTGTAATTGCATTATAACCTCCAAATATACAAATTTTGGGGTTGCCAATTTCTATCAATTTCTCATATAGGATTTTATAGAATTCATTCTGATTTTTATTGGCATATATCACCACCAATAGAATGTTTTTATTTTGAATGACCACCTCTACCATTAATATTCTCCCCATTGTATTGTTATAGATAAATTTTGAGGTTATTTCCTCTTTAATATATAGTACAACTCCTCTTTTTTTTCTTCTGTTAATGTTATATACATTTTCCCCAATTTTTTATTTTGTAAGTATCTCTCATCCTGCATTTTAATATGAACCTCTTGGAGAAAAATTATATCAGCTCTCTGTTTCTCTAATTTAAAAAATATTGTCTTCCTCTTAGATGCATCATTTAGTCCATTGATGTGCATAGATATTAGTTTCAATCCTCTTTCCTTTTACCCTTAGTCTAGCTTTTATCCCTTGTTAATTCTAGATGTTGTTTGACTTCTGGTTCTCCCTCCTATCTCCTTGGGTGGCTATTTCTTCCCTTCTTTCCTTCTCTTTCTCTTTCTCCCTCCCTCTTATAGGTTGTGATTCTTCTTGGCTTGAAGCCTCGGGCTCGTCTTTCCTACTAAATTCCTCTTCTGATCCACATATTTATTCGAAAAAGTATTGTGTCTTGGTTAAGGCTAGGTCACATTGGCCGACGGATGCAAAACGTACGTAAAAAGGACACAGCGGACGAGCAAATTTTCCATCCGTTGTTATCCGCTCTCAAAAGTGCCCCAAATTTGCATAAAGAGAACGGACAGCAACGGAAAGGAACGGACATGGGGAGGACATAGCAGGGATGTTAAGCGAATGCTCAACGGAAGCCTAGCAGATGGAAGCGGATGGAAGCGGATGATACATCTGCAGGGCTTCCGTGGGAGAACAGCGAAGCAGACGCACAGTGGAAGGAGAGGATGCGTAGCAGATGCCTAGCGGATGATGCGGATGCATCACGGACGCCTAGCGGATGCCTAGTGGATGCAAAGCGTTCACTGTGCATGCGGGGAGGATGCATTGCGTCAGCCCCACGGATATAAAGGGAAGCAGCTCGCAAGCAGGTCACCATTCAGAGGAAAGACCTGCTGCCAGACACATCTTCACCCAACAACCATGGGGAAGAAGAGGAAGCCTGTGTCTAGTCCTGCCAACCCTGGCAAGAAGGACAGGACCACCATCCCACCCCCTGGCGCTGACTCTGCTTCTGCTGGGGCTTCTGCTGCTGCTGCTGCTGCTTCTGCTGCTGGAGCTTCTGCTGGTGCTGCTCCTGGTGCTGGGGCTTCTGCTGGTGATTACTCTGCTGGTGCTGCTCCTGGTGCTGGGGCTTCTGCTGGGGCTTACTCTGCTGGCGCTGGTGCTTCTGCTGGTGTTGCTCCTGGTACTGGTGCTTCTGCTGGTGCTGCTGCTGGTCCTGCTGGAGCTGCTGCTGCTGCTGACTCTGCTGCTGCTGCTGCTGATGGTGGTGGTGGTGGTGCCCCTAGAACCTCAAAGCCCTGCTGATGAGGGTCCAGAAGGCCCTTCCCGAGGGAGGAAGAGGCAATCGCATGAAAAGGGGGAGAGGAGACAGTACTCCATTGCAGAGAAACATGAGGAGGAGGTGCTCGAATGGCTGAGGGAGAACGAGTACCTCTGGAGGAAGGGACACAGGCTCTATCGAGACACCAAGCAGAAGCAGGCGGCTTGGAGAGAGAAGGTGGAGAGTCTGGGCTACACTTCGGATGTCCTCCTGGCATGGTGGAAGCACGTGCACACCTGGTACAGGAAGCTGCACCTCAAGAAGTCTGGCCAGGCCGCGGTCAAGCTGACGGACCGGAAGATCTACGTGATGGCCAAGTGCAGCTTCTTGGAGGGTGAGCTCCGCCACCAAGGAGCAGCCCCTCTGTCAACCCTCTCTCTCAGGCAGCCCACAGAGAGCCAGTCCTCTTCTGGCCAAGAGTCAGCTCCTGTGTCCAGGCAGGTATCTTTGGAGCGCCCCACGACGGAGACCCCCCTGACAGCTGCACACCCCATGCCAGAGCACATGGAGGATCCCCTGACACAAATGGAGCAAGAGGAGGCCGCGGCCACCAGAGACCAACCCACACCCACACCCAGCTCCACCTCCACAGAAAGCAGGCAGAGAGGCAGACCGGAGGGACAGAGCCACACTGTCCTCTTGGAGATCAGAGACACCATCAAGAGCAGCATAGATCTCCTCTCTCAGCTGGTTCACTTCGAGATTCCATCCTCTAACAGAAAGCCTTTCCTCACCTACGTGAACCAGACCCTCATGGAAATGCCCGAATCCCAGTACAGGTGATCAAGGAGAGGATCACAGGTCTTCTGCACCACCCTCCAGGCCCAGCTGAACCTGCTCCCACCCAGTCCAGGTCTGCTCCTCCACCCCAGGTGATGTCACAGCCCTTCCAAGGCTTTCAAAAGCCCCTCACCTACCAAGGCTACGGCTACCAGGAGTTCCAGCAGCACAGGCAGCCCTTCCCAGTCCAGGCACAGGTTCCTCGCCTGCCACAGATGCCACCAACACCACAGATGCCACCGACACCACAGATGCCACCGACACCACAGATGCCACCGACGCCACCGATGCCACCGACGCCTCACCTCGCTCAGCTGCAGACCAGATAGCCCCACTACACTCCTCCTTCCTCCACCCCACAGCCAAGACCGGCCTCAGAACATCTGTCATCGGTCTTGGGACTGACATCCCATGTCCTGGAGGAAGGGCCTCTCAACATCACAGGACTGAGCCAGCTCTCTGAGAGCTTCCTGCACACACCATCCCCTGTTGTCCTCTCAGGGCCAGGCACCCCAATGGCGCCTCAGACCAGCACTCTAACCACTGCCACCTCCACAGCCCTGGACCCTTCATCCCTGAGACCATGGGCACGCCTCAGAGTGACTGAGAAGAGTGCCAGAGACTGGGTTGTTACCTGTTGACTTTATCTTTGCTTGGGACACTTTTTTTGGTCCATTTTACTTTTTTAATAAAGTCCTACAGTTTGTTATTTATAAAGGTTATCTTTGCTTCACACTTGGTTCAGTTCTTTTACTTAATAAAGTCTTGGCGTAAACTTTTAGAAATGGTTTAAGCCTTTGCATGCTTGTGGGGTGGGTAAGGATAGCAGTGGAATGGGCAGGGATAGCTGTGGGATGGGTAATAGCTGTGGGATGGGTAATAGCTGTGGGATAGATAAGCCTCCAGTGCAAGCATATTGGGACTGTATGGTCCACCTCCCAGGTGCCACACCTATGGTCCTTTATTATCAATAACAATTTAATAATTCATCAACACATTTTAACATAAACACAACTCTTTATTAAATGCCCTGTTCATTGTAGGGCCACTCAACATACATGGCACAATCTTCAATGTGATGAGACAGGCTGAAGGAAGCATCCATTAAGCATCTACCATCCTGTCTTGCCATTCCACTGCTTCAGCTGGGGAGTTGCACCAGTGTTTCAGGAGGTTGTGCTGCTTCTTCCCTTCACGTGAAGCTCTGTTGGGGCCTGGCACATCCACAGTGTCTGTCAGGTTTAGTCCTTGCCTCCATTCACCAGGTTCCATGTGCCCATTGCCTTGTTGGTGGTCCACAAGCCTGTTCTGCAACACTGGGTAGCGGGTGCACATGAGATTGTGCAGGATGCAGCAAGCTTCCACGATGTTCCTCACGGTCTGTGGGTGATGCTGCATGGTGGTAAGAAGTACCTGGAACCTGTTGGCCAGGATGCCAAAGGCGTTCTCCACCACCCATCTTGCCCTGGACAGCCTGTAGTTGAAGATCGTCTCTTCACTGGTGAGGTATCTGGAAGTGTATGGCTTCATGAGGTAGGTTCTGAGGGAGAAGGCATCATCCCCCACAATGAAGTAGGGCACATCTTGTGTGTCGTTGGGCAGGGGGTCTGGATCTGGGAAGCCCATGATGAGGTTGCATTCCAGCCCCTCCTTGAGATCACTGGCGTTGTATACCTGGGCATCTGAAGCTGACCTGTTGCCTGAAGCATCGATGTACATGAACTTGTAGTCAGCATCGACCATGGCAAAGAGGATGATGCTGAAGAAGCCCTTGTAGTTGTGATAAGTGGACCGTGAGTTGGCTGGAGCTTTGCAGGCCACGTGCTTGCCATCTATGGCTCCAACGGTGTGGGGGAAGTTCCACTTCTGATACCACTGCTCTGCAACTTTCTTCCATCCTTCTTCAGTGGAGGTGCACTGGAGGACCTCCTCCAGGTATGCTTCGATGATGGCCTGCACCACTTCTCTGACCACAATGCTGATGGTGTTGTGTGGCACCCTCCAGCCGTACTGCATGCTTTTGTAGGTGGTCCCTGAGGCCAGGTGGCGCAGAGTTAGCGCCACCTTCAGCCCACGGTCCAGGCTGGGCCGGAAGTTGGTGTTTGCCTTGGTCAACCTGGGTCTCAGCCGCTCCACAACTTCATCAAACATGGCTGGCGGCATCCTCATGAAGTTCTGGAATGCACGAGGTTCTTCGTTCCTCAGCTCCACCATCAGCTTGTTATACAGTCCGTACTCGGCTCTTCTCGCGATCCATCTTCGGTCCCACACACTTCTTGGACATCTCCTTTTCCTTGCGTAGAACAGGTGAAAGAGCCTGAAGAGGGCTTGGCACTGCTGTAGAATGATGGCGGCTACCAAAAGGAGTGTGCGATGATCCATGGTAGAGATGACTGGATGATGTGGAAGAGCAAGAGCAAGAGCAAGAGCAAGGCTGAAGAGGTCTGCACAGCAGGGCTGCTGGACTGAACATGAGATCCAGGTGATTTCCTCCCCCTTTTTATAGGAAATATCGGTTTTCCACTAGGTGTCCTTCTGCATCCTCTAGACATCCTCCAGACATCCTAAATATCCGAGATACTTCCCCTATACAAACGTTTTTTCCGTTTTAATGCTTTATATGCGAGCTGCATCTGCTTTCATCCTTTCTATGTCTGTGCTACTAATGCTGCGCCGATGTTCTGCATCCGTTTCACTTTCTCCCTCTTTCCGTTTTCCTCTGGAGCAGATGCGAGTTGCGCAGATGCGCAGCAGATGCCGAGCGGATACAGCGGATGTGTAACAGATGACGACGGATGTAGAACGTTTGTTCCCCATATGTGTAGCGGATGTAGAATGGACGTGGCGGAAAGTTCATCTGCTCAAAAAGTTTTGTGCAGCTCAAAACTTTTTGAGCAGATGAAATCTCAGTAGACGGATGGTGGAAGGATAGAACATATGAATCACGCACGCAGTGAGTATAGAACGGATGCATCGCGTTAACCAATGGATGGCAAGTGTTTTTCTCCATTTTACCTCCTCTTTCCATCCGTTGGTGCAGTGTGTCATGGGCTTTAAACTGTCTATTTTCACTCTCTTCTCTTTCCATGTTGCCAAAATACCCTCTGGAGTGATCCATCTAAAAGAGATGCTTTTTTGTTAAGATAGTTAGTGAGAAATTGCTAGTGTTTCCTCTGCTCCCAGACTCTTCTTTGCACTTGTTTCAGAACAATTAATTCTCTACTTTTATACTTTATTGTTTCTTCTCTTGAAATTCTGTAAATTATGTCCTAAATTTACCTTGCCTCATAGTGAACCTGATATGGACTTCCCAAGGAGGTCTGTGCTGCCTCACGTAGCTTGTATGATCTCTGTACGCATTATCCAATTCATTTACTACCTCATTTTAATCTCTTTGTAAGAGTTCCCCTAACATTTTGGCCATTACCAGTGTTAAGTTTTCTTCTTTATCTTCCTCCACATTTTGAAATCTAAGGTAATAGGAGGCTCTGTCCATCTCGAGATGGATTAAGCTCTCTTTGTTCTGGTCAGTAATTTTTTGATCAATATGTTCTAATTTCTTCTCCATTTGATTGGCTTGTTCTTCAATTATTCTGATTTTTTCTTCATTTATCCTAATGGATTCCTGAATTTGGCCTATTTTTCTATCCAGGTTCCTAATTTCAACTTTTATTTCCCCTATTTCATTTTTCAATTCTGTCTTCATTGTTTCTCTATTGGCTCTTCTTTCAGTGTGGTTTTTTGACATCGACTATTGTAGTGCTAACATCGTTCTTTGAATTGCCAGCAAGGTAGCTTGAACTGATTGGGTGCCAGTTGAGGTATTTGGTTTCTTTGGGGCCAGCATCCCTTTGATCATTCGTTGGGTCAGTGGTGTAGGACCAGGTAGTGCTACTGTTGGTACAGATTTTCTCCCAGTTTTCGTGTTGGTGGTAGTGCTGCTAGTCATATATTTAACAATTTTGTATTGTTCATCCATATTTTAGTTATATTATCCCAAATCGTATTCCCAATAACCGTCAACTTTATCAATAAGATTTTTAATTTTCCCCATTAATTAATTAGAGATTTCTATTGTCATTTAATGGATTAAATTAATTTCCTGTCTCCACTAGCTTTAAAAATTATTATCAGTTAATCCATGATTTACTCAATCTCTTGGAGGCAAATCCAAATAGGGGGAGGAGCTGGCGTCGTGACAGTACTGCATGCAATCTCAGAGGTATGAGATTGCAGCTGATATCTTTGCCCCTGGATGCTCCAAATGGACCTAAACCGTCCCAAAGAGATGGTGATAGTGAAGGGCACATCCTGTAGATCCCAGGGATATCGCAAAGTCCCTGGTTGATCCAGGAGAAGCCCTTTTGCCAGTGGCAGAGAGGCAGCCATCAAAGCTGCTGAAGTTGGGACAGCTCCGAACGGAAGAGGCTGAAAGAGAAAGTGTGTCGGTTTGGTGAGAATTGTTCTTTTATTATTCTAAGACTTAAAAGGACCTTAAAGGATACCCTAAGGGGAAGAAAAGAATCTGTAAAAGTTTTGACAAAACTGAATAAGCAGCGGTTTTTAAACAGAAGTGTCAAAGTAAGGCTTTGCTTTTTTTTTCTTATGGCTGGACTTCTATCTTGACTTTGCACTTGCTAACTGGACTGGTTTTTTCTCTATTTCTCTATTTTTTCTTTTCTTTTTTTGACTTTGTAATATTTTAGGTTAGAGGCTCCCTTTAGATATTTTTATATACTTTTATTCTTTTTAATTTTTTTTTATGTTTTGTCTGGAAAAAGAGGGAGAGAGTGAGAGTAAAGAAACTTTGTAACACTGCCAACCAGAGGCTTGCAAATATTTTAGACGAAGCTGAGAAAGTTGAGAAAGAAAGCTTTGAAATTCTTTTTCAAGGACATTGCTATGTGATAAGATAGAGGGAAGAGCACGGGAGAGTGTTATTGCAGGTGTTTTTCTGGATTTCTATCAACAATTGAAACTTGGCTTTGAAGCTTGGAGAGAGTTATGACAAGAGCCTTGGATAACTAAATAAAGTGCAGTGTGTCTTTTTTATTTTCTTAAGTTGTGCTACCCCCCTCCCCTTACCAGCTGTACTGTTCATTTTTTCTTTTAAAAACCTATATTTTTGTAATATTTCTATTCTTTTGGTCCACTTTTATACTTTTTTTTATTTCAGAATTCTCAATTGGATTAAGGTGTTGAAGAAACTGAAGAATTATTTTTATTTTCTCAATTTTTTTTATTGCTCTTTTTAAACCTTTTTTATTTTTCGCCTTCCTTTCTACTTAATTATTGATTGTATTAAGGTTAAGAAGAACCTGAAGAAATTTTTTCTCCTTTTCTTTTTATTATTATTGGCTTTTCTCTCTACCATTTTTATTTTTCATTTTGGATTATAATTGGCTATTTCATAATTGGATTAGGGTTTAGAAGAACCTGAAGATCTTGAATTGTTTAAAATGAGTAGGAAGTTTATAGCTTCTGGCTCCTCAACTTCTATTTCCGCCTCCCCACCATCTGAAGGACAATGTCAAATTCAGACAATGTTAAAGCAAGATAAATATCAAGAAAGAGTGACTCTACATATGATTATGCAAGGAATCCAAGAACTTAAAATAAAATCAGACACAATTGAAAAGAGCGCAGAAAATATTGAACAAAGAACAGAGAATATTGAACAAAGAACAGGGAAAACTGATGAAAAGGTGGAGAATATTCAACAAATGATGAAGTATGATGAGAGATTCCAAAAAAATGAAGAAGATAAACAAAGAGACAAGAAGATATTGACAGCAGATTAACAGTGGTCGAACAAGATAAAAGTGGGATGCTGAAATGGGAGATGGACAAATCAGAATTCTATCTCAGATTTCAAAGCACAGAGGAAGAAAAAGGACAAAATCTAGCTGAGATAATGATAAAAATACTGGCTGAAGCTTTGAAAATAACAGAAGAGAAGATGATGGATGGAGTAGATGAGGTATACCACCTTATACCAATACCCAGAAGAGTGAGAGAGATGAGAAGACAATACCAATTTCTGACTAAAATGCTATTCAAAAAAGAGGTGAATTATAGATGGCTAATCCCAGAAGGGTTAATGTTCATATGGCAAGAACAGAGACATAGAATTGACTCAATCGAGAAAGCAGAATTATTTTATGAAGAATTTTTTGGAAGGAGAGAGGAGGAGGCAGAAAAAAGAGATTTCACTGATTGAATTCCAAGATGATCAAATGGAGACTGAAAAGATGAAGGCACAGTTGGTGGATCGGTGGAGATTAAAGAACAACGTAAACCAAGATCTACGAGAGCTGCCAAACCCAATTATAAAGCATAATCATGGAAGAGAAAAAACTGATTACAATGAATATAAATGGACTTTATTCAGCTGTTAAAAGAAGGAAAATTTTTCACAAATTAGAGAGACTAAAATTTGATATAATTTGTCTACAAGAAGTACATATTAAAAAACAATATGAACAATTGTTGATACAACCAAAATTAAGGAAAATATTTACTTCTTTGACTCAAAAGAGGAGTGGTTTTATATATTAAAGAGACCATTTTAGCAAAATTGATTTATACTGATGAAGACGGAAGAGTATTAATGGTGGAAATAATGGACAATAATACGAAAACACTTGATTGCAATTTACACTCCGAATTATAAACAAGAAGAATTTTATAAAAAATTACACATGAAAATAATTGAACTGGACTATGTCAATATAGTTATAATGGGAGATTTCAATGTAATTGTAGACAATAAACTGGACTATATAGCAACAACAACAACAAAGCAAAATAGAAAGACTCTCCCCAAATCCTTTTTTAAAATGATAGATGAAATAAATTTAAAAAATATATGGAGAGAAACACATGTTAAAACCAAACAATACACTTTTTACTCAAATAGACATTTATCATGGTCCAGAATAGATATGATTTGGACTTCAACAGAACTAATATCTAATATTCAAGAAACAAATATCGAAACAAGTACTTGGGCAGATCACAATCCAGTGACACTTAAATGGAAAAGACAAAAAAGAAGATTGAGATGGACATTAAATAATACTATTCCAAAGGAGTGTTTAAATTTGTTATAGTATTTTGTCTATTGCTCTTCTAAACAGTGTACAAACTTCTGAGTTCAAATTAACAGTTCTTAAATCTTAGTAGTCCACAATACCAAAGAGAGGGGAAAAGAAAGAGAAAGGAGCAAGTGTTTAAATTGTCATTATACTAAACAATATATTAAATTTATTAATCTACAATAGATCAGATATATATAAAAAAGGAAAAGAGGGGGAAATACAAATCAGAGAAATTAATTATTACTCTTCAAGCCAATTTCTATATAAAATATTCAATATTAATCTCTTATTATTTAAGTATATAAGATAAATATATATAAAATAAAGCTATCCAAATCCAATAAATTCAAAGGAAGAATAGAAACTTCAGGAGGGAGAGGGGTATAATCTCTTAATATCTTACTATTACCTTAATATTCTAGTAATAAATAAATCTATTCAAATGTTAGATACAATTGTAGGAACAATAAATATAATAAACATTTGTCTGATTTATTTTGTGTCAGTTTTGTTCCATTCTCAGTTCTTTTAATCATTTCCAGTTACATTGATACAATTTACCATAGTTTGCCACACTCAGTGGCCACCCCCAAGGTCTGCACTGTCACTCTTCAAGACTTTCTTTAAGCCCCTGTCCCACTGCACTAACAGATGCAAAGAGGATGTAAAACGTTAAAAAAAGCTTGCCATCCATTGGAAAACGCTATGCATCCGTTGTGTACTCACTGCATATGTGTTTCATACGCTCTATCCCTGGAGCATCCGTCCACTGAAATTTCATCTGCGCAGGAAGTTTTGAGCTGCACAAAACTTTGTGAGCGGATGAACTTTCTGCCACGTACGATGTACATCTGTGGCATATACGGGCAACAAACGTTCTATGTCCATTATCATCCATTAAATGTCTGCTGTATCCTCTCGGCATCCTCTGGACATCCCCACAACTCACATCTGATGCAGCTGAAAATGGAAAGAGGGAGGAAACAAAAGGTACATGGAACGTCTACACAGCGTTAGTAGCACAGAAATAGAAAGGATGTATGCATCTTTTAGAAGCGTATGCATCTCACATATAAAGTATTAAAAATGGACAAAACATTTGTATCTGGGATGTATCTCGTATATTTAGGATGTCTGCAGTATGTCTAGAGTATGTAGGACACCTAGCAGACAACCAATATTTCCTATAAAAAGGGGGAGGAAATCATCTGGATCTCAGTATGGGTCCAGCAGCCGTGGTGTACACACCTCTTCACCCTTGGTCTTGGTCTTCAACATCATCCATTGCTCTCCACCATGGATGATGACACAGTCCGTATTGTAGCTGCGATCATTCATCACCAGAACCAAAACCTGTTCAGACTGTTTCACCTTTTATACAGAAGGAGAAGAAGGAGGCGGCCAAGAGCTGTGTCGGTCCGAGGATGGATCGTGAGAAGAATGGAGTTTGGACTGTATGACCAGTTGATGGAGGAGCTGAGGAATGAACACCCTCGTGAATTCCATCACTTCATGAGGATGTCACCAGCCATGTTTGATGAACTTGTAGAATGTCTGAGACCCAGGTTGACCAAGCCTAGCACGAACTTTCGTGCCAACCTGGACCCTGGACAGGTGGCACTGACTCTGCGGCACCTGGCCTCTGGAACCACATACAGAAATATGCAGTATGCGTGGAGGGAGCCACACAACAGCATCAGCAAAGTGGTCAGAGAAGTGGTGCAGGCCATCATGGAAGAATACGTGGAGGAGCTCCTCAAGTGCCCCACCACTGAACAAGGCTAGAGGAAACTTGCAGAAAAGTGGTATCAGAGGTGGAACTTTCCCCACACCATTGGAGCCATAGATGGGAAGCACGTGGCCTGCAAAGCTCCAGCCAACTCAGGGTCCACTTATTACAACTACAAGGGCTTCTTCAGTATCATCCTCTTTGCCATGGTTGATGCTGACTACAAGTTCATCTACGTCGATGCTTCAAGCAACGGGTCAGCTTCAGATGGCCGGGTATACAATACAAGTGACCTCAAGGATGGGTTGGAATGCAACCTCATCATGGGTTTTCCAGATCCAGACCCCCCACCCAATGACACACAAGATGTGCCCTACTTCATCATTGGTGATGACGCCTCCTCCCTCAGTATCTACTTCATGAAGACATACAGTTCAAGATACCTCACTCGTGAAGAGAGGATCTTCAACTACAGGCTGTACAGGGCAAGACAGGTGGTGGAGAACACCTTTGGCATCCTGGCCAACAGGTTCCAGGTACTTCTCACCACCATGCAACATGACCCACAGACTGTGAGGAGCATCGTGGAAGCTTGCTGCATCCTGCACAATCTCATGCGCACCCGCTACCCAGTATTGCAGAACAGACTTGTGGACCGTCAACAAGGCAATGGGGACATGGAGCCTGGTGAATGGAGGCAAGGATGAAACCTGATAGGCACTGTGGATGTACAAGGCCCCAACAGAGCTTCACGTGAAGGGAAGAAGCAGCGCAACCTCCTGAGACACTGGTGCAACTCCCCAGCTGGAGCAATGGAGTGGCAAGACAGGATGATAGATGATTAATGGATGCTTCCGTGAGCCTGTCGCATAACACTGGTGAGATTGGGCCATGTATGTTGAGTGGTCCTACAATGAATAGGGCATTAATAAAAAGCTTTGTTTATTTTGAAATGTGTTGATGAATGATTAAATTGTTATTGATAATAAAGGGCCATAGGTGTGGCACCTGGGAGGTGGACCATACAGTCCCACTATGCTTGCACTGGAGGCTTATCTATCCCACAGCTATTACCCATCCCACAGCTTCACTAAGGTAAAAAAATGAACCAAGTATCTTAAGCAAAGATAACCTTTATTAACTTTCTTAGGTAAACTTTATGACTTTATTAAATATGCAAAATGAACCAAGTAAAGTGTCTTAAGCAAAAATAAACTTTGCAAGTAAACAACTCAGTCTCTGACATGATTCTCAGTCACTCTGAGTCATGTCCATGGTCTCAGCTGTTAAGCGGGCAAGGACTATGGAGGTGGCTGTGGCTTGAGTGCTGGTCTGAAGCACCATTGGGGTGCTTGGCCCCGAGGGTACAACAGGTGATGGTGTGTTCAGAAAGCTATCTGAGAGCTGACTCAGTCCTGTGAGGTTGAGAGGCCCTTCATCAAGGACCTGAGATGTCAGGCCCAATATTGATGACAGATTTTCTGTTGAGGGGCTTGGCTGTGGGGTGGAGGGAGGGTTGGGAGGAGTGTAGTGGGGCTGTCTGGTCTGCAGCTGGGTGAGGACTGGCGTCTGTGGCATCCAGTGAACCTGGGCCTGGACTGGGAAGTTCTGCTTGTGCTGTGGGAAGTCCTGGTAGTCATAGCCTTGGTAGGTGAGAGGCTGTTGAAAGCCATGGAAGGGCTGTGACTTCGCCTGGGGCGGAGGAGCAGACCTGGACTGGGTAGGAGCAGCTTCAGCTGGGCCTTGAGGGTTGTGCAGAAGTTCTGTGATCTTCTGCTTCATCACCTGGTACTGGACCTCGGGCAGGTCCTTCAGAGTCTGGCTCACGTAGGTGATGAGGGTGGGGCGGCCCGAGGATCCTCTGTCCAAGTGGACCAGCTGAGAGAGAAGTTCTGTGCTGGTCTTCATTGTGTCCCTGGCCCTCCAGTCTGCCTCTCTGCCTGCATCCTCTGGAGCTGGGGGTGGGGTGGGGTGGGGGTGGGTTGGCCTCTGGCTGCTTCTTCCTCCATTTGTGACAGCAGGGCATCCTCCTCCACGGGATCATCCAAGTCTGCCGGCATGGCGAGTGCAGCTGTCGGGGGGGGTCTCTGCCATGGGGCACTCTGAAGACACCTGCCTGGACAGGGTAGCTGTCTCCTGGCTGGAAGAGGAGTGGCTGTCTGTGGGCTGTCTGAGGGAGAGGCGTCTCAGAGGCGCTGCTGCTTGGTGGCAGATCTCACCCTCCAGGAAACTGCACTTGGCCATGATGTACATCTCCCAGTCAGTGAGCTTGACAGCGGCCTGCCTGGATTTCTTGAGATGTAGCTTGCCATACCAGGTGTGCATGTGATTCCCCCATCCCAGGAGTACTTCTGCAGTGTACCCCAGGGTCTCTGCCTTGTCTCTCCAAGCTGCCTGCTTCTTCTTGGTGTCCGATACAGTCTGTGGCCCTTTCTCCAGAGGTACTCGTTCTCCGTCAGCCATTCCAGTACCTCATCCTCATGCTCCTCGGAAATGGTGTACTGTTTCCTCTCTCCTTTCTCCTTCCCTTGCCTCTTCCTCCCTCTGGCAGGGGCTTGAGCAGGGCCTGCAGGGGCTTGAGCAGCAGGGCCTTCAGGGGCTTCAGCAGCAGGGCCTTCAGCAGCAGGGCTTTGAGGGCCTTGGGGCTGGTCCACCACAGTAGCAGCAGCAGCTTCAGAGTCAGTGCCAGGGGGTGGGATGCTGCTTCTGCCCTTCTTCAACTTGCCAGGGCTTGAACGAGTAGGCACGGAGTTCCTCTTCTTGCCTGACTGAACCATGGTGTTCTTGCCTGAACCATGGTGTTCCTGCAAGATGTATGTGGCAGCATGTCTTTCCCCTGTATGCTGACTGTGTGCATACTGCATCCTTTTATATCCGCAGATCTGACGCAATTCATACTCCCCGCATGCGCAGTGAACGCTTTGCATCCAATATACATACACGCGGCATCCCCTTTGTTTCCTATAGGCGTCCATGATGCATCCGCTTCATCCGCTATGCATCCGCCCCTTCCACTATGCGTCCGCTTCAAAATTCTCCCCCGGAACCCCTTTGGAGGTGTCATCCGCTTCCATCCACTGTCATCTGCTAGGCTTCCTATGAACATCCATTTAACATCCCCGCTACATACTACCAACGTCCGTTCTTTTCCATTCTGTTTAAGCAAATTTTCACCACTTTTGGGAGCGGATGACAACAGATGGAGCCACCCCCGAAATTTTGCTTTTCCGCTTTGTCCTTTATGCATATGTTTTGCGTCCATCGGCCAGTGGGACCAGGCCTTAATTAATAACAGAAACTCTTTCCAGCAATGTCCACTTGCTTCTACTTCTCAGTTTTCTTTTTAAAATCATATTTCCACTGTTTCCCAGCGTTGGGGGTGGGAAGCTAGATCATTCCACCACTTTTCATCTCCACCCCTTTCATTCTGGATTTCAATGATACAAGCAGATCTTCTTCAAGCAGTACTTCAATTGTAATCCACAAAACTGGTATAATATCGGTAGCTTTCCAAATCTCAATTCACTATTTCTTCTCTGCTTCCTTCTTTGATGACTTTTCGTGTCCTCAGGGCTGCCCGCAATGGGATGACTTCTTTTGCCTCAGACTTTGGGCTCTCTTCTTCGCTCCTTCAGGATCGCAACTCCTGATTAGACTCCAAGAGTTCCTGTTCACTTTGGTGATCCCTCCGGTATCTGATCACATCATGAATGGCTTTCCAAAGATAAAAAATCCAATGCAGGAGAGCAGAGAAAGTTCTCCTGCACCACCATGACACAACGTCACCGGAAACCTCAGAACCTACTTCTTAAGGCCCTGTCCCACTGAACTTACGGATGCAAAGAGGATGTAAAACATTAAAAAAAGCTTGCCATCCATTGGAAAATGCTATGCCTTCATTGTGTACTCATTGCATACATGTTTCATACACTCTCCGTGGAGCATCCGTCCACTGTGATTTCATCCATGCAAGAAGTTTTGAGCTGCACAAAACTTTGTGAACGGATGAACTTTCCGCCATGTACGATGGAAATCCGCGACATAGGAGCAACAAATGTTCTATGTCCGTTTATCATCCGTTAAACGTCCGCTGTATCCTCTCTGCATCCTCTGGGCATCCTTGCAACTCACATCTGCTGCAGCTGAAAACGGAAAGAGGGAGGAAACAAAAGGTACATGGAACATCTATACATCGTTAGTAGCACAGAAATTGAAAGGATGCACAGTGAACAGTTTGCATCCGATATACATCCATGCGGCATCCCCTTTCTTTCCTTTTGGCGTACGTGATGCATCCGCTATTCGCCCACTTCGCAATTATCCCCCAGAACCCCTTCGCAGGTGTCATCCGCTTCCATCTGCTTTCATCCGCTAGGCTTCCTATGAACATCCATTTAACATCCCCCCTACATACTGCCCACATCTGTTTTTTTCCGTTCTATTTATGCAAATTTTCACCACTTTTTGGAGTGGATGACAATGGATGGAGCCACCCCCGAAATTTTGCTCCTCTGTGTCCTTTATGCATATGTTTTGTGTCCGTCGGCCAGTGGGAATGGGCCTTTAGTAAGCTAGAAAAAAGTGGAATAGATAGCACCATCCCTAGACTCGCAACTGGCTGATAAACCATACTCAATGAGTAGTCCTTAATGGTTTTAAGTCTACATGGAGGGAAGTAAGCAGTAGGGTGCCACAAGGTTCTGTCTTAGGCCCAGTACTCTTTAAAATCTTCATTAATGACTTAGATGAGGGAGTAGAAGGGGAACTTACCAAATTTGCAGGTGATAGTAAGCTAGCAGGAATAGCTAACACCCAAGAAGATAGGCTCAAGATCCAGACATATCTTGACAGACTAGAACACTGGACCATACCTAACAAAATGAAATTCAATGTAGAGAAAAGTAAAGTCCTACACTTAGGCAAGAAAAAACAAAAGTAAATACATAGACTGGGTGAAACCAGGCTCAATAGCAGTAACTGTGAGAGGGATCTTGGAGTCTTAGTGGACAACCAACTAAATATGAGCCAGCAGTGTGCAGCTGCAGCCAAAAAAGCTAATGCAATCCTAAGTTGCATTAATAGAGGGATACAATCAAGATCAAGTGAGGTACTAATATCACTCTATAAAGTCTTAGTAAGACCATACCTATTGTACTGCATCCAGTTTTGGTCACCACATTATAAAAAGATGTTGAGACTTTAAAAAGTCTGTTGAGAAGAACAACCAGGATAATTAGGGGACTGGAAACTAAAACATTTGAAGAACGGCTACAGTAACTGGGCATGGCTAATCTAGTGAAGAGAAAGATGAGAGGAGACATGATAGCAGTCTTCCAATATTTGAGGGGCTTCCACAGAGAGGAAGGGATCAAGCTATTTTCTAAAGCACCTGTAGGCCAGACAAGGAATAATGGATGGAAACTGAACAAGGAGAGATTTTACCTGGAAATAAGGAGAAACTTTCTGACAGAACAATCAACCAGTGAAACAGCTTATCCTCGGAAGTTGTGGGAGCGCCATCACTTGAGACTTTCAATAAGAGATTGGACTGCCATTTGTCAGAAATGGTATAGGGTCTCCCACTTGGGCGGGGGTTTGGACTAGATGACCTACAAGGTCCCTTCCAACTCTGATTATCTGTATTTGTATCAAATTATCAAAAAACCTTTTTTCCAATTTTATGGGAGCATTTTGAAAAAAGAATAGTAATTTGGGTAATATATTCACCTTTATTACTGCTACCCTTCCCATGAAGGATAGTCTTAATTTATCCCATTTTTCCAAATCTTCAGAGACTGCAGGTTCTTCAATGTCAGTCCAGAGCTCACCAAGAGCCTTCAGGTGCCCACGGTGGATGCACCTGTTGCGGCATTGTCCTCCACTTCTTCAGCTCCTTCTGATCTGGAAGACATCCTCAAGGTCGAGGAAAAGCGGATCTAACATTTTCTCCAGAGATCACACCAGGCAGCTGCCTGGGTGATCAAATTATCTACAGCAGCCTCATTCTTCACCAGAACGTCACCAAAATGGTTGAAGCAACTACAAGAGAAAATTCCCGCAGTGGACATCCATACCCATCAGGATCTTAATAAGATTGTAGTGGCAACTGAATTCACAATAGACGCTACTCTTCACGGGGCCAGATTTGCCACCAAAGCTATCACTTTTTCCATGGCAGCCAGACGCATGTGTTGGTTGCATAATCTGCAGGCTGTTGGAAGAAGGAAGTGGAAGCTAGCATCGACCCCTGTGCGAGGGGACAAGCTTTTTTGGGAAGCTTTAGAACTGTTCCTGGTTGAAACCAAGGATAAGAGGAAGGTCATTCCATCGCTGTACAAGAGGGCAGAGAATCAACTTGTCCCTTACTTCAGATGCGCGTCTTTCCAGGCAGATTCTGGATCCGGCTTCCAACGTTCAGCCAAGGCCCCTATCAACATCCTGAGTCTTGTCCAGTTCATTCAGGCAAGAGCAAGACAGCAATTCTTGGGCAAATGGCTCTTTCAAGGAGGAGGATGTCACCCGTTCCGTCACCAATGCAGCCCAGATTTTCCCATTGGCGGATGGTTAGCTAAGTTCCCTGACAAATGGAGAGAGATTACATCAGATGCCTGGGTGTTAAATACAGTAAGATTTGGTCTTTCATCTCCTGCCCTATTTCTAGGGATTAGGTGAAAAGGGGGCTCATGGAATCAGCCATCCAGAACTTACTGGAGCTCAGAGCTATGCAAAAGGTCCCGGAGGACCAACAGGGGATTATTCCAGACTCTTTGTCATCCCCAAGGCCTCTGGGGGGAGATGTTCCCTGGGCCAGGCTCCATGCCAGGGCCCTCCAGTGGTTTCTCTTGCCTCATCAGAAGAACGGTAAGAGTCAGTCCTTATTGAGGGTTAAGGTGTCTAAGCAGGTGTTGCATTCCTGACTATGGTGGGTCTCCATAGCCATTTCTAAGGGTCAGTCCTTCAAGGTGGAGGACAGACTTATTCTCACAACGGATGCCTCCTTATTAGTCTGGGGGGTTCATCTGGGTTCTCATATGGCTCAGGGCAACTGGTCAACTGAGGAGCAAGCACACAACATCAATTGGTTGGAGCTTAGGACTGTTCGATTAGCCCTCAGAAAATTTAGTCACCACATCTCTGGCTCACATGTCCTCGTCTTGATAGACAATGTAGCCACCAAAGCCCATTTTTACAGACGGTGGACACCAGGTCCAAATCCCTTATGTCAGAAGCAGAGGCTTTGGGTAGATGGGCAGAGCGGTGCCTCCTGTCCATTCGGGCTGAGCATATCTCTGGCTCGGATAATGTGCAGGCTCAGATGTGTGGCTCAGCAGAGCTACTGTTGACCACATGGAATGGAGGCTGCACCCTTTCCTGTTCCTACAAATTACTCAAAAGATTTGGACTTCTGGTGATGGATTTGTTTGCCACCCCTCTCAATAATCAAGTTACCTAGATTTTTTTCTAGATTTGCCTCCCCGGGGGCTGAAGGGACTAATGCACTTTGTAGTAGATGGCCTCCAGGTTTATTATATGCCTTCCCTCCATTGATTTTGCTGTGGACTGTGATACAAAATAGTTTAGCTGAAAGAGCTGAAATTATTTTACTGGCCCCTTATTGGCCTCGGTGCTCTTGGTTTGCAGACTTGATGGGTGTCTCAGTAGTTCATCCTTGGCAGATTCCTAAAGAATCTCTCCTCCAGGGATCCCTGATCCATCCAGAGCCCTAGTGGCTACAACTGACAGTTTGATAATTGAGTGGATCATGTTAAAACATGCCCATCTCTCTAATAAAGTGATCCAAATCATTCAGTCCTTCAGGAGGCCTTCCACCATTTGCATCTATGATGCTATCTGGCAAGCTTTTTCGTTGGTGCTCCAAATCAAACATCCAGCCTTTAGAGGTTTCTTAGAAAACATTTTGGAGTTTTTACAGGCTGGATTGGATAGGGGCCTTTCTCCCAATACTCCTCATCGTCAGGTGGTGGCTATTTCCTTGATGTTGACTTGTGGAAAATTGGAGTCC
The DNA here is from genome assembly GCA_015471245.1 of Laticauda colubrina. Lineage (NCBI taxonomy): Eukaryota > Metazoa > Chordata > Lepidosauria > Squamata > Elapidae > Laticauda > Laticauda colubrina. Next base: position 21,667,424 of record BLBF01000019.1, read on the forward strand.
TTAGCACATCGTCCTACAGTACATAGGTTCCTCAGCGGGGCGGCAATCTTTGCCCTCCTGTAGTACACAGGTATCCTTCATGGGATTTGTCTAAGGTGTTGCAGTCCCTAACTAAGGCTCCATTTGAGCCTCTAAGATTGGCTAGCCTGCATCTGTTTACTTTGAAAGTAGCCTTCTTGGTGGCAATCACTTCAGCCAGAAAAGTATTGGAGTTGGTCACTCTCTCAGTTCACTCAGTTCTCTGTATCTTTCATTCTCAACAGTATTGAGGTTGGATCCAGCATTTTTCCCCAAAGTCAACACCTTGTTCCACAGGTCTCAAGAACTGGTCCTTCTAGATTTCTGCCCCAAGGTGGTTCATGAATTGGGAAAAGCTTGGCCCACCCTTGATGTGCGTAGGGCACTGGAAATCTATATCAAAAGTACATCCCAGTTCCACAGAACAGAATCACATTTTTGTTCCTTCCAACCTGCTTCACTGGGGGGAAAAATGACTCCATCCACAGTCAGCAGATGGATTAAGTCTTGTATATCCAGTGCATACTCGAGTCCTTCCCTCCCGGTACCCAGGTATTATGGCTCATTCCACTTGCAGTGAAGTGGACAATGGCAGCCTGAGCTACACAGGCTTCAACTGAAGAGGTCTGCAAGCAGCCACTTGGACATCCCCATCTCCTTTGTCTTTGCTTCAGGGGATGCTGTGTTTGGCAAAAGGGTTCTGCAGAGAGTGGTCATGGAGCATGGGAACCAGGACCAGTCTTAAACCCTCCCAAGGACAATCCAGCTTTGGTATGTCCTCCTCCTGACCTGTCACAGCCTTCTAAGGGAGAATGGGCGTTGTCTTACCTGAATGCCATTTCTCCTTGTAGACAAGACAGGTCAGCCCCACCCTAATAAAATTGGCCCTTCTGGTGGGCCGATGGGAGGGGGGAACCAATAATGGTTTCCATTTATTTTTTTCAGAGGTAGTCCTGTAGGTCATGATGTCTTTGCTGAAAGCTGGGAGGAACCATGCAGAGTGGGCAGAGCTAGGCTAATAAGCCTTTTAGACAGACTCAGTCCAAGTAGCTAGAAAAAAAGAGCAACCCACTCCTGATCTGTTTTACCTACAAGGAGAAATGGCGTTCAGAGGTAAGACAACGCCCATTCTGGTTAGTAATTGATTAGCATTGTATTCCATTACATATAGATAACAAATTGGAAGCTGTTATTAAAAGAAACCTGCTGGCAAGAATACTAAGAAATTACTATAAAAATTACTAAAAGATAAAAGTTAAGGAAAAGAACACTAAAATAACAAAGGCACAATTATATGTTATTAGTTTGCAATGTAAATATGCTCTCATGAAAAAGAACAGATATAACTCAAATCCTAATAAAGCTCTTATTGGCAGCATTTTAAATATTCTTCCCAGATGATTTCCAAGCTATACATGACCATGAGGAGGCATGATAGCTCAGCAGTTAACTGACCTTGTCAGCAGGAAAGCTGACATCCTGAATTTGAGACCCAAGTGCCATGTGCTGGAGTGAGCTCCTGTTATTTGCCCCAGCTCCTGCCAAATTTGCAGTTAGAAAGCATGCAAATGCAAATAGATAATTAGGTACTACTTTGGTGGGAATGTTGTGTATTAAGGCTTCACTCTGGTCTGCTGTTTAAGCGGGAAAAGAGATTCATCCTGATTGGCTGACCATCTGACAATTGACTACGAAAGGAGCACTGTCAGACAGAATCAGCTGTTGCTGTTAGCCGAGCTGCTGTCACTGTTAGCTGAGTTGTTAGGATTAATAAAGAGTTAGCAAACGTTATCTTTCATCACCTCTGTTCTTCCATCCTCAGTATTTAACAGGGAAGATAACTTCATTCGGTGTCCCTTGGTGTAGTCATTTTGGCTATATGACCCTGGAAATGTCTTCAGGCAACACTGACTATGTTTGCCATGTAATGGAGATGAACACTGCCTCCTAGAGTTGGATGTTACTGGACAGGGAAAATTTTAACTTTACAAGACTGTGAAAAGGAGAGGAAGCCAAGCCAGCCAACTATTCCCAGCAATCATATAATTTTAGCAAATCCTGTAAGAATGCTTCATTAGCAAAATGGATTAGAAGAAAAAAAGTGGATAAAAAAAATTGTTCAACATGGCTAGAAAACAAGGAATATTGCAAATTCTGTAGATCAAAGTTTCTTTTAACTTATGTATAGATGTTTTGTAATAGAAGGAACATAAATCCAAAGAGTTTTAAAGATAAACAGCAGATAGCAATGCTAACAATACTCTATGAACAATAATTCATAGATAATAATTCTCCCACTCCCCCCCAGATAATTGGTACTAATGTACAAAAGCTAGTGATTTCTAGAATCTGCTAAATTGTATTTGCAATTGGCCAAGATTTGTTCTGGTTTCATTCTGCTCTTCCAGATAACATTTTAGTTCCATCCCTATTCTATTCTATTCTTTTCTACCTTGGTTTGTTTGGAAGAATCCTGAAACCAGACTCCATTTCAAGAAAGGAATACATTTAGACTTGCATCTTCCTGAAGAGAAAGAAAAGAAATTGTGCTGTCCAGCCAGTTATAGTTAATGGGAATCGGTATAGTTAGTTAAGAATTGAGAGCTGTACTCTTAAGGAAATGCATCATGGTAAATGTAGTTAAGGTATCCTGGGAAATGTAGTTCATGTCGTGTGACCACATCTATAATCCTGATTGGTCACTGAATTGACCCTTTGTTGGATTGGTGGGAGGTCCCTTCACTCTCACCTGGACCTTAGTTGCATGCTGGCATCTCTACCCCTTGCTCATTCGATATGTGATAAAAGGGAGGAAAGATTAATATCATTTTACACTATGATTTCAACTATGCAAAGAATTGGACATTAGATGCATCTCAACATAACTGTGAGTTACCTTGAGGATACCTAATATAAAAGAAATTTTGTATGGAAGAATTTATAGAGTTATCTATCTGTCTTTATATTCAACAATTGAATCAAAGGACAGAATAGTAAAATGATAGTTATATCTTCAAATTCCCAAGAACAGTAAAAAGATCTGAATTCCTGCAATCCCTCAGTAAAAAGACAGTTAATTTGGACTCCCAAAAGTAAAGAATATCTTCTCTGCATCTTTCTCTCTCTGAGCCACAAAGTTGCCAAACCAGTTTGAATTACAGGGAAGGCCAGGAACCCTCCCACTCTTCTCAGCAAAAGAATTTACTAGCTATTTCCTTTCTGTTCAATTTGTCTTCCTGCTATCTCAAAGACTCAGTTTGCATAACAAGAAGGAGAGTCAGAAATTTTCCAAGTCTCAAAGGAAAATCAAACCTCTGTCTTAAAACCTTCTACAAATGCAGCGAGAGAGTCTGAGGAATCATGCCTGTGTCCTTATAAGTAAAATGAAAGCTAATCCTCCTCTGCTCATCTGGAAGGGAGGCAAAGCCATAAAAAGAGGCCCTCTCCATCCAGTTTACAACCTAGTATCCAAGTAACAAGGTCATAAAAATTCCTCCTGCCAGAGCAATGAACACATTCCTCCCCTCAGAAGAGAGACACTTAATCTAGCAATGATTTAAACAAACCCAGCATCTTGCTTTTTGTCATACCGCTGAAGTCAAGAAGGATTTTTCCTTTAACCAAGTTAGAAGCAATCTAAAAGCGAAGAGAAACTATTTAACCACAGTGGCCATGCAATGTACTAAAGCCCCTGTCACACTGCACCAACGGATGGAAAGAGGATGTAAAACGGAGAGAAACACTTGCCATCCATTGGTTAACGTGATGCATCTGTTCTATACTCACTGTGTCCGTTTTTCATACTCTGTATCCGTCCAGCATCCGTCTACTGAGATTTCATCCTTTCAAAAAGTTTTGAGCTGCACAAAACCTTTTGAGCGGAAAAAGTATCCAAAGCGTCCGTTATACATCCGCTACGCATACATGGAACATCCGTTCTGCATCCGTCGTCATCCGTTACGCATCCGCTACATCCGCTAGGCATCCGCTGTGCATCCGTGCAACTCAAATCCGCTCCAGTGGAAAGCGGACACAGGGAGGAAGCGAAACGGACGCGGAACGGACACGCAGCATTAGTAGCACAGACGGAGAAAGGATGAAAGCGGATGCAGCTCGCATACACAGCATTTAAAACAGAAAAAACATTCACAGAGGGGACCTATCTCGGATATTAAGGATGTCTAGAGGATGCAAAAGGACACCTAGTGGAAAACCTATATTTCCTATAAAAAGGGGGAGAAATCACCTGGGTCTCACTTTCAGTCCAGCAGCCCTGCGGTGCAGACCTCTTCAGCCTTCATCTGGCTCTTGCTCTTCCACAGCATCCAGTCATCTCCACCATGGATCATCACACACTCCTTTTGGTAGCCGCCATCGTTCTACAACAGTGCGAAGCTCTCTACAGGCTCTTTCACCTGTTCTAAGGGAAGAAAAGGAGGCATCCAAAAAGTGTCTGGGTCTGAAGATGGATCACGAGAAGAGCCGAGTACGGACTGTATAACAAGCTGATGGTGGAGCTGAGGAACGAAGACACTCGTGCATTCCAGAACTTCATGAGGAAGCCGCCAGCCATGTTTGACGAAGTTGTGGAGCGGCTGAGACCCAGGTTGACCAAGGCAAACACCAACTTCCGGCCTGGACCCTGGGCTGAAGGTGGCACTGACTCTGCGGCAGATTTACGTATAATGACAGAGGTGACACGGCAGAAGGCAGAACTAGCCAAACAACAGGCAGAAATGTCCAAAGCTCAGGCCCAAGTGGAGTTGCTTGAATGACAGAGACACTGCAGCAAAAACAGCTCAGACTGCAACATTGCAGAAGACAGCCAACACTGCCTCCCTTAAGTCTGACCTCGACAACTTGGGTGCAGAGAGCCCTGAAACATGGGTCAAAGCCTACGTGGATGACCAGCACTCGCTATGAAATTTGGTGGAATTCGCTATGAAATTTGGTGGAATTGGTGGAACCGGCATAGTTAGTTAGCAGTCTCCCACAACCAGGGAAGCACAAGAGTGAATCTCAACCACAGACTCTAAACATCAGTCACACAACTGACGTTGTAAGACCTAAAATACGAGATTCACTTCCCACCAACAGCAAACCTTCCCCAACTGATGTTGCAGCAATTCTTTCTTCCAAATCAGGACACAAGACCATGAAAGGTTGGAGAACACAGGTTTATTTGTGCACAAAGTTCAGAGCATTAACATGGCAAATTCTGAACCCCCCTTTCTTCCTAAGACAACATTTTTAGACCCAGTATGACCTCAACATGGACCTGGGCATTACATTATTACATTTGACCAAATATGGATAATATGTTATATGTTTTTGTATTTCTATAAAGGAAATATAAAGAGGAAATAACAAGTATATTTTTGACTATTCAGTTATCTTACACCACCAATAATTTTCCATGTTCACCCTTGTTTACAGTAAAGTGGTTAATTCAAGTTCCTTACTTCAGTAATCTTGTGGGTTACACAATGTTATGTTCAGCAGAGTAACAGGAAGCTGGCCTTTGCTAAATATGACTTGTTGACCTATACTAAATATAAAATGTGCAAATATGCTTTATATGAAATGTGCTTTATAAGCTCTTTTTCCACTGCTTCATTTCTCCCCTTTGAAACTTCACCCTAATCAAGTGATTACTGTGCAGTTTCACACAGAGGAGCAAGCTCTTCATAGGTATTTACCTGATCATTAACCCGTAAGGCCATGGCCTTTTCTGTAGATCTCCTTTCTACTAAGCGAGATATACTATTAGAAATTGACTTAACAAAGATAGGGAGAATGCATGGTGGGATAACACATCCTGCTGCAATCATACCAACAAGCACAACGATAGCTTGCAAGCCAGGCAGTTTGGAGAACCAAGAGCCAAAAATATCTCGAAGATCAAAACCATTCCACTTCTAAACAGGTACATGTGCAAGGTTTTCTATGCGCCTGCTCAATTATCTCTGCTCAATTATCTCACTGACATCATCAAATTCTAGACAACAATTAGTAAAATTGAACTTTCCACACACACCTCCCTCGGCAGCTAAGAGGTAGTCCAAAGCTAGCCAGTTCTGATATATTGCATCTCTGAATTTTTTCTGCTGGACTACTAAGGTACGCAAAGACTGAGCTGTTTCATTGGCAATTAGCTCCACAACTGCTTGGAGTCTAATAATGCGATTTAACATGTATATTGGGGTACAGTACACCCAGGTGCCATCAGCCGCCCACAAAGCCGGCCCATAAAAATAATTATTCATTCTAGGGGCCACTCATCATCCTTCCAATCCCCTATTTTATAATCTGCTTTGAGCTTTCTACTCTGCCACTGATTAGCATTCATTACTTGAGGTATGTTCAGAGGCAACATAAAAAAGGAAGGGTTTATAATTCCTTAGGTACATGCTCCTCTCCAGTTTGAAGGAAGGGTACTATAAACTACATCACCACATATCCAGTGTACTCCAGGAGGAGCCTCAGTCATACTCTGCAGAGTAAAATTGGCCCAAAATTGATTAGTTCTATTACGCCAATATTGCCATGAATTAATAAAATGATTCCATTCCATTCGAGAAACACTCTGTTTCTCCTACAGAAGGTCCTACCCCTTGTGTATTAGCTAGACACCATTGAGCAATGATAGGATTAGTTAGTTCCCACCTAGAGAGTGGCTGATGCATTAGCATTGCTGACATATTATAAGCAACTGAATAATTCCATTCCTGTGCTGCCCATGGCCATTGATCCCCCATTTTCGTACCCCCTTGGGCCTCGTGATGGTTGGAACTCAATATCAATTTCCTGCCAGAATTCAGATAAATATCTAGAATGTGCATTTGTGGCATATTTTTTTAGTTTCTATAGATAAATAGATACGCCCACCGGTATCAGTCCTAGTTGCATATAATTTAATTCCCAACTCTGGACCATATTGCTTAATCCAGTACTGTAGCCGGAGTACAGTAATATTGACCCAATTACAGTTATATAAGGTACACTCCTTTGTCTGCAGTATCCTTGAGATCTGGAGATCTCTTCCTCAGCCCTTATCTGAGTTATAGGTGGCCCATTTTACACAACTCCAGGATGTACAATAAGCTTCTCCGGGTTGGTTACATTCTCGGGTTCCAAACAGTGTTCCTGCATTAGCCCCATCATGTTTTTGGGTACAAATATATATAACATTTTAGGCATATGTTCTATGCCATGATAAAATGGTGCCACAAGATGTGGGATATCCAGACACCTTACAGACATCATATGCAATGGTACCTGGGTGTTAATACATGCGTCTGGGAAATGATAGGGCCATTTGGGTTACCTCCACTTCTAGCCACCAACCACGTTTGGGCCGGAATGAATCTGGGGTCATAACATTCATTCTTCTGTGGGCAGATAGAATACCATGTTTTATTATAGCAACATGGTATAGGTTGTCCTTATACCCAGGTATAATAGGTATGATATATCAGGGTGGTGGTAATTGTTCTCCCCTTTAGCAGAGTCTTGGTACATACAGTGCAATTATTTGGGCATTAGGGGAACCTGAGCTACCAAGATCTTTGATTTCTCAGTTAGTAGCTTTTTAGTATTGTCACGATCCTTTGTCGGGATACTAATTTTTGGTGATGGGGGATCCTTTTTATGGAGAGGGGGATCAGTGACTCTCCATCTGGGATTTTTCCAATCACTGGTAGACGGGACTATGTTGTCCACATAACATAATATGCCTTCCGTTCCTTTGCAGCGGTTGATCATCGTTGTTACTTTAGATATACCTGTACACGATGTATGACACATTGATGGCCTGGTTTTATCTTGACATGTTGTATTGCATGAGGTTGGCTGGCCCAATGTCATATATGGACATGATGATAAGTTAAATTGTGTGCATGAGAGCGGCTTTCCAATTTTGGCTTTCAGGGTTCCTCTACTAACCTTGCATACTTCACATCCACTTCCTTTTACCATTCGAGGAATGCGAACATGCCTAATTGGTATCCAGGGAGTGTGTAGAAGATGACACCATATGGTATTGTTATACACACACTGCCAATATCTAGTCCCTTCATGTTCACACTGAGGAAGATTGGTCATTGAGCAATTAGGAAACCTGGTTACACTATAAGTAAAATGTCTTCCTGTGGGTAATACCATAAAACAGTTATCACATGGCCTAATCACAGTGCCCTCTTCTAGAGGTATGGGTTCATTGTCCTCAGAGGGGTCTGGGGAGTACCAGTCTTCTACTGCATCCTCATCAAGTGATACTTCCTGATTTGTATTAGTATTCTTTTCCATTAATAACTGATATATGTATGCAGAGTTAAGGGCAACACTAATTACTAGCAAGATGGTCACAATCCAAATCGAGGGCATCAAGCCCTTATGGATGCATGCTGTTTCTCTCATCCTTTGATTTGCCTCCATACTGTGATAGTAATTTACTTCCCCTTTTCCTAAAAATGGTGAGGCCTCAAATATATTTAGTTCGTGATCTAAGTTTCCAGGGAAGACCCGTACACTGGGCGTTAGCTTCCGGAGTAACATCTGTAGGGGTCTGTTATTCTTTGTCTCCTGTTGGTAGAGGGACAGCTTCCGGTGTGTGTCACCACAAGAGGAGATAATATCCTCTTCGTCTCCCGTTGGTAGAGGGACAGCTTCCGGTGTGTCACCACAAGGGGAGATATTCCTCTTCTCCTTTCACAGGGTCACCTTTAATGGGTTGTCTAAGTGTGATTCGACCCTCCAGCGGGTAGGTGCAGCTAATTTAACTCAGGACCAATGGATCCATGGTTTTATTTCAGCTACCTTAATGGAAATGGGAGAACACATAACGACAGTGTATGGTCCTTTCCACTTTGGGCCTTATGTTTCCCTTTTCCAATCTTTAACCCAGACCTCCTGTCCTGGATGTATGTTATGTGGAGAGGTCACCAAGACATGGGGTTTACAAGTTAATACATATTGTTGTAATTTATGGACCGTCTCATTAAGGGTTTGGAGTTGTTGCAATCGGATAGTATCAGAAATTTGTACCGTGTTTTGAATATTCAGACGAGCTAAATTGGGGACTCGACCATATAGCAATTCAAACAGAGAAAGCGAGATTTCTTTCTGAGGGGCACACCTTACAGCTACCAGGGCCAAAGGATATCTGTCCACTTGAGGTTAGTTTCCTGGCAAATTTTGGCAAGTTTTTCTTTAACAGTCCTATTCGCCCTTTCTATCCTCCCTCCAGAAGGGACATGGAAAGTACAATGAAGTTTCCAAGTTATACCTAACACTTTTGCTAACTGTTGAGTAGCCTTGTGAATAAACTCAGGGCCATTGTCTGACGAGATTCTAGAAGGTAACCTGTATCTAGGGATTATAATATGGAGTAATGCCCTAGCAACTTCGGTGGCCTTCTTAGTGCAGGTTGGAATGCATTCGGGCCAACCCGTATATGTGCATACGATAACCAATAGTGCATTGTAGAGGCCACAGTGGGGCATGTCAGTGAAGTCAATCATCAGGGAGTCAAATGGGTAACAACCTCTGGGTTGATGGCCTGGGGGTGGTTGAGGCCCCTGTCTGGGATTGTTAATTGCACAGACCTCACGCCTTGGCTGCTATATTGCACACCCAGTTAATGTAAAGCTCCCTTTTCAAAGCCTTAGTTAAAGCTTTTTTCCCTAGGTGCAGCTGTTGGTGTAATTGTCGCACAATATCCCATGCCATATGTGCCGGTATAAAGACCCTATCATCTGGTAAAATCCACCACTCTCCCTCTAGGTGTGCCTCAAGTGCCTTAATTTGGGCCATGTCTTATTGTGAGTATTGGGGTCGGTGATGATCTTGCTTAGTTAAAACTGACCGAGTAGCTCCAGTGTCTTCCAGGAAAGTGACAGGTTTGCCTCCAATGTTTATCCAGACCATAGGTTCTGGGAAGCTCTGAACCTGGTCTGCCTCAGTCTTCTTCTTCCACCTCTGCCAAGCCTATCAAGGGGCTTGATAAACCCCTCCTATTTCTTCCCCGGCTGTTTCCCAGGGGTCTTCTGAGGTCATTTTGTACCATGAAGCTAAGGTTACCTGGAAAAGGTCTACCTCTACCTTTCAGTCGTTCTTTCTGATCCCTCTCAGGACACTCCCCTTTCCAGTGTCCTTGCTTCTTACAAATGGCAACTGTGTCCAAGGCTGGACCTGCCGCCACTCAACAGGTTAGGCCCCAAACTTGAATTGCCGCCCCTCGGCAGACTAATTCCCCTACCCTTTGGGGTCCACATCATAGCTGCCGCCATTAGTTCAGCTTTTCTTTGCATTCTTTGATCCTTTTTCTTCTCCTCCTCCTTATCTCTGTTCACAAAGACTTTTCTTGCCACCTCCATGAGTTCACTCATGGGTTTTCCTAGGGCCCCTTCTAGTTGTTGTAATTTACGCCGTATGTCTAAAGCGCTCTGTGAGATAAATGCCATAGTCAACATTTGGGCATTTTCTGGGTCAGTGGGATCTATGGGAGTATACATACGATAGGCATCAATAAGACAAGTATAGAACGCCTCTGGGCTTTCAGAGGGCTCCTGCAACACTAGGGAGGGCTTTGACATATTAACTGTAGGTTTCCCTGCCATGCGAATAGCTTGCACTATTTTTGTAGGTATGTCTTGTCTTGTTCCTTATAAAGATCCCATTTTGGATCCTGGGAAGGGAAATGGATTTCAACATAATCTGCAAGATTCCTATGTGGTGGAACGTCGTGCTTTAGTATTTCACTTACGGCAATTTTAATTTTCTCTCTATCCTCAGAATTAAACAGGGTCCCTATAAGCTGCTGGATATCTAACCAATTAGGATTGTGGGCATCCATTATCGTCTTCACCAAATCAGTTATTTCTGTAGGTTTTCACTGAATGGGCCATAATGTAATTCAGTAAGTCTGAGGTAGTGAAAGGCACATGTTGGAATAAGATAGAGTAACATGTTGGATAGAGTAACAGATTCAGCGGGATTCTGGGGGTTAATTGCTAACTGATCAACTCACCTAAGAGGAGCAACAAAGGAAGCCTGTTCTGTTTTTGCCCTCATCCTAGCCGCCACAGGTTCGACCTCCTGTTTAGGACTTTCGTGAGAGTCTGACCATAACTCTGCCGGGGTGGAGGTCCCCGGAAGAGACAGGTCAGCTTGAGCTGAATGATTGGATGTATCGGGTGGGTCTGTGGAGCTTTTTAGAAAGGGGGACAGTTGGTATAGTCGGGCCATAAATCCTGATACCCCTGATGAGTCATCTCCATCAGACGTACGTAACCGGGCTTCTGGAGGCACATACGGAGGGGGGTGGTTTAACTCTTCTGGGTAACTAGGCAAAACCTGTATATCTTTCTTTAACCTTTTAGGGGACACATTGTGGGACATCAAGACCTTACGTTGTTGTATTTTAAGTTTCTTTAACAATGGGGGAGGATGGCGTAGTAAGTCAAGCCAGACATCAATATATGGGGCCTGGTCTGAATGTCCTAATGTGGAGTGAAAGACTAATTGGTGAACCTTGACTGCTATAGATATGCTATAGATATAGATACCACTGGGAGGCCATCCAAACCCAAATGTTGGCCACTCTCCCTCATAGAACACCTGTAGTTTATGTCTACTCCACTTATAACCATAGTCCTGAGATTCATATGCTTCCTTAAAATGCTTCAACATAGCCCCCAAAGGGGTTAGGGGTTTACTCTCCCTTCCTCCCATGATCCACCCAGGGCACCAGACAAAACAATTGCAGAGAGGAATAGGAAGAAGGTGAGGGGTCCTTTCTTCCCAAAGCAACACAAGGGATTATTCACACATTCACATCCGACCCAGGTAGCCAGATGCACACACGGTCTCCGGTGGGAACTGTGAACACCACTCACCTCCTACTGGCCCACGGTGCTGGACACTCACCTATGAGAATCACAGTAGTCTCTCACTTCATCCAGTCCAGACAATTCCACCCACCTTACCTTAAGAGAGGGTGATCAGTCCTCTCCTCCGTCCCTGCTTACAGGGAGGGATGATTCCCCAAGTTCAATACTTGCCTGCAGGCTTCTTCTTCCTCCACCGGCCAGCTGGCAGATGTCCTGGTCTCCTCACCTTTCATCTGTGGTTCTTGGAGGAGTCAATCGCTGCCACCAGAGAACAGCAGTCTTGGGAAGTCCTTCAGATTCATAGGACCGATGGTGCCTGGGATGTTCTTTTCAAGTCACCGATGCACTGGCAGTCAGGATGGACCCTCCAGAGGGCCTTAGGGCCCCTTCTGTCCCATCTGGGTCGCCATTAAATGTTGCAGCAATTCTTGCTTCTAAATCAGGACACAAGACCACGAAAGGTTGGAGAACACAGGTTTATTTGTGCACAAGGTTCAGAGCATTAACATGGCAAATTCTGAACCCCCCCTTTCTTCCTAATACAACATTTTTATACCCAGTATGACCTCAGTGCAGACCTGGGTGTTACATTATTACATTTACATTATCACATTATTACATATTATCCAAATATGGATAATATGTCATATGTTTTTGTATTTCTATAAAGGAAGTATAAAGAGGAAATAACAAGTATATTTTTGACTGTTCAGTTATCTTACACCACCAATAATTTTCCATGTTCACCCTTGTTTACAGTAAAGTGATTAATTCAAGTTCCTTACTTCAGCAATCTTGTGGGTTACACAATGTTATGTTCGACAGAGTAACAGGAAGCTGGCCTTTGCTAAATATGACTTGTTGACCTACACTAAATATAAAATGTGCAAATATGCTTTATATGAAATGTGCTTTATAAGCTCTTTTTGCACTGCTTTAGTACGACCTAAAGTCCAAGATTTTCTTCCCAGAATTAGCAAACCTACCCCAACATCTCATGGCCTGCTTAGCTCACTTAATTCACTTAGCTCACCAGTGATCACAACGACTTCTACAACTAGACATGCAACTAACCACAATTGCCACCCTCAATCCACAGGCAAAAGAGTTCTTGCCACAACCGCAAGACAATTCTAATGTACAGTGTGGAACCTACACCCAACTTCAAGAGGTTCTACCTATATATGTGGTGCCAAATAATGATCTCCTCATAAAGTACTCTGAGGAGAACCATGTACCATCCACAACACGTGCCCTTGAACCAGAACGCCATGCATGATGGTGGTGTGTGCACAACACGAGTCTCAGCATCTACCTAGAATTTGCAAATTAATAGTTTTTTTGTTTGCAGCCAGTCTGTTTACACAAAAGAGTCTCGGTTTGACTTTCTACAGTTGACAGGAACTTTTGGAAATTGGTTTTATTTATCACAACAGTGACATTTTAGACATTTGTCTCATCCCTGCTGAGATCTCCAAGATATTGGAGGCTATGCACTCTTCCTGGCTGGGTGGAAGTGCTCACAGGTGTCATCGAGATTGTAAACAAAGACTAGGGAGGCGCGGAGGTTTGAGAGCGAAGCTGACTAAAGCAGCATTGGTTCTCTTTACCTAGCATATTTCTTGCTAATGTACAGTCTCTGGCAAACAAGATGGATGAACTTCGACTTCTTATTGCTACCAACAAAGAATTAATGGATTGTAACATCATCATATTTATGGAAACATAGTTGAATAGTGGCATTCCCGATAGCGCTATTGAATTAGCTGATCACTATACTTTACAGCTGGACAGAACAGTGGAAGGCTCTGGAAAGATCAGAGGTGGGGGTTTATGCATTTATATGAATAAAACCTGGTGCACAAACTCTGCTATTATTGAGAAACATTGCTCTGCTAATGTGGAATTCCCCATGATCAAGTGTAGACCTTTTTACCTACTGAGGGAGTTCACTTCTTTAATAATAACTGTTGCATATATCCCACCAGATGCTAAAGCCAAGCTAGCAATGAAAGAACTATGTGCAACCATTAGCAAGCAATTAGCATTGCATCCTGAGGTTGCTTTCATTGTTGGGGGTGATTTTAATCACTCTTAACTTGAGAACAGTATTCCCTAAATTTCATCACAGTATTTTATGTCACACAAAAGAGAATAAAACATTGGATCAGGTCTACATTAATGTTCAAGATGCATACAGTTTTCTCTCTCCCCCACCTGGGACGGTCTGATCACCTCCCATTGTTCCTATTCCCTAAATATACACTGTTCATTCAGTGTATGAAACCCTCTGTGACTACAATCAAAGTTTGGCTGGAAGAATCAGGTAATATACTGCAGGACCTATTTCAGCAGATGGACTGGAGTATGTTTGCCTCTCAAGCTACCTCTGACTCTCACATGGACATTGATAAATATACCTCTATTTTGCATCATATTAACTTCACAATCAACAGTGTCACAACTGAAAAACAGATCATCCTACATCCTAATGAGAAGCCATGGGTGAATAGGGAGATCAGTCTCTTGCTTCAGGCTTGAGATGTTGCCTTCAGATCCGGTGACAGACAGGCCTATAGTGCATCTAGGACCAATTTGAGAAGGGGTATTAAGAAAGCAATGTGTAGCTATAAGCTAAGTATTGAGGATCACCTTGCTAACTCCAATCTTCGACGCATGTGGCAGGGCATCCAGAATATTACCGACTACAAGCCTGCCCATTTTACTCCCTCATTTACAAATGTCTCATTTCTTGATGAGCTGAATGATTTTTACACTCACTTTGAATGAGACAACCAGGAGATAGTGACCAAGATCAGACCCTCTGTAAACTTACAGCCCCTCACACTCTCTACCACTGAAGTCTGTGCTGTTCTGAGCCAGATCAACACACCTAAAGCTGCGGGCTCTGATGGCATTTCGGGACGTGTACTTAGGGCTTGTGCTGAACAGTTGTCTGTGGTTTTGACTGACATTTTCAATTTGTTTCTTTCCCAAACAACTGTACCAACTTGCTTCAAGACCACTTCCATAGTGCCAGTGCCTAAACACTCCAAACCAGAGTGTTTGAATGACTACCGCCCTATAGCACTTACAATCATGAAATGCTTTGAGAGACTAGTCCTGGCACATCTCAAAATTTGCCTCCCAACTACACTGGACCCTTACCAATTTGCCTATAGCAAGAACAAGAGTACCGAGGATGCTGTTTCCATAATATTACACACCACTTTAGCACACCTGGACGATAAGAATATCTATGCTAGAATGCTGTTCGTTGACTTTAGTTCAGCATTTAACACAGTCATTCCCTCCAGGTTGATCACTAAACTTGGTGACCTTGGTATTAACACTACTCTTTGTAATTGGATACTGGACTTTTTGACAAACAGACCACAACATGTCAAGTTGAATAACTCCACTTCATCTACTATCACACTGAGAACTGGCATACCGCAAGGCTGTGTGCTGAGCCCCTTCCTGTTCTCTCTCTTCACCTATGACTGCAGGCCTGTGTATGGCTCTAGCACCATTATCAAGTTCGCAGATGATACTATGGTGATCAGACTCATCAATGATTCAGAATACAGGAAGGAGGTGCAGTGCCTAGCTACGTGGTGTGCTGACAACAACTTATTACTTAATACTAACAAGACCAAAGAACTCATTGTGGACTTCAGAAAAAAGAATGGTCACACATACTCTCCTATATACATCAACGGGAGAATGGTAGAACGTGTCACCAGCTTCAAGTTCCTGGCGATCCACCTCTCTGAGGACTTGTCCTGGCAGATTAACTAGTCTGATTAAGAAAGCTCTCCAATGCCTCTTCTTCCTGAGTTTACTGAGGAAGAATCACCTCTCAGCTATTCTGACTAATTTCTACCACTACACAGTCAAGAGCATCTTAACTAGCTTTATCTCAGTTTAGTATGGAAATTGCAGTATAAAGGAAAAAAAGGCATTACAGAGGGTGGTAAAAACCGCCCAACACATTATAGGAATTCCACTTCCTGCCATTGTGGACATTCAGAGGAAACGATGTCTGCGTAAAGCCCACAGCATTGTTAAGGACCCCTTCCATCCAGCCCACAAACTCTGTACTCTTCTTCCATCTGGGAGGAGGTTCAAGTGCCTGCAGCCTAAGACCAGCAGGTTAGGGAACAGCTTTTACCATACAGCGGTTTCCTTGCTGAACTCCTCAGTTCGTTTGTCCCCACACATATGCTGATGTTTTCCTTGATAACATATGATGTATTTTGTATAATTCTCTGTGCATTTGTATTTCTATTCAATGCGTCCATAGACATTTTGTACAGTTGTATATTTTCAGATATGGGCAGTCATACTTATCTTTCTGTGCTCATGTACATATATTTTGTTGTGTTTTCCATTAACATATTCATAGATGACTTGCATATTTGCATATATATATTTATATTTTACTGTGGTTTTGCACTTCTGGTTGGATGCTAACTTCATTTCGTTGCCTGTATCCATGGCAATGACAATAAAGTTGAGTCTTATCTAATCTAATCTACGAGGACGTCATACCAAGAGATAACCTGCCCTCACAGAGAAGTAAAAGAGAATCGTCACTAAGATGGGGAAGGTTGGACTTAGCAGCTAGTGGTGTGTACAAATTCAACGACTAGCCAGGCAGAGAATACCTTCTGTGGAAGAACATTTTCACAAGTACCATTCAACCCGAATGATTGCTTCCCAGTGAAGAACTTAAATTTCTGTTAGAATGGCTTGGACCACGGTCTACTTACATGGTGAAACACATTTACACAGGCATGCTCAATGACCCAGGGACCGCTCTAAAATGAGCGCGGGAGGCTTCGGACCGAAAATATGGTGATGACACACTGATGGAATATTCATTCCTAGAACAACTTGACCTGTATCACCATCCACAAAACCCAAAGATGAGGAATTTTCCAACATCCTTATGGAACTGTGAACAGCCAAGGAATGTTCTAACTTACCAGGACTGGCTTGCCTTGATCTCTTCATAACGCAAGAAACAATCATTGCTAAACTCCCAAAAGAAATATTGGAACAATGGACTGTTTTGTCTGATGCCTTTCTGGCCGCAAACTGCAAAAAAGAACCACCTTTTACCCTTTTCCAAGAATTTGTTGTCTGGAAAACAAAGTCCTGCAACAGCTTTGGAAACCTCTGCCTCAGACGCAGATTCCTCCCAACTAACAAAGAACACAACCGAAACCCTACACCTCTCAAGAGTATACTGCAAATCACTAGAGATCACAACCATGCGATAACACATAAAGCAAAGGTTGTCATCTCCTCCCTAAAGAGTTCAGGAGAGGATTCATCAGAAGTAACCCAATTTAAATCTCCAACAACAAAGAGAGTCAAGCTTTGTCCTTTGAACAACTCTCGACACTCGCTGAACAGGTACCTAGCGTTTGCATCTCTGCACCAAAGGAAGGATTTGTTACAGGACTTCAGATTCTGCTACAAATGTTGCAAATCTTCTAAGCACGTGTCCAAAGATGACACAGCCAATGTATGACTGCAATGACTGCAATGTTATCGATGCAATAGCAATGAGCACGCAGGCACTCTGCATCCAGATTCCAAGCTACCACAGCAGACAACACATAACCCTCCTCCAGCCAAGGAGCCAGTGGTGAGTGTCAATTGCACAGCGGTGTGCGATAACACACCAGCCCCTTGCTCGTGTTGTCAGATCTGCTTAGCCAATGTCTATCCTGAGGAACACCCAGAAGAAGCAGTGAAGATGTATGTAATATTGGATCCTTAGAGCGATCACTTGCTGGCCAGGTCTGCATTCTTTGACCTCTTTGATGTTCAGAAGGAAGAGGTGCATTTCATGATATCAACGTGCACCGCACCATGAAGCACGGTGGGGAGGAGAGCTACTGGACTCTGCATAGTCATTAGATGGGTTTTCCCGATTCCAACTGCCACCTGTATTAGGATGGGATGGGATAACAGATGACTGTAGCAAGACTGCAATGCCAGAGGTAGCAAGCAGCATACCTCACCTGCAGCACATGGTCCATCACATTCCTGCTTTAGATCCTGAAGTCAAGATTTTATTCTTGTTAGGAGTAGATGCCCCTGATGCTTTAGCTTGCATTGAAGTAGTCAGAGGCCTGAGAGGCCCCCCTTTGCCTTCAAGACAGAACTGGGATGGGAAATCTCTGTAATAGTCTGTGTCGATCGGATGCAAGCCCCAGCCTTCGCACCATCCATTCCGACAATCTTCTGATGCCCTTTGGCACCATCAGAAACAAGAGTACCGGTCCACCCTAAAAGGCTGTCAGCGACCAGCAGACTTTCACTAAGACGCTCTATATGAGCAGATGTCTTCACAACACCCATTTCAACCGCTTGTCAACACCCCTTAGCAACAGTACCTGTCCACCCTAAACGGTCACCAGAAATGACCAGCACACTTTCACGAAGAAGCTCTACATTAGACCGGTCACTGACCTCGTGTTGCTGAAGAGAAAGACTGGACTTGAAGATTGAACCTCAAGTTTTGCATGCTTTGCTTTGTTTGAAGCTTTATTAAGGCCATGTCACACTGCCCAATGGATGCAAAAAGGACACAGTGGATGAGCAAAATGTTCCATCCGTTGTTATCCACTCTCAAAAGGGGCAAAAATTTGCATAAGCAGAGCGGATAACACGGAAAGGAATGGACGTGGGGAGGACGCAGAGCGGATGTATGGAGGATGCGTAGAGGATGCGTAGAGGATGCAGAGAGGATGCAGAGAGGATGCAGAGCGGATGCATAGAGGATGCAGAGCGGATGCAGAGTGTATGAGCTGCATCTGCTTTCATCCTTTCTCCATCCGTGCTACTAACGCTGCACGTCCGTTCTGCTTCCTCCCTGCGTCCGTTTACCGCTGGAACAGATTTTAGTTGTGCGGATGCACAGCGGATGCCTAGTGGATATAGCAGATGAGTAATGGATGCAGAACGGATGGCCCCCATATGCCTAGAGGATGCAGAACGGATGCATTGGATACATTTTCCGCTCAAAAGTTTTGGGCAGCTCAAAACTTTCTGAGCGGATGAAACGTCAATAAACGGATGCTGGACGGATAGAGAGGAAGCAAAACGGAGGCAGTGAGTACATCGTGTTAACCAACGGATGGCAAGCTTTTTTGTCCGTTTTACATCCTCTTTGCATCCGTTGGTGCAGTGTGACATGGGCTTTACTCTTTACTGTTTATCTTAGTTATACAGTTACTTCCTCTTTAGTTAATAGTGGAATTTATAATTCCAGGTAGGGAGTCTGCTATCCAGCCAGTTATAGTTAATGAGAATTGGTATAGTTAGTTCGGAATTGAGAGCTGTCCTCTTAAGGTATTCTGGGAAATGTAGTTCATGTCATGTTGGCACATCTGTAATCCTGATTGGTCACTGAATTGACCCTTTGTTGGGTTGGTGGGAGGTCCCTTCACTCTCACCTGGACCTCAGTTGCACACCGGCATCTCTACCCCGCTCATTCAATATGGGATGAAATGGAGGAAAGATTAATATCATTTTACACTATGCAAAGAATTGGACATTAGATGCATCTTGACATAACTGTGAGTTACCTTGAGGATACCTAATATAATCCAATATTATATATTATATTTGTATGGAAGAATTTATAGAGTTATCTATCTGTCTTTATACTCAACGATTGAATTAAAGGACAGAATAGAAATACTGATTGAATCTCAATCTGCTATATTTACAAAGAATAAAATATCTTTATGTTGAAGTTTTGATCACAGGGTTAATATATTCTTAACATCTTCCATTAAATAGGCGTATCTACCTATAAATGTGACAAATACGAAATGGTAAGGAACGTAATTTAATACACTGTACTGGTTTTTAGCAGAGATTTAAAAGTAGTTGGTACATTACAGAAGAAAACAAAAACAAAACCCAAGCTAACTCCTGGTAAATGATTTAAGCTCTGATAACATTTTGAAAACAAGCAAATGATGCTATCTTTTGATAAAACTGGAACCAGAAAGTGGTTATGTAAATCTACAGAATTCAACTGAAGGAATAGAAAAACTGAAAATATCTGTACCTGTCAAGCTACAGAACTTTTCCAGTTCACTCAACCAGAATGAACTTCTGAAAACATATCCAAACATATCACAAAGGAATTCTTTATTGAGATGAGACAATTCCTGTAGGAGTAGAAAGCAATGTCTGAGATCTGTCAGGCAAACAGGATTACATAAGGAAGTTTAGAACCCCTCCCCTTATCTTGATGTGTATTTAGTGAAACAAAAGCCAGTATGTTAATTCCTCCCCATCCCTCTTGTTAAGGAATGATCTTTTCACATTTTCCCAGGTCATACCTAATTTCCCCCCCCAACCCCCTTTTTAGAACAAACTATTCAAGAGATTCCCAAAGAACAATCTCACTGTGGAATTTTAATGACCTTCTCATCTCCTGGTTGTGCCTCTCAGAGGTGATAGTTCTGGCCATCTGTCTTTTCTCCCTGTGTGGGTTATACAAATTCATATAAGATTAAATATAATCAGGTTACATCAAGAAAGGATTTCTTTATCAGCCCCCCCCCCTTTCTTCTTCTACTAAAGAAATGACAGATACATGGATCTGACATCCTGCCCTCCTTAAAAAATATAGGTCTACCTGGAAAAAAATAAAAATCACGCATTATATTTGCAATTCAGGTGGTTTATCAGGGTATTTTTGGTGGAACCTATGTAGTAATGTGGGTGCTTTTATGTGTTGTTTGGCTACCCATTCATTTTCTGAAGAAGGAAGGTGTTTCCAAGCTACTAAATATTGTGTGGATCCATGGTGAGTGCGTGAATCAAGGATGTCTTTAATTTCAAAATGTTGTTCCCTGTGTACCATGATGGGGGTTGGAGGAGTGGGAAGTGGGGGTGGTGGTGGTTGAGGTTTGAAGTGATCTCTGGTTTAATCAAGCTACAGTGAAATACTGGATGAATCTGCTTAAATGTTTTTGGAAGCTGAAGTTCTACCATCACGGGGTTAATAATTCTGGAAATGGGGAAAAGGCCAATGAATTTTGATCCTAATTTCTTAGAGGGTTGTAATGATTTTAAGAATTTTGTGGACAAATACACATAGTCCCCAAACTTGAAAGGGTTAGGTTTGCAACATTTTTTGTCTGCATGAGTTTTGTAAACTGCTCTAACTTCCTGTAAAGATAATCTTACCACTGGCCACAGGGCTTGTAAGTTATCCATCCACTCCTTAAGGGAGAGGATTTCAGGATCTTTGGTGGGTAGTTCTGTCATGGGGTTGAATTCTTGGCCCCATGCTACTATGGACTGAGTTATTTAAGCATCTTAAATATTGTTCTTATATGCTGTTAACTCTCTCTGTCGAGCCATCCGTTTCAGGATGACTTGATGACAACAACCCTGGGTGGAGCTTAATAGGTTTAAAAACGCCCGCCAAAATTTGGATGTGAACTGAACACCCCTATCTGAGATAATCAGTTGGGGAGTTCCATGGAGGGGATAAATGTGTATTAAGCCCATGTCACACTGCACCAACGGATGCAAAGAGGATGTAAAACGGACAAAAAAGCTTGCCATCCGTTGGTTAATGCGATGTACTCACTGCCTCCGTTTTGCTTCCTCTCTATCCGTCCAGCATCCATTTATTGATGTTTCATCCGCTCAGAAAGTTTTGGGCTGCCTAAAACTTTTGCGCGGAAAATGTATCCAATGCATCCATTCTGCATCCTCTAGGCATACGGGGGACATCTGTTCTGCATCCATTACGCATCTGCTATATCCGCTAGGCATCTGCTGTGCATCTGCACAACTAAAATCCATTCCAGCGGTAAACGGACGCAGGGAGGAAGCAGAACGGACGCGCAGCGTTAGTAGCACGGATGGAGAAAGGATGAAAGCGGATGCAGCTCATCCGCTCTGCATCTGCTCTGCATCCTCTACGCATCTGCTCTGCATCCTCTACGCATCCTCTATACATCCGCTCTGCGTCCTCCTCACGTCCGTTCCTTTCCGTGTTATCCGCTCTGCTTATGCAAATTTTTGCCCCTTTTGAGAGTGGATAACAACGGATGGAACATTTTGCTCGTCCGTTGTGTCCTTTTTGCATCCGTTGGGCAGTGTGACATGGCCTTTAGGAACATCTTTGCCAATGCCTTGGCAGTTGGGATTTTTTGGCATGGAATAAAGTGAACCTGTTTGGAAAAAAAGATCAGTTACAACCCAAGTGACAGTATTTCCAGCACTTTCGGGAAGCTCCACTATAAAGTCCATAGAGATCTCTTTCCAGGGTGCAGAAAGGTCTGCTACTGTTTGTAAAAGTCCAGGATATTTTCCTTGTCTTCTTTTTGCAGCAGCACAGGTGGGGCAGCTCGCAACATAGCTTTCAATGTCCTTTTTGAGGGATGGCCACCAAAATTGTCTTTTGATGGGGTGCCGAGTTTTTACAAACCCAAAGTGTCCTGCTATTTTGGGGTCGTGGCAGCGTTTCATGATGTCCATTCTCTGGCTTGTAGGGACATAAAGTTTGTTCTCAACCCAAGCAAGTCCATCTTTGAGTAAACAAGTGTTTTTGTTAGCCCGGAGCCAGTCGTCCTTAAGTAGTACCTCCTTAAATATTGACGTTGTTGTGTCTTCAGTCAGGGATGATTTTGTTTTCTCTTTTGCCTGGGTGATTACTTTGGCTGCTAATTGGGTCGGTTGGATCATTGGTTTTATAATCTCAATCTTTTTCCTGTTGTATTGGGGTTTTCTGGACATCTGCTAAGAAGTTCTTTCTCCCAGGAAAATATTTGAGAGTGAAATTAAAACATTTAAAGTATTGAGCCCACCTTGCTTATTTTTCGGAGAGTTTCCGTGGATTTCTCAGGGCTTCCAGATTTTTGTGATCAGTCTATACTTCAAAGGGGATTTGGTTTCCTTCCAGGAAATGTCTCTGTTAAGCCTGGGTTCCCCAACCAGGGTTAGGTAGACAAGCTAAACAGAATGTGCAGCGTTAGTCAGATAGGCACACAGATAAATGAGTGAGCTAAGCTTGTATGTTTATTAACATACAGTAAAAATAACAGATACGCTTGTGCTATCAAGAATATATTTTATTCCAGTATAAGTTTATGGCATAGTCAAATAACAGTCCAATATTCATTTACTATGTAGTCAGTCCATTCAGGGGTATTCATTTAGCAAAGTCCATGTAGAATATCCTATGTCAGTTCATTTAGAAATCAGTCCTTTGTTGTCTCTCCCGTTTGAGCAATGCAGTCTTGATTCCAAGCAGTAATCAGGGATCATCAAAACCAGAGAGAGAGAGTGAGCAAGCTGTAGTCTTGCTACTTTTATATTGTTTTCTTAACCACTCCTTTAATTGCTATTTCACAGTTAAAGCTGTATACACTCTAACATACACTAACTATGATTCATAGTTATTATTTCACCTAAACCAGTTAGGGTGAACAATGTTATCCCTAACAGTCTCCATGTGAGCATTGCCCATCGCACAGCATTTGCCTCTTTCTCCCATATGGCCCATCTTTGCTTGGTTTCCATCAGTTTCATGGATGTATAAGCGCATGGTTGTAATTGTCCACTTCCATTCTTTTGGAGGAGGACTGCTCCAACTGCAACATCACTAATGTCTGCTTGGATGACAAAAGGTTGTTCAGGATCTGGATGTTTAAGGACCGATTCTGCTGAGAATAGATGTTTGAGTTTCTCGAATGCCGCTTGACATTTCATTGTCCAGATAAGGGGTTGCCTTTGTTTGGGTTTCTCCCCCCCTTTCATTTTTAGCAAGTTCGTGATAGGGAAGGTGATATTTACAAAAGCTGGAATGAATTGACGATAAAAATTCGCAAACCCCAGGAAACTTTGTAGTTGTTTGCGGGTCCCAGTCCAGTACACCTTTTACTTTCTGTGGGTCCATCTCTATTCCCACGTGCGATATTCTGTATCCCAAGTAGTCAATTTTTTCTTGGTGGAATTCACATTTAAAGAGTTTTGCATATAGTTTAGCATCAAAGAGTTTTGTGAGGACTGCACGGAGTAGCTTGATATGTTCTTCCATTGTTTCCATGTAGATTAAAATATCATCAAGATACACTAGAACCCCTTTATATAAAAATTCATGAAGAGTTTCATTGATCAATTGCATAAGCACAGCAGGCGCTTCTTGCAGTCCAAAGGGGAGCACTTTAAATTGATACCATCCCAATGGTGTGTTAAAAGCTGTCTTCCACTCATCCCCTTCCTTTATTCTGATGCGTTAATATGCCTCTCATAGGTCTAACTTTGAAAAAAAGATTTCTTTTTGAGAAGTAGGCTAACATGTCCTTCATGAGGGGAGTGGTTACATATTCTCTATGCAAATTGCATTCAATTTTTTGTAATTCACGCACAAGCGTGCTGATCCATCTTTGTTTTCACGGAATAACACTGGGGCAGCTATTTTAGGACAGGTGGGTTCATTGAAATCCCTTTTTAAATTTTTATCAATAAATGCTCCGAGTTCTTTCAGTTCTCTGGGGGACATGCAGTACATTTGTGCTTTTGGGAATTTAGCCCCTGGTAGGATTTTGATGGCCAGTTTGTGGCACGATGGGGTGGGAGTTCATCACAAGCTTCCTCACTCAATGCTTGGGCCAGATCCTGGTACTCATTTGGGATGTTTATGGTTTCAACCGACTGTCCGGTCATGGCTGACTCTCTGTTCTCTATTCCTTTCTTTATCCTTTCCTCTGAGCTATTTGCAAATACTACATCTCTCTGGAATTGTATAGTTCTTGTCCTCCAATTTATTTTTGGATTCAATTTCTGCAGCCATGTGAGACCTAGGACTAGCGTTTCTCTTTCATTCCTAGGGCTACAATGAATGTGAGCATTTCCCTATGGTTCTCTAGTCTTATTTTTAATGGTTCTGTGGTAAACCTGGCTGGCTCACCCCCCTCGCTATAGTTCCATCTAATTGGCAGAAAGTGATGAGGTTTTCTATTTCTTTAAGTTGGACCCCCAATTTCTCTGCAAGGGAGGGATTTATTAGCCATCGGGTACATCCAGCAATGAATCCAGCAATGCTGCAGCTTGCTCCCCCTTCCCTCAGCTAGGGATAAACAGTCTCAGGGATAAGGTGATTGGTTCAACTGAATTGCTTACCAGTGGATCATCTTCCAGATTGCTTTGGGACTGGCTCAGGTCCCCTCGGAGCATTGGGGGTTCTTCCTCTGGGTTGATGGAGGATAGGAGTTCCACATCTATTCGGCCTCTCAGGCCAGTCTCCTTTCCTCGAGGGTTGTATGTTCCGGGTTTCCCCCCTGCTGGGTGGTCTAGCTTTCTGGCAGGGGACTTTGAATGGTATTCTGCTGTGCAGTGTCCCTCCTTTCCACACTTAAAGCAACGAGACATTCTTGGAGTCGTGGTGAATTGAGGTTTGAAGACTTCTCATTTCCGCAGGGATGGGGATCTTTTCCAAGACTTGCCACTGTGGTACCGGTTTCAAGTCAGGTCTACCTCTGACTCCTCTGCCATCATGTACCATTCGTGCAATAGGTTCGGAGCCCCACGGGCCAGGCAGGCAGCATATAGGTCATCATTTAGTCCATCTTTGAACCAACAGACTAGGATATCCTCTGGCCAGTCCACCCGGCTGGCCAGGTCATGAAATTCCTCAGTGTGTTCTGCTACTGGGCGACAGCCTTGTTTTATGACTCTAATGAGGTCGTGGGCTTTTCTATTGGCGAGGGGGTCCTCGAAGCAGTGGCGTAAGGCTGTCATGAACCGATCGAGGTTCCTAATTCTGGGGCTTTGATGTTGTGGAGCGTCACCATCCATCTGGCTGCTGCCCCTTCAACGGCCAGGGTGATGTTTCATACTCAGGATTCCTGGGTTGGGAAATCCTGCCCATATTCTTGCATGTAGGTGAGCACTTGTGCCAGGAAAAATCCCAGTTTCTGGGGGTCTCCATCATATTTTATCCCCAAGGGTGGGATCTTCCTCTGCAGTTGGATGTCTCTTGGTTGGCCAGGGTTAATCCCCTGATCTGGGACCTTTAGGGGTCGGGTACCTGGTATGACTCCTGGTTCTTTGGCTTGTCCCTCTGCCTGCTCAATTTCCACTGGATCAGGGATGGTGGCTCGGGTTCTCACATTTTCTGGTTTCCTCGCTCTCCTGCAATGTTACCCTGGTGCATCCCTTACTTCAAGGTTCTCCAGGGCTTCCCTCACAAGACATTTTATGTACCGTCTCATTTGGTCATCAGCTGGTGGCTCCTCGTCCCATTCTTCCTGATTCAATAGGGCCTCCAACTCCAATTTCCACCCATGTTTATGATTGCCCCAGGTGAAAGTTACTCCTCTGGTTCTTCCATCCCCAGCTGTCTCTTTTTCCTACACCTATAGACCACTGGGGCTTGATGGAGGTTTTGTAGGCAGCCTCTCTGATTTCGATGGGGTGCACCAAGTCAGTATCTGGGTGGGTACCTGTCGACGTTTCTCCCCAGCATTCGGCTTCCCCTTGGTCCTTGCTGTCTTCAGATATTTTACTTTCTAATGAGGGTCCCCTCGTTGGAGTGAAAGGGTTTTAAAAAAAAAAAAACATTTCCTGTCCAGGCTGACTTCTATTGCAGATGCTGCTTTATGTCATGCTACAGAACTTTTCCCATTCACTCAACCAGAATGAACTTCTGAAAACATATCCAAACATATCACAAAGGAATTCTTTATTGAGATGAGACAGTTCCTGTAGGAGTACAAAGCAATGTCTGAGGTCTCTCAGGCATAAAGGGATACATAAGAGAGTTTAGAACCCCTCCCCTTATTTCGATGTGTATTTAGTGAAACAAAAGCCAGTATGTTAATTCCTCCCCATCCCTCTTGTAAGGAACGATCTTTTCAGTTTCCCAGGGCATACCTAATTTCCCCCCCACCCCCTTTTTACAACGAAATATTCAAGAGATTCCCAAAGTACAATCTCACTGTGGAATTTGTATGACCTTCCCATCTCCTGGTTTTGCCTTTCAGAGGTGATAGTTCTGGCCATCTGGCTTCTTCCCCTCCATTGTATCATGTGTGGGTTATACAAATTCGATATAAGATTAAATCTATTCAGGTTACATCAAGAAAGGATTTCTTTATCAGCCTCCCCCCCCCTTTTCTTCTTCCACTGAAGAAATGACAGATACATGGATCTGACAATACCTTTAATCTGTACTAAAACAGAATGATTCATTATGAACATTTCATAATAATTATAAAGTGCTACCTTAATACTTAAGTGCTTTGAAACTCATGAAATTTGATATTCAACACATATTGATGGGAAAATTTTGTCCTGGTACTCATAGATTGTTTGGTACTAAACACATAAGGTAGAACTTCTTCATATTAATATAAGCAGGGGTTGGACTAGATGACCTCCAAGGTCCCTTCCAACTCTGTTATTCTTGAATAGTATCTTGAATAGTGTTGGTTATCTTGTGACTCACAACATTATTCCTTATGGGAAAATTTTATTCAGTGCTCATCATTTTTGGTACTTATCGGGTCTCCTGGAACCAATTAACAATCTGTATGGAGATGCCACTGAAAATAACAACTTCACTTGAAATGCTGATGAGTACTGAAAGGACATGTCAAAATATAAATATATTGTGTACCCCAGCCAATTATTTTTATTTTCCCATGTTTTAATTTTCTGATTGCTGATTTGGGATTTCTCCCCTTTTGTTGTCTGTACTGTATAAAGATAGTAAAAGTGCATTTTTAAATTGAGTGAATCTATGTATGCATCCACAATATGTTTGTAACTTTTTTCCAGTTTTTTCCAGTTTTAAGTTTAATTATTAGACTTCAATTAACTCTAAGGTTAAATGTACTTTGATTCTAGTTCTCCAAGATATATATAAGAGCATGCATGAACATTAAAGTCCAGTGTCCTTTGGCTACCGTGTTTCCCCGAAAATATGACCTACCCCAAAAGTAAGTTCTAGCTTGATTTTTACATGCACATTCAAATAAGTCCTAATTAAGACCCCATTCACTCAAGGGTGCACAAGAAAATATTAAACTAGGGTGGTGATGGGGGTGGTGGTACTACTCTACTACTTACCTTTGGACAGTTGCAGCCAGGCCTTGCATTTCCCAACACCTGCCTTGCCGACCCATTTTTTATGCAGTTGGCAAGGTTTTTCTGAAGGCCTCCGCAACCAATAACAGAGCTTCAGATCAATCCAGAGCTCTATTATCAGCTGCAGAGGCCTTTAGGAAAGCATTACCAGCTGTAGAAGTTCCAAAAGGCCTCTGACAGCAAAAAGGAGACTGGAGGGAGGGAACACACGCAAGTGAGATGAGTCACTGGATGACAACTCCCCCCAAATAAGACCTTTAGTGGCAAAAAAATATAAGATAGGATCTTATTTTGGGGGAAACACGGGTAGTAAGATTCATTTGGAAAAGTTAGGATAATGTTCATTTTTATGAGGATAACTTTACAATCTTGCAATGTTCCAAATTATAGATTTTAATTCTTTCTTGAGGATCTAAACATTAAATCCCAGCTATTGTACTTTTCACTCCCTTTATATCTTCTTTATCAGTGAAGATCAACATGTTTGAAATTTATCTATTTTACAATAAATACAGTTGCATTTATTACAAAATCAATTTAACATTTTGAATTATTTTGAAATATCATAACCAGGTTGTTAATTAGCTGCTTTGTGATTTGTAAAAGCGGTGATATCATGCAATGCTCAAGGAAGATTATACCACTGGATTGGATTGGTAATTGAAAAGATGTCGATGCTGAAAACCGCTATATCTTCTGCACACTTTATTATTGAAGAAAGGACAGTACATAATATTTGAAATATCCCTCACAATATTCCAATATCCACATTTGATCCAACTTGTAAGTGGAAATAATAGTATTGTACAATTTGGCTTTTACTTTGGCAAATCTATATAGTTAAAGAGATTACAATTTCTAAAGGCTAAGGGCAAAATATAATTAAAAAATATTAAAAATAAAATGCATAATGGTTTTGTTGTCTATTACCAAATGTACAATATTCCTTTCTAATTTGTGTGTCAGTGTTCCAATAAAACAAACTCCAACACCAAAACTCTGAGACAGCGTGGAAGCTTCTGGTGCTAATATGGCTTCCAAGGCTGACATTGATGTATGATGAAAAAGAAAGCAAGAGGCAATAAAAATTCTAGTCCCACATGTTTGAAGGGTGCCAAACCTGGAAACTTTGACATACAAACCCACATTGATAGGTCTTGTATCAATGAAGATTTCCAGTACAATTAACTAGCAATGAGCAGCTGCCATGAAAATCAGAATCAGCCAGTTTTCTTCATTACAAATGGATATCAGGAGAATTCATAATGTTTATTATACAATAGATATGTGTTTGGCAAACAGCTGCAAGGGGAAATTTCAGTTTCTGAAAATAGCTTTATAGATAAATATTCTGTAAAGATCAGAAAAGTACCAAGCAAACTGCTAATGATCTAACATCACTTCTGTCAAAATTGTTATATTTTCACAACATTTTCCCTTTGATTCAAGACAAATCTTACTGATAATCAAGGGTATGGTCCACAGGATCTAAGATAACTCACTGCCACTACCTTATCCTGCTAGTCCTACTGCCACTGCAGACAACTCACCATGGACATCTTGCCACAGGACAACTCACCATGGGAGAAGGTGGGACTTCTCTGTTGCTGAAGTCATATTTCCTGCAATCAAGTTTGGTGCAGTTAACCTTGAGTTTGTATCTATTGTGGGCTCTTGTTTTGGTTGACAGGTAGGACATTGCAATGTATAATTTTATATACTGTACTTAGATTGGACCGCAGGCGGCATATTTCTAGGTTTTCTAGGTCTAGAATTTCAAGTCTAGTGGCATAAGGTACTCTGCAACAAGTAGAGGAGTGGAGAACTCTTCTTGTGAAATATTTCTGGACTTTCTCAACTATGTTAATATCAGATACGTAATGTGGGTTCCAGACAGATGAGCTGTATTCTTTTTTTTTTAAAAAAATTTTTTTTATTGATTTTACAATTAAAAAAGAAAAACACAAAAACATAATAACATGTACATAATTGAAAGGTAGAAAGAAAAGAAAAAGAGGGGATGGGAAAAGGGGACCAGAAAACCAGAAAACACAAAAAAGAAAATACAAGAAAGAAAATTTGTTAAACTTATTCTTACTTTCGACAATTTGTGAGATCTTTTCTTCCTTTGGTTTTACTATCTCAAAAGCCCATGTCCCACTGCAATGGATGCAAAGAGGATGTAAAATGGACAAAAAAACTTGCCATCTATTTGAAAACATGATGCATCCGTTGTGTACTCACTGCGTACGTGTTTCATATGCTCTATCCGTCAAACATCTGTCTACTGCTATTTCATCCTCTCAAAAAGCTTTGAGCTGCACAAAACTTTTTGAGAGGATGAACTTTCTGCTGCGTACAATGTACATCCGCGACACATACGGGCAACAAACATTCTACGTCAGTTGTCATCCGTTACACATCCGCTGTATCCTCTCGGCATCCTCTGGGCTGAGGCTCAACTCACATCCGCTGCAGCTGAAAGCGGAAAGAGGGAGAAACTGAAAGGTACACGGAACGTCCACACAGCATTAGTAGCATGGAAATAGAAAGGATGTAAGCGGATGCATCTCATATATAAAGCATTAAAACGGACAAAATGTTTGTATATGGGACATATCTCGGATATTTAGGATGTCTGGAGTATGCCTAGAGTATGTGGAAGGACACCTAGCGGAAAACCGATATTTCCTATAAAAAGGGGGAGGAAATCACCTGGATCTCACTATCAGTCCAGCAGCCGTGGTGTACAGACCTCTTCACCCTTGGTCTTGCTCTTCCACATCATTCATTGATGTGGGCCTGGACTGGGAAGGGCTGCCTCTGCTGTAGGAAGTCCTGGTACTCATAGCCTTGGTAGGTGAGGGGCTGTTGAAAGCTGTGGAAGGGCTGTGACATCACCTGGGGTGGAGGAGCAGTCCTGGAGTGGATCGGAGCAGTTCAGCTGGGCCTAGAGGGTGGTGCAGCAGTGCTGTGATCTTCTCCTTCATCACCTGGTACTGGGCCTCGGGCAGGTCCATGAGGGTCTGGCTCACATACGTGATGAAGGGCTTGCTGTTCGAGGATGGTATATCGCTGTGGACCAGCTGAGAAAGAAGATCTGTGCTGGTCTTGATCGTGTCCCTGATCTCCAGCAGTACAATGTGGCTCTGGCCCTCCAGTCTGCCTCTCTGCCTGCTTTCTGTGGAGGTGGAGCTGGGTGTGGGTGTGGATTGGTCTCTGGTTGCTGCTTCTTCTTGCTCCATTTGAGATGGGATCCTCCACGTCCTCTGGCATGGGGAGTGCAGCTGTTGGGGGGTTCTCTACCGTGGGGCCCTCCAAAGACACCTGCCTGGACATGGTAGCTGTCTCCTGGCTGGAAGAGGAGTCGCTGTCTGTGGGCTTTCTGAGGGAGAGGGTTGAAAGAAGGGCTGTTCCTCGGTGGTGGACCTCACCCTCCAGGAAGCTGCACTTGGCCATGACGTACATCTCCCGGTCAGTGACCTTGACAGTGGCCTGGCCAGATTTCTACAGGTGCAGCTTGCCATACCAGGTGTGCATGTGCTTTCACCATCCCAGGAGTACATCTGAAGTGTAGCCCAGGCTCTCTGCCTTGTCTCTCCATGCTGCCTGCTTTCTCTTGGTGTTGTGATAGAGCCTGTGGTCTTTTCTCCACAAGTACTCGTTCTCCCTCAGCCATTCCAGCACCTCCTTCTCATGGTCCTCAGAAATGGAGTACTGTTTCCTCTCTCCCTTCTCCTTGCCTTGCCTCTTCCTCCCTCTGGCAGGGGCTTCAGGGCCTTCAGCAGCAGGGCTTTGAGGGCCTTGGAGCTGCTCCACCACAGCAGCAGCAGCAGCAGCAGCAGCAGCAGCAGCAGGAGAAGCACCAGCAGCACCAGCAGGAGAAGCACCAGCAGTACCACCAGCAGCAGAAGCACCAGCAGCTTCAGAGTCAGCACCAGGGGGTGGGATGGTGGTTCTGTCCTTGCCAGGACTGACAGGAGTAGGCACAGGCTTCCTCTTCTTCCCTGACTGATGAACCATGGTGTTCTTTCAAGATGTCTCTGGCAGCACATCTTTCTTCTGAATGGTGACTGCTTGTGAGCTGCATCCTTTTATATACGCAGAGCTGATGCAATTCATCCTCCCTGCATGCGCAGTGACTGCTTTGCATCCGCTATGCATCCACTAGGCATCCGCTATGCATCCTATAGGCGTCCATGATGCATCCGCGTCATCCGCTATGCATCCGCTCCTTCCGCTATGTGTCCGCTTCGCTATTCTCACCCGGGAGCCCTGCGGATGTGTCATCCGCTTCCATCCGTTTCCATCCACTAGGCTTCCTACGAACATCCACTTACCATCCTCGCAACGTACCATCCACGTCCTTTCCTTTCCGTTGTTTTCCATTCTGTTTATGCAAATTTGGTCACTTTTGAGAGCGGATAACAATGGATGGAGCCACCCCCAAAATTTTGCTTGTCTGCTGTGTCCTTTTTGCATACGTTTTGCATCCCTCAGCCAATGTGACCTAGCCTTTAACACTTTACCTTTACAAGAATTTATACATCACTCATATAAATTTATCTTATTCTTTCAATCCTATATTATAAAATTCATCTTTGTTCTCACCACTTATACCAATAATTCCAGCTATTATAATATATTGAAATTTCTTTGTTTTTTAGAGCTGATATTAATCTGTCCATTTCTGCGCAGTTTGAAATTTTTTGGATAATCACCTCCTTTGTAGGTATCTGTGGATGCTTCCAACACTGAGCAAAAGCCAACCTAGCTGCTGTTAATATATGTATTGTAATATATTTTATCTTTTTTGATATTTGTTTGTCAAAAATCCCTAATAGAAAAGACTCTGGTTTATATTCGATCTGTTCTTTAGTAATATCTTCTAGCCAATTTCTTATTATCTTCCAATATTTTTGGGCTTCTATGCATGACCACCACATGTGGAAAAAAGTTCCCTCTTTCTTTTTACATTTCCAGCATTTTGGACTCATTTTGGGGCACATTTTTGCCAATCTCGAAAGAGGAAAGTGCCATCTATAAAACAGTTTATATGCATTTTCTTTGTATGCTGCCGATTTTGTAATCTTATTATTACTTCCCCAGAGTTTTTCCCATTCATTTAAGGTGATATTACGTCCTACATTCCTACTCCAAGCAATCATATTTCCTTTTACTATTTCTTCTTCTAATTCTACTTCAAGTAAACAATTGTAAAATCTAGTTATATTCTTTTTTCCTGATCCCATTAAAATTTTATCTAGCTGCTGGGGTTTATTACTAATTCCGAATTCTTTTCTATGCTGGTTATATCTACTATGAATTTGTAAATATGCCCATTGATCTATTTTAAATCCCCGTTTTTGAAGTTCTTGACGGGATTTCAAATTTCCTTATACGTCTAATAAATCTTTATATTTGATCATTCTAGAAATATCCAAATTATTTGGGTGGATCATTGCCTCCATTGTTGATAGCCAAATCGGTACTTTTAAATCGTTTTTTTTTTTTACGTATTTTTTTCCAATTAGTTACCAATGAGTCTCTAATTAAGTGTCTGTGAAAGTATTTCTGTTTAATTTTCCCTACATCCCATTAGAAAGCATGCCACCCCCTTTGTAAGTCGTGGCCTTCTAAAAATAAGATTCTCTCATTATTTAAGTTTACCCAATCTTTTAACCATACAAGGGTGGCAGCTGTGTAATACAATTCCCAATTTGGAAGTTCCAACCCTCCCCTGCTCTTCATATCCTGCATTGCTTTTAAATTTATTCTGGGTTTTTTCCCTTGCCAAATAAATTTAGCAATAATTTTATTGAGTTCTTCGAAAAAAAAATTATGTAATTTAATTGGAATCATCTGAAATAGATATAAAAATTTTGGGAGGATATTCATTTTAACGGTAGCAATTCTTCCCAATAGTGAAAGTTGTAATTTGCCCCATAGTTCTAGATCCTTCTTTATCTGAAGCATCAACTTATCGTAGTTGTTTTCTTTAAGCGCCTTACAATGTGCTGTCAACCATATTCCTAGATATTTAACTTTCTTTGTCACTTGTATTCCTATAATTTCTTCTAGTTCTTTTTTTTGCTTTTCGGTTAAGTTTTTAGTCATTCATTTTGTTTTTTTCCTATTAATTTTAAGTCCTGCTACCGCTCCAAATTGTTCTATTTCTTTAATCAATTTTTGTCCTCTTTCAACTGGATCCTCAATGAAAAAAATCAAATCGTAAGCAAATGCTTGTAATTTGTATTCTTCTAATTTAATCTTTCGTCTTTTTATCTCTGAATTATGTCTAATCTTAATTAGTAATGTTTCTAATGCGAATATGAAGAGCAGGGGCGAGAGCGGGCAGCCTTGTCTAACTCCCTTTTCTATTTTTATTGGACTAGTATATTCCCCATTTACTATAATATTGGCCTGTTGTGTGTCATAAATAGTTGTTATAATATTTTCAAATTTGGTGCCTAATTTCATATTATATATTTTTTGTATTAAGAATTGCCAATTTAAATTATCAAAGGCCTTTTCAGAGTCTAAAAACATAAGTGCAATCTGTTTCTCGGGGTGGGCTTCATAAAATTCTAAAATATCTAATACCGTTCTTGAGTTATTGCTAATCTGTCTAGTTGGGAGAAATCCATTTTGATCTTCATGTATATATAAACTTAACATTTTTTTAAGTCTATTAGCTATAATGGAGGCAAATATTTTGTAATCGATATTTAATAGTGAAATTGGTCTATAATTGTTAATATATCTGGGTTCAGAATCTTCCTTCGGGATCAATGAAATCAATGCTCCCCTCCATGAGTCTGGCATCTTAGCTGCCAATAATACTTCATTAAAAATTTCCAACATAAATGGTCCAATCTGTTCTGCAATTATTTTATATAACTCTCCTGGGATTCTGTCAGGGCCCAGGGCTTTGTTGTTTTTTTGGTTCTCTATTGCCGATTTCAGTTCAGACCACGATATATCTTTATTGAGTGTTTCTATCATTTCTTCTTCAATTTCTTTATCTTTAATTTCTTCTAAATAATTTCTTATTCTATCCTCATTTATTTCTTCCTTTTTATATAACTCTTCGTAGTATTTTTGTACAATTTCTTTTTTTCCTCCGATC
Organism: Laticauda colubrina; assembly: GCA_015471245.1. Classification (NCBI taxonomy): domain Eukaryota; kingdom Metazoa; phylum Chordata; class Lepidosauria; order Squamata; family Elapidae; genus Laticauda; species Laticauda colubrina. The sequence goes on from BLBF01000019.1 coordinate 21,702,609, forward strand.
TCTTGTTGTATATCACCGTTACTGTCTATTAATTGATGTATCAATCTCTTTTCTTTCTTTTTTTTTAATTTGTAAGCTAACCATCTTCCTGGCTTATTGGCATTCTCAAAGTAAGTTTGTTTTGTCATCTTCAAATTTATAATCAGTTTCTCTTGTTCGATTAAGTTCAATTTGTGTTTTGTTATTATTATCTGGTTTTGTAATGTTGGGATTTTTGGAGTCTTCTGTAGTAGCATTTCTAATTCCTTAATTTGTTGTTGTAGTTTATTTTGTTGGGCATATTTTTCTTTATTCCTCTTAGAATTATAAGAAATTGTTATGCCTCTTATTACCGCCTTCATTGTATCCCAGATGTTTTGTTTCGTAGTTATGCCATTATTATTCTGTTTTAAAAAAATATTTAATTCCTCTTTAAGTTTATCAGTATAATCCTTTTCTCTTAATAATTGGGTATTTAAAGTCCATTTTTTCTTTGGTTTCTTCCTACCTTTCCATATTATCTGAATTGGATTGTGATCTGCCCATTCATTTGGTAATATATCAATTTCTTTTATTTCATTTGCTATTTCCCCATTCATCCATGCCATATCAATTCGTGTCCATGTTTGATGTGGATTTGAATAAAATGTAATTTTTTTTTTCAGGGTATAGTTTCCTCCATAAATCAACCAAATTTAATTCTCTCATCATTTCCTTACATATCTTAGGGAACTCTCTTTTCCCTTTTTTATTCTTCCCCCCTCTGCTATGATCTTTTTGATAATTGGCAATAGAGTTAAAATCTCCTATCATACAAATATTCCTTTGTTCAAATCCTATTATTTTTCGGTATAAATATTTAAAAAATTCTTTCTGGTTTTCATTTGGGGCATAGATTACCACTAATAAAATTGGGATATCATTGATCCAGATCTGCAAAACCAAAGTTCTTCCTTCTGGATCTGACCATACTACTTCTGCTTTCAAATCCTCTTTTATATATACTGCAATTCCCTTCTTTTTTCCTATATCTGCTGGCGCAGTAAATAACTTCCCTAGTTTTGGGCAATTTAAAAATCTTTCATCTTCTTTTCTTATGTGGGTTTCTGGTAAACATATTATATCAGCATCGTGTTTAATTAGTTTTGTAAATATCCTTTTTCTTTTTGAGATCGAATTCAGACCATTTATATTAATTGAAATAAGTTTCTTTTCTTCTTCCATTTATTTAATTCTGTTTTACTCTTTGTCTTGTAATAACTCCGGTCTGTCCTAATGTTTGCTGACTTAAAGTTCCTTCTTTTTTATTTCTGTGACAGTTTTGGTCTTCTTGTGGGTTTATTTCCAATTCCTCCCTATTACTCGAATCTTCTGAACTTACTAATTGCTCATAGTATTCTTGGGCTCTTTCTATAGTATCAATTTTAATTTTCCTTTCTTTCCATGTAAGAAGCATCCCTTCTGGAATTAACCATTTGAATACAATTTTTTTTTGGTTTAAATAAGCAGCCAACAATTTGTAATCTCGTCTTGTTTCTCTTATTCTTCTTGGGACTTGTTTAAGGATCAAAATTTCTTTGCCCTTATATACAATTGTTCCATCTCTAGATATCTTAAAAATAATATCGTGGACACTCCTTCTTGTAAAGCGTATGTGAACTTCTCTTGGGCATTTATGGAGCCTCGCATAGCTAGTACTGACCCTATAAACTTCATCAAACTCTTTAAAAATGTTGTCCTTTTCTTTATCTAATAGTCCAGCCAGTATCTCCGCCATCAATTGTTCTAGGTCTTCATCCTTGGACTCCTCTACATTCTGGAATCTTAGGTATGTAGCCGCCTTATCCATCTCTAAATAAACCAACGAGTCTTCTATTTCTTTGGTTACATTTTTTAATTCCTCATCTACCCTTTCCAATTTCCTTTCAGTTCGTTCAGTCCTTTTCTCTACTTCTTTTATTGTTGCTTCATTTTTCTACAGGGCTGTTGGAGTATTCCAATTTTAAAAAAACAAATTCCAATTTTATTATCTACTTTAGAAATATCCGCTTTCATTTCTAATTTCATTTTTCCCATCTCCTCCCTTAATTCATTAATGTCTGCTCTTGTTTCATTGTGGTTTTTTATCATTGTTTTTGTAATTTTTCCATCGATTCTTGTAGTGTTAGTAAAATTGATTGAATATTAACATTTGTAATATTGGTTTGTTTTTCTACATAATGTTTCTTCTATAGTTTTTTGGGCCATAGGCGGAAGTGTTGCCAATGTAGTTGTTAAAGTTGAAGTAGTCTTCCTGCCTGTTTTCAGGGCTGTGGTAGTTGTCAAAGTCATTTCTTTTAATATTTGTTTCTGTTGTTGAATTATATTAATTATATTATCCCAAATTACCATTCAATATTATAGCCTCAATATTACAGTTAATCTATGCAGAATTAATTTATCTATTAAACTATATTTTTCCAAATCTTAAATCTAAATCAAGTAAGTAAATTTTATGAGTTTGTATTCAACTTCTATATATCACTATACCACGTTATTTAACAATCTATATAATACTTATATATACACCATACATATAACTTTTAATATACTCAATATTGAATATTAAATCCTATACTTATTGATAGTTAATTTACAGTATTCCTTATGTTCTTACTATATATTATCTTTTTTATTATTATTGTAATTTGTATATCTAGTCAAAATATGATTATCCCAATTCTCAGAATATTAATCAAGTCAATTATCAACAATCTAAACTATTATTCTGTATTTCTTATTTCAATAAATAAATTTACAATTGTTATATAGAAGAGGTAATAGGAGCGGGAAAAGATAACACCCAAATGTAAATAATGAGAGAGACCTGAGTGAAAAAAAAAAATAGCAAATCTATAAAAGAGAAAAGAGCAATAAGAAAAGGGGGAGAAAAAAGAAAAAAAAATCCCAAAGTCTGTCTTTGTTCTTTATCTCGGGTAAAAAGAAAAAAAAAAAGAATATTACTATTATTATTTTCCTCCTTCAAATGTACCAGAAGTGGGGAGAAGGAAAATGCTGAATAATGACTACTGTCAATCAGTCAGTCTTCTTAATCTTCCAGTCCACTTATCTCCCCCTTTTTAAAGCGTTTTAGGATCAATTTTAAATTTCCTCTTCTTAACAACACCTCTTCAATTAAGGCAAAGTTCCCCAGGAATCTATTAAAAGTCTATTAATTAAGTGTAAATATAATGTTACTGAGTCTCCAAGGCTTCTAGGCATCTCATTTCGTCTGGCACCAATCTGTCCCCTTCAGTTCGCCCCAGATCTCTTCACTATTTCAATACAGTTTTTTCAAAGGAAAATATCAACTTAGTAGTCAGATGAAAAGTTCCATATCACTTCCGATCTTAAAGTTTTCTAATGCAGTAACACAGGCTTCTTTCTTCGCAATCCACACTTTCACTTTAGTTCAACAAATCCTTTCGCCCATGCTCCTCTTCACCACTTTCTAGCTGCGTTCTTTCAGGCTTTCAAGATTCACTTATTTAATCAATTATCAATTGGTAATCTTTTCTCTTCATCTCTCCTCGTTATACTCCCTCAGCCACACGTCTTTCACACAATCTCACAAGTTGTCACTTACTCGCTTTTAGTGACAGTCCAGACTTCGGAGCCTCCATTAACAAGAGGCTATCTCTTAATCGTTGGGCTCTGGAGGGCTTCTCTTCACTGCTGGAGGGTTGCCTTCCCCACATAGCAGCTAAAGTACTCCCCACACCAACACGAACCTCTCCGGGGTTCGAGCATCTCAAAGGGTCACACCAAACTAGAAAAAGATTGACTGAAATCACGAGCGGATCTCAGCCTCTCTACTCGTCCTTGCCTGCCACCAGAAGTCTCCCAGATGAGCTGTATTCTACTATTGATCTAGCAACTGTTTTGTATGCTCTAGTTAATAGTGTGATATTACCAGAGAAAAAGTTACATAGGATTAGGCTAACAACTCTTAATGCCTTTTTGGCTATGAAGTTACAGTGGGCTCTAGCACTTAGATCATTAGAGATGAGTACTCCAAGGCCTTTGAAAGAATTTGGATCATCAACAAGGTCTTGACTATTCAGCTTGTATTTTATTTTCTGATTTTTTTTGCCATTACGTAAGACAGAGCATTTATTTGAGATTTGAAGTTGCCATTTGTTTGGCCATTCTGATACATCGTCAAGGTCTTTTTGAAGTGTAGCAGGACTGTCTATGGTGTTGAATAGCTTCACATCATCAATGAAGAGAACTCAGTTGCTCTTGATATGATCACAGAGGTCATTTATGTAGAGTATGAAGAGAGTTGGTCCTAGAACACTGTCTACAGGGACACCACCGTTGACAGGTACAGAATTTAATAGGACACTCCCAATTTTGACCATTTGTTGTCTGTTTGAGAGAAATGCTTCTATCCAGTTATGCAGGCGTCGAGAGATAACATAAGATTTTAGTTTTAGGAATAGTTTGTTGTGTACCACTTAATCAAAGGCTTTACAGAAGTCTATGTAGATTGCGTCTATTGCTTTGCCCTGATCGAGTTGAGTAGTCCATATGTTTTTGCAGTATAAGACTTGCAGATTACAGGATGGTTTTTTTCTGAAACCAAATTGTTTATTAGAGAGTAGGTTGTTTGTCTCTAACTGGAGGATAATGGATTGGTTAATAATTGATTCCACAATTTTACAGGTGACGCAGTATAAAGAGATTGGTCTATAATTTTCAACTAGGCTGGTCTCTCCCTTTTTGAAGATGGGGATGACTGTGGCTTGTGACCATAGGTTTGGCAAGGAGCTGGTCCTGAAAGATTTGTCAAAGATTATATTTAGAGGTTCGGCTATGGCAGTGGGTAATGTTTTTAAGAAGTAGGCACATATTCCATCTGGTCCAATAGATAGAGATGGTTTTAGATTGCGTAATGCTTTTTCAACATTGTATTCTGTAAAATCGATATGAATTAGATCATTATAGCTGTCTGTGGTTTGACTAGGAAATACTGGGCATGATTCATTGCTGTTTACAAATACTGAGCCAAAGAATGTGTTAAAGAAGTTGGCTTTAATTGTGTCTTTGCTGCAGTCTTTACCATTAGGTCCTTTCAGGGGTGGGATGGACCTTGAGTTTTTTAGTTTGTTGTTTACAAAATTGTAGAAAGTGTGGGTGGAATTGGTGCATAGAAGGTTTTCCTCTTGTTTAATGTGATAATTGGTGCATTCGGTCTATATGGTGGCTTAAATTTTTGTATTGGCTTTTGAAGTTGGCAACATGATCAGATTTGTTTTTCCACCAAAGTGATTTGTTTTTGGAGAGAAGCTTCCTTATTGTTATGGATAATTTGTTTTTCTGATTTTGGTAGTTATTGGTACATATAGTTTGATGACTCTTTTGATTTCAAGTAAAAATATGTTTAATGGTCTTCTACAGTATTGCATCCAGAGAATAAAAATTGCAATTCAAGGGATGAGAGATCGTTGTCTATAAGATCATAGTTGCCTTTTTTGAAGTTATAATTAGGGATCCCGTCATTATGATGATTTTTGTGTGGACGTATGTTGTGATCACTGTTAATTTGTATTCCATTAAAGAATTTAATTTGTAAATTGAATTCAAACTATTGCAGAAGATGAGATCGAGGCAATTGTTAGGTCTAGTATTGTTGTTCCAGTCCCAGATTTGTTACAGCATTGTAGAAGATTTCATGTATGGGTTCCATTTTAAAGTACATTTGTTTAGGGTCCAGTTAATATGAGGTAGATTGAGATCACCAAGAAAGATCTTGCATGTGGGCAGGATGTTGTCCATGTTAGTGGTGAATTTAACTTGTGTACATATTCAATTTCATAATCAGGGGCTCTGTAACAAAGTAAGAATCAAAATGTGATATTTAAGAATAGTTCACAGACGATGGTCTCAGGAAGAGCAAGCTCCTGGGTAATGGATGTTTTTTAAATGCAAGGACTTTTTATATAAGATAGCAACACCATCTCCTCTACGGATTTCACGATCTGATCAGTAAACGTGATAGTCTCTTACTGTGGTAATAGAGGCAAGGAGAGATGTATTGAGCCATGATTCACAGACAAATATAATGTCGAAATTAGCCGTATTTAGTAAGAGGAGAAATTCAGGTATTTTATTTACAAGGCTTCTTGCATTGAGTAGCTTGCATTTAAGGCCAGTTGTTGTTGGAATAGAGGTAGTTAGGGGCATGTGTGCCTAGTTTTGAGTGATGGTGGATTGGATGGGGTAGGGTTGGATGCGGAGTTGCAGATTGTGTGATTTTCTTTTGATGCAATCAGCTCTGTAGTCAATGTACAGGTCCTTTTCTCCATTGTCTAGACATTTTTTGAGTGCTGTGCAGAGTTCATGGTAGCGGATTCTTTGCAGTATGGATAAGTCTGGTCTTAAGCGAAGTTTTTTATGGGTGGGATTGGTTTTTGCAATGGCGTGTATTGTATGAATGAATATACATTTGCTGAACTCATTTTTGCAAACAACTCTATAAAATCTTGGGGCCATTGAGCCATTATTGTATTTGAACTCAGGGCCATCTCTGGTTATTTCAATGATATCTTCAGGAGAGATGTTTGTTGTATTTGAGTTGCTTATGATATTGCAAACTTTGGTGATGTCATCTGATTCATTGGTGTCTTCTATTCTAAATAAGATGGCATTTGGACGTTTCTTTTTTTTGAAAATTTTACTTGGGTTTTCACAAAAAACAAAATACAAATAAAACATCTTTTTTGAAAATAGCATGGTCCCAGGTTATCACTTCTTCATACAGACACAAAACTCAATTTCATGCTCATTTTTATATTCTATTTATAAATAGAATATTTATATATCATTTTCATATTCTATTCCACATCTTATTACCATTTTATATTTTCTACATAATTTTCCCCTCTTTTAATTTTCTCAATTTTGTTTTGATGATTTCATCTCAATTCAAATAATTATATTTATATTTTTGTCTCTCCTATTTCAATTTCATATTATCTTATCTCATTAAACAAATTTTCTCCTGCAGTTACTAATTGGAATATGACATTTTTATATCTTTTAATTTTATCCATTCAACTCTTATTTAAATTTCAATATATAGCTTAAGGTTATGACGTTCAATATAATACATAATACATAACTTCCAATCAAATTCTGCTTGGTACATTCTTATAGTACACACTTTGTCTGTCCTGTTACAATTTGATATTATCTTTTCTTATTAAACAATTTTTTCCCTGTAATTACCAATTAGAGTATGACACCTTTATATCCTTTAATTGTATCCATTAAAACTCTTATTTAAACTTCAATATATAACTTTGAGATTATAGCATTCAATATAATACATAACTTCCAATCGGATTCTGCTTGGTACATTCTTAAAATAGACACTATATTGTTAAAAAGAAAATAATTATATACATATGTAAATAAAATACACATTCCATTCCAATTCAATTCTATCATTAATATGCATTAAAATCTTAACATCTTTAATATTTCTTTTCAGTTGAATATCATATTTCTTTGGGAACACTTATAAACTTTCCATGATTAAACTCTTTTTTCTCATATTTCTTACTTACTTATATTTTTATAAATCATTACTAATAATTAAAAATAATTAAATAATTAAAAATGTTCCCTTTTAATTCTCTGAATCATTTTTATTCATTTATTTATTAACAAACATCCCATTACATTACAATGAATATTTTATCCATCGTATTTTCTAAAAATTATTTCTATTGTAATATAACAATGCTAACTTATGTACAGAATCCCTTTTACAATTAAATTGTAAAGCTTATGGTTACAATCCTTATATCTTTCCCCTGTATCTCCATTTCTTGTTTCTGTCTTTTACAACTTCTTTTCCTTGCTTTCTTTCCCCTCTTCTTCTCCCTCCCCTTTTTGACCCCTCGTCTCTCTACTTCTAACTCTCTCATCTGTAATCCCCTCTTCTGTTGCTTTCTAATACACTTATCTTTCAAATTGTCCTTCTTCTTTTTGGTTGTTTTTTCTTGTCTTAAACCTTTCACTCTCTTTCCTCCCTTTTCCTTTTTCCCCCCACTTAAAATTATTTGATCATTAAAGATGGCTTCTTCTTTGTCACAATCTTCTTGTTCTGCAAGCATTTCTTGTTGCTTCTCATAGTTTCAGATCTCCATTTCTAAAAATTGAAACACGAAGCCAAAAGGACTTCTCCCTTCTTGTGCATCTTCTTTCCATTTTTAAAGTACTGTTTTCAGTTCTTCAAAGAGTGATACCATTTTAAAAACTTTTAAACAACCACCCAGTTAATTTTAGTCAGTCTAGTTACAAAAAGCAAAAAATTTTGATTACAAAACCCAAAAATCAATAGTCCAAGGCTGTCACTGCTTACTTCTTTTTTCCACTTTATCTTCCTGGTGTTCTATTATTTTGTTACCAAGTTTCCATTCAAATGTATCTTTGAAGAATCTTATCAAAGTTTCACTTTTAATTACAGTTCCATTCCTTAATTCCAGGTAGTCTCCTCCATTTTTCAAAATCCTGCCCTTGTATTCTTTTTTTCTCCTTTCCAGCTTTTAAAAAATTTTCAATGTCCAGAAATCTTTGTTATCCCTTTGACTTTTATTTCCAGCTTAGATGCCTATTAATGTTAAAGTGGATTTTTTTTCAATTTCTTGCTTAAAGCCCCTGTCTCACTGCACTTACGGATGCAAAGAAGATGTAAAACGTTAAAAAAAGCTTGCCATCCGTTGGAAAATGCTTTGCATCCGTTGTGTACTCACTGCATATGTGTTTCATATGCTCTATCCCTCAAGCATCCGTCCACTGAGATTTCATCTGTGCAAGAGGTTTTGAGCTGCACAAAACTTTGTGAGCGGATGAACTTTCCACCACATACGATATACATCCGCGGCATATACGGGCAACAAACGTTCTATGTCCATTATCATTCGTTAAACGTCCGCTGTATCCTCTCTGCATCCTCTGGCCATCACCTCAACTCACATCCGCTGCAGCTGAAAACGGAAAGAGGGAGGAAACTAAAGGTGCATGGAATGTCTACACAATGTTAGTAGCACGGAAATAGAAAGGATGTAAACGTATGCATCTCGTATATAGACAATTAAAATGGACAAAACGTTTGTATCTGGGATGTATCTCGGATATTTAGAATTTCTGCAGTATGTCTAGAGTATGTAGAAGGACACCTAGTGGACAACCGATATTTCCTATAAAAAGGGGGAGAAAATCATCTGCATCTCAGTATGAGTCCAGCAGCCATGGTGTACAGACCTCTTCACCCTTGGTCTTGGTCTTCCACATCATCAATTGTTCTCCACCATGGATCATGACACAGTCCATATGGTAGCTGTGATCATTCATTACCAGAACCAAAACCTGTTCAGGCTGTTTCACCTTTTATACAGAAGGAGAAGAAGGAGACGTCCAAGAGCTGTGTGGGTCCGAGGATGGATCATGAGAAGAATGGAGTTTGGACTGTATGACGAGTTGATAGAGGAGCTGAGGAATGAAGACCCTCGTGCATTACATCACTTCATGAGGATGCCACCAGCCATGTTTGTCAAACTTGTAGAGCGTCTGAGACCAAGCCTAGCACCAACTTCTGTCCCAACCTGGACCCTGGACTGAAGGTGGCACTGACTCTGTGCCACCTGGCCTCTGGAACCACATACAGAAACATGCAGTATGCATGGAGGGTGCCACACAACACCATCAGCAAAGTGGTCAGAGAAGTGGTGCAGGCCATCATGGAAGAATATGTGGAGGAGCTCCTCATTTGCCCCACCACTGAAGAAGGCTGGAGGAAAGTTGCAGAAGAGTGGTAACAGAGGTGGAACTTTCCCCACACCGTTGGAGCCATTGATGGGAAGCACGTGGCCTGCAAAGCTCCAGCCAACTCAGGGTCCACTTATTTTAACTACAAGGGCTTCTTCAGTATCATCCTCTTTGCCATGGTTGATGCTGACTACAAGTCCCATGAGGTTGAGAGGCCCCTCATCAAGGACCTGAGATGTGAGGCCCAAGACTGAAGACAGATTGTCTGTTGATGGGCTTGGCTGTGGGGTGGAGGAAGGAGGAGTGTAGTGGGGCTGTCTGGTCTGCAGCTGGGTAAGGAGTGGCATCTGTGGCATCCGATGCACCTGGGCCTGGACCAGGAAGGTCTGTTTTTGCTGTGGGAAGTCCTGGTAGTCCTAGCCTTGGTAGGTGAGGGGCTGTTGAAAGCCGTGAAAGGGCTGTGACATCACCTGGAGTGGAGGAGCAGACCTGGACTGGGTAGGAGCAGATTCAGCTGGGCCTTGAGAGTTGTGCAGAAGTGCTGTTATCTTCTCCTTCATCACCTGGTACTGGGCCTCGGGCAGGTCCCTCAGGGTCTGGCTCATGTAGGTGATGAAGGTGTTCCGGCCTGAGGATCCTCTGTCCAAGTGGACCAGCTGAGAGAGAAGTTCTGTGCTGGTCTTCATTGTGTCCCTGATTTCCAACAGGACACTGTGGTTCTGGCCCCCCAGTCTGCCTCTCTGCCTGCATCCTGTGGAGCTGGGGGTGGGGGTGAGTTGGCCTCTGGTGACAGGGGATCCTCCAAGTCTGCCGGCATGGGGAGTGTAGCTGTCGGGGGGGGTCATTGCCATGTGGCCCTCTGAAGACACCTGCCTGGACAGGCTCGCTGGCTCCTGGCTGGAAGAGGACTGGTTGTCTGTGGGCTGTCTGAGGGAGAGTGGTGTCAGAGGGGCTGCTCCTCAGTGGTGGATCTCACCCTCCAGGAAACTTCACTTGGCCATGACGTACATCTCCCGGTCAGTGAGCTTGACAGCGGCCTGGCCAGATTTTTTGAGGTGTAGCTTGCCATATGAGGTGTGCATGTGCTTCCACCATCCCAGGAGTACATCTGCAGTGTAGCCCAAGCTCTCTGCTTTGTCTCTCCAAGCTGCCTGCTTATTCTTGGTATCGCGATACAGTCTTTGGCCCTTTCTCCAGAGGTACTCGTTCTCCCTCAGCCATTCCAGCACCTCATCCTCATGCTCCTTGGAAACGGTGTACTGTTTCCTCTCTCCCTTCTCCTTCCCTTGCCTCTTCCTCCCTCTGGCAGGGCCTTCAGCAGCAGGGCCTTCAGGGGCTTGAGCAGCAGGGCCTTCAGGGGCTTGAGTAGCAGGGCTTTGAGGGGCTTGGGGCTGGTCCACCAGAGCAGCAGCAGCAGCAGCAGCAGGAGGAGGAGGAGGAGGAGGTTCAGAATCAGTACCAGGGGGTGGGATGCTGGTTTTGGCCTTCTTGCCAGGGCTGGAACAAGTAGGCACAGGCTTCCTCTTTTTCCCTAACTGACGAACCATGGTGTTCCTCCTAGATGTATGTGGCAGCACGTCTTTCCCCTGAATGCTGACTGCTTGCGAGCTGCATCCTTTTATATCCGCGGAGCTGACGCAATTCATCCTCCCCGCATGCACAGTGAACGCTTTGCATCCAATATACATCCGCGCGGCATCTGCTTTGCTTCCTATAGGTGTCCATGATGCATCCGCTTCATCCGCTATGCATCCGCCCCTTCTGCTATGAGTCCGCTTCGCAATTCTCCCCGGAACCCCTTTGGAGGTGTCATCCGCTTCCATCCGCTCTCATCTGCTAGGCTTCCTATGAACATCCGCTTAACATCCCCGCTACGTACTACCCATGTCTGTTCTTTTCCATTCTGTTTATGCAAATTTTCACCACTTTTTGGAGCGGATGACAACGGATGGAGCCACCCCCAAAATTTTGCTCGTCTGCTGTGTCCTTTATACATACGTTTTGCATCTATCGACCAGTGGGACCTAGCCTTTAGTCTCTTAGCTGTTAGTATCAGGAAGGGAAGAAAAAACCTAATCCTTTCCCTTCTCTGTCTTCTTCGCAGCTTCAAGATGTTCTTTGGGAACAATGTTGTTAAGTTTAAATTCTAGGGTACCTAATTTGTTGCTTTTGCTGTTTGACCCAGTCAACCAAAACTTTCTCTTCTTATCTTCCTCCTGCACATTCTTTCCTGGTTGAGCTCTTCTTTGTAGTAGCCATTTCTGACCGCCGCTGCAACCGCCTTCGGGAAAGGGAGTAATGGCCAGTTGGGGAGGAGAGATGCGGCTCTCCTGAACCCTGCAGGCAGTTTTCCCCATCTTCACCACCTGTACGGGGTGGCCTAGCTCCAAAACCAGCCGGCTCGGGGTGCTCAAAAGGCGAGCACAGATCGAAGCCTCAGAGGGATGAGGTTTTGTTCTGTCGCAAAAGCTCAAAACCGGAAGTCCCGGCATTTGGACATTTCTGATCACGTTCCATGATGTCTCTGATGAGGAAGGGGATATCATTTGTGGAATTATTTTATGGTATAGTAATTGTTTGTGGCTGTGGTTTGATGGTTATTTTTGGTTGTAGTTGTGATTACAGCTGAGGTAGTAGTTGTGGTAGTGGTTGTGGAGTTGGGATTTGATTTGGAGATGATAGGTATTTACTTATCTGTGCTGTATTTTTTTCTTCAAGAGAAATTAGGCTTGCTTGTATAGTTGTTTCAAGTTGTTGCTAGGCATTCTTCTGCTGAGTGAATGAGTGATTCTATGCTATCAGCTCTGTCAGGCAGGGTACTCAGTTTGTTTAGCTTAGGAAAACATAATGGACATAGACAAGGGAATATATCTGATTTTTTTTGGATCAGCTAGGCTTTTGTTTAAGATTAAGCAGTAAGGTGGGGTTGATTGTCACATAGGTGGCATTTGATGTTATTTTATCTTTCATTGATGGTTTCAAGACATCTGAAACATGCAGGAGTCTGGGAGGTCATTGGTAGAGATTATCCTTTTGTTGTTTCATTAGTTAATTAATTAATTAAGTTAATTAAGTTAATTTAATCAGTTGTTAAGTGGAATTTGGAATGCCTAAAGAATGGGGGAAGAGTCTGGGAAGCCTAATGCAGGCATAAACACACTTGCATGGGGATTCCCAAAGCCTTTCCATGTGCCATGATATATCCAATGCTTTGTTTCCTGCCGCATAGGCTTATAGGCCTGCCTCTACCCCGTCACAATTGTGCACTTATTTGTCAAAGCTGCTCAGGGTTCAGGAGGTCTAGGCAGGGAATGAGGACAGGCCGTTCTGTTTTTGGGCCATGTGGCACAATTGAGAAGAAGAAATCCTGCTGCTTTTCCTTTTGTCGCTTAGCCTTAGTTCCCCAAGTGTTAGCTGTGCTAACACTGCTAATGCTGGGGAGCTAAAGCTGGTGCTAGCAAAGAGAACAAATCCTGCTGCTTTTTTCTCATTGCAAGCCTTAGTTCCCCAAGCATTAGCAGCAGAATTTATTCTGCTTCATGTGGCCCAAACAACAGCAAGCAATAGAGCGGTCTGTCTTCCTTCCCAAGCCTGACTTCTGAGCTACTTTCAAAAAGGTAAATGAATGAATAGTTACAGGCAGTGTGTGGAATCCAGTGGGCTAGCAAAGCAGGCCCAGTGCCTGTGGGAACCAGGTGGGACAGTATGGAAGGAAAATAGGTGGGTGGATGTAGTTCGTCATAAGAGCAAATGACCATGGGGATGCTGCACACATTGTAACTTTAAAACAGGGTGGTATGTAGCTTTTGGGAGGCTTATTGTAATTTCAAAGTCATTAAATGACCTATCATACCTCAAGGACTATCTGTATAGAAAGTCACTTAAGCTGTATTTCTATTTGGTTGATAACATGGTGTTTTAAATTCATTTATGTATCTATCACTTTATTGCAATCTGCCTTGATATTTTTTAGAATTAATGGAAATATAAGCTTTAGGCAGACTCTATGCACTACTTTTTCAAATCCAAAACATGATTTGAACTGTGCTTTGAAATTCTAAGACATCAGTATAAATAGCAACATATTTCTTACAGAATGCCAACTTTGTTCCTTAACTATTCTCTTAAGAATAATTTATTGCTTTTCTTTTTGTGATAGATTAGTTACTGGAGTGAATTGATTTTGGTTAAATCTTTGTTTCTTTTCACTCACAAAATTTCCTTTGTCACCAATTGCCACTTCTCTGCCAGAAAACATAATAAACCTCCTGTATTTAACAGTATACCATGTTTCTCCAACAATACGTCCTCCCCCAATAGGAAGACCCAGCATATTTTATTGGCATAAAATCAAATTAAGCCCCTCCCCCCAAATTAAGGCCTATATTAAACATGCGAAATGAGGGATAATGGCAAGGGGGCTTGCCGTTAGAAAGTCCTCTTGTTGCATACCTGGATATAGTGCTGCCTGCGTTGACTTTGGCATTGGTGGGGCACTTCGTATCGTGAGACCTTCCTCCACCATTGCTTTCCCTTCTCTCTTGCTGCTGTGGTGTTTAGAGCAATGCCATGGCATTTGGCACAGCCACACACAGCCAACCAGGGCTTCTCCCTGTAACCAGAGCCGGGCGGAGACACTTGGCTTCAGGCGCTCCTGTCGCCACTTTCCCTTTGCTTTTGAAGGTAAAGGCAATTATTTTAAAAATGATGCCCTACTATAGCATAGCCTCCCCTGTCCGAGAGGGCAGCCCCACCCCATGTGGGGAGGCGAATCTCCTGGGGCCATAGCGCAGGATCACTCCCCCGGGAGAAGCGCCCAGCTGTCATTCCTGCCTGGTGCCGGACAGAGCGCAAAGAACTTCGCCTGGGGCACCCAGCGCAGCTGACAGGCAGGCCCTCCTTCCCAGTGGTGGAGCTCTCACCAAGGCAGTGAGCACCTTCCTGCCAGACCCTCTGCTCATCCCACCAGGGCTGTGCCAGAGCCATACGGGCTGGGCAGAGCCAGGAAAGTGAGCCGCGGGTGTGCGCCTGCCTGCCAAGCAAAAGAGCCGGGCTGACCTGAGCTTGGCTTCCTTCCCAAGTCCCTCCAATGCGAACCCGAAGGGGCCACCAGGGGAGGCCACACAAGACAATGATAGAGCCCACCCATCCATAAAGAGGGAGGCAAGGCGACTCGTCCTCCTCCTCTGAGCTGAGCCCCGCCAAGTCAGTGCCTCTGCCTGATGCCCATTCCGCTGCAGCGTTTGGAGCTGCCGTGTCCTGTCCGTGGATGGGTGGGTGCTATCACTGCCTCAGGCAGCCTCTCCCAGTGGCCCCTTCGGGTTCATGCTTGAGAAGGAAGGAAAGCTCAGGTCGGCCCAGCTCTTTTGCTTGTCTCCGCCGGGCTCCGGTTGCAGGGAGGAGCCCTGGCTGGTTGTGCATGCCTGCGCCAAATGCCACGGTGTTGCTCTAAACGTGGCAGCAAGGGAGAAGGGAAAGCAATGATGGAGAAAGGTCTCACAATACAAAGT
Source organism: Laticauda colubrina (assembly GCA_015471245.1). Lineage (NCBI taxonomy): Eukaryota > Metazoa > Chordata > Lepidosauria > Squamata > Elapidae > Laticauda > Laticauda colubrina. Next base: position 21,717,917 of record BLBF01000019.1, read on the forward strand.
GCCCCATCAACTCCGAGGTAAACATCCAAGCTGTCGCTGCCCACCCAGACAAGGATGCAAGGGGGGGGAATTAAGACACCCCTGAAAAGACGGCCTAGCTGTTTTTTCGGGGGTCAAAAAAAAAGGCCCGCCCTTATTATGTGAGAAACACGGTAATAGATGACAGCCTTTGTAATAGTCTTCCCCTATTTTATAATCATCAATAATCTTCATTTTCAAATATCCAGTCAACTGCTAAGAGGAGCCAATGATTGTGAAAATTATGGACGTACCATAATTGATAGATGAGAAGAGTTAGAATTCCTTTTGCCTGGCAAAGTAATCAACCATCATTATTTGGGCTTTATTAAGAACTGAGAGGTTTTTGTTTTTAAATTGCATTGAATCAACAGGACATGTCCAAACTTTTACACCTGTTATGTTGACTTTTCTCAATCTGCAAACAGCTGAAATAAAATAAAAGTCTGCATGTTACTTTGCCAAGGGCGTTATATTTAATTTTGTCCAGAAGAGAAGTTGTGTCAGCAAAAGTTTCTATCATGAAGAGAACCTTACAATTTGACTCGGGTACCAAAATGTTTGCATGCAATTGAATATATGTATATGTCAATAGTAATAACAAATAATAATCAATATTATGTTATCACTGGGAAGAATGATTTCAATATAAACTTTCTATACAAAGCTAACATTGCTCCAAAGCACTTAGCAACAGTGTTAGTATGAAAAGTTAAGAGCCATATAGCAGCTAACTAAATCACCATGTCAAAAGCACATGTGACTTGAGTACCATATTCCATTGCAATTTATTCCAGTTTCCTCATTACTTTCTGTCGGCCAATATAAGAAAAGAATTACTCCTGATGTGTAAAGAATTACTTCTGATGTATAAAGAATGAGGAATGGCGAAAAGACTTAAGATTCCTATATTGTGGAAATGAAGATAGAATCTCCATAAAATCCAAATAAGGAAATCTTTCTCCTCTGAATTCAATTGTAGTTACTAGGCGACTGCAGTTGTTAAATGAATCATGTGATTAAGCTAAACTGGCTTTCCATATTGATTTTGCTTTGTTGGAAATCAGCTGGGAAAGTTACAAATGGTGATCACATGATCCTGGGACAATGCAATAAACATCTGCCAGTTGCCAAGTGCTCGAAGTTTGGTCATGTGACCATGGGGATGTTACAATTGTGTGATAAAGTCATAAATCATTTTTTTCAGTACCATAACTTTGACTATCACTAAATGAATGGTTGTAAATTGAGGACTTTCTGTAGATACAGTAAATATAGATGACCATATCTTTCTTGATCAATACAGCGTAGATTACTAGGGATTTCTACAACATCCTGAATTACTGTGTATTAAACTTGGAACCTAGTATATATTAACTAATTCTGAATATTTAGGGTTATTTTCTAGGGCTGTCCTGGAAAATTAGGTGTTACTAGTGCTGATATGATCTGGTTCATGCCTTATTCAAGTAGCTACAGCTAAAAAAAGCTTATGGGCCATGGATCAACCTGTCTTATCTCATGGCGTTAACTTGTATTTTTCTATATGCTTTTGATAAGCACTACTATCATAGGGCTTGTGTTTGGCAGCTATTGGTTGTTTATTCTTAATTCTTAAACTGACTTGTATTTGCAGGATAGTTTTGAGGGTAGAACAAAGTAAAACATCTGCTTTGAGCTCCACAGAGCATAAATGAAATGAATCATATGTCCTTTTTTTTTTACTGGGGTCCAATTAGAATATCAGATTTTGAAGTTCTAATACTCTATTGTTTCATACTTGCAGGAAGAATTTGGCACACATAAATATTTTTGCAAAAAAAAAAATCTTTTAAAAAGCATAGACTACCAAAATTCTCTTGGCATTGTGGAAGCATCTTGGAAGCAGATAAAAAACCACCAAAAGACTCGTTGATCCAAGGAAAACAAGGTTTTATTCACGTGTCTGCAGAGACGGGTCCCCTCAGGCATTGAAGGAACACAGAGCAAAATTCAGGCAGCATTTTTATTCCCTCTTACGAGGGCTTGGCTCAAATTCTTTCTGTTTTCAAATTGATACATATATTTCGAAGGTTCATACT
>BLBF01000019.1:21744573-21790637 GCA_015471245.1 Laticauda colubrina
ACGAGCAGAAGCACCACCGCCAGGAGCAGCATCAGCAGAGTAAGCACCAGCAGAAGCACCAGCAGCAGGAGCAGCGCCCGCAGAAGCTCCAGCACCAGAAGAGCGAGCCCAAGCAGCAGAAGCCCCAGCAGAAGCAGAGTCAGGGACAGGGGGCGGGAGGGTGGCCCTGTCCCTCTTGCCAGGGATGGCGGCAGGTTGCTGAGGCTTTCGCTTCTTCCCCATGGTTGTGGGGTTGCTGGCTGGCAAGGGAGGTTGGCAGGCACCAAGGCTGGCAGGAAGGCTGGCAGGAAGGCTGGCAGGAAGGCAGGCAGGCACCAAGGCTGGCAGGCAGACTGGCTGGCAGGGAGGCTGGAAGGCAGGCTGGCAGCAAGGCTGGCATGCAGGCAGAGAACAAGGCTGGCAGGGAGGCTGGCCAGGAGGCTGGCCAGGAGGCTGGGAGGCAGGCTGGGGGGCAGGCTGGCAGCAAGGCTTGCAGGCAGGCAGGCAGGCAGGGCAGGCAAGGACTTGATTTATCCGGCAGCAGGTCTTTCCTCCGAATGGTGACCTGCTTGGGAGCTGCTTCCCTTTATATCCGCGGGGCTTAGCAATGCACCCCTCCGCATGCGCAATTAACGCTCGGCATCCGTTCGGCTTCCGCTGTGCATCCGCTAGGCTTCCACTGTGCATCCGCTTTATCCGCTCTGCATCCGCTCTGCATCCGCTGTATCCGTTCTGCGTCCGCTTTGCTGAGGCCCCCCGGAAGTCTCGCAGATGTGCCATCCGCTCTCATTCGCTTCCATCCAATGGGCTTCCGTTCCGCATCCGCTTTCCATCCGCTCTCCTCCCCGCATCCGTTCCTTTCCGTGTTGTCTGCTCCGGTTATGCAAATTTTTGCCCCTTTTGAGAGCGGATAACAACGGATGGAACATTTTTCTCATCTGTTGTGTCCTTTTTAAAAACGTTTTGCATCCGTTGGGCAGTGTGACAGGGCCTTAAGTGAGACACTTATTAAGTGAATTTTGCCCCATTTTATGACCTTTTTTGCCATAATTGTTAAATGTATCATTGCAGTTGTTAAGTTAGTAGCACAGTTGTTAAGAGAATGTGGCTTCCCCACTGATTGTTTTTCAGAAAGTTACAAAAGCTGACTGGATGCCAGCAAGCAAATTTGGAATTTTGAAAACATGTTACAAGAGCAAAATGATATAAATATCATTGATATCTTTTGTTAATAGTCTGCTGGGCAAAGCCACTCCGCTGAAGGAACGTTTATTCATATAATCCTCTAACCAATAGAATGCCCACCCCAGCTTCTTTTGTTTTTTTCTGGACAGACACATTTTAAAATCAAATTGGTTATGTATGGCCTTATGTATAAATCACCAGTATTATCTGGTGATAAAGCAACTAAATTATTTTGAAGAAAGGAAATTCTGATTTCTGAAAGTAAGTTTGATGTGTATGTTAATAATGAAGAGTCTTAAACGATTACCAATTTCCAGAATTAATTTTACATTTTATCAACACTCTTTGCTATGATGGAAATGGATGAAAATAGGATACGTACAAGTCATCTATCACTTTTATCTAGTGAATTATATCCCAGTGGCCATGTTGGCTGAAATTCTAAGAATTATCATTTCCAGTGCCTTGTATCTTGTCTGAAAACCCATTCAGAGATGAAAAGATGTGTTGCAATGTGAGAAATTCTTTAGTGTCACTTAGGATTATAAACCAGGATATAAAAATCTTAATTTACCATGGTTACAAACAGGGGTGTACTTCAAAAATTTTAGCAACTGGTTCTCTGCCCAGTTGCTGGCTGAGCATGGCCAAGGTGGGCATGGCCTAGTCAGCCTCCTGTACTATGGGGAGGATGTTTTTGTCCTCCCTGGGCTCTTGAGGTTGGAAATGGGCCCATTTCTGGCCTTCCGGAACTTTTGGGAGGCCCATTTTTTGTATTCCCGAACCTCTGCATGTGCCTTGCACTTACTTGGCATCCAAAATAGGCTGCATGGGACTCCTGAGAGCGGTGGCTGGGGCCAGCCAGGCCATTAAATTAGCTATGAGTTCACTTGAACCAGTAGCAACCCACCCCTGGTTACAAATCTTGGCTACCTATTTTAATTCTATGTGAATGTTGCATGAACTCAGTCACATTCCAACTTTATCCAAGAGATATAATAGGGCAGGAAAAAGCTGTCCTAGTTCTTGTTGCCTACCATTAAACTAACCAACAATAAAAATCTAAAACTTCTGTTTCAAAGAGTTTTTGAAATGAGAGGAAGATGTTCCTGTGTGTTGAGAGAAATTTTGCATTAATCAAACAAGATAGTTTTGGCATCAACCTGTTATTGAAGATTGCAGAGGAGGCAAACACTGAAATCAGTTCTGGTAACAAACTCCCCATCAAGCATTTATCTAGTCCAGGGGTGTCACACTCGCAGCCCGGAGGCCAGATGCCTCACGTGCTGGCCCTGTCCTCGCCCAGTTTAGTGAAGGGGAAAATCATCCCGATACGTCATGTGACACTGCCATGATGACGCGAATTTGACACCTCTGATTTTGTCGTATGAGTAACTGGTAGGCAGTTTAGTTTTTTAATGCCATCTTCACCAAAAAATAAATACCTTAAGAGCACCACAAATCTCAACTGTATCCGCATCATCCACAACAGTTATTCGGAAGTTTGGAGTCTGTAGAAGTTCTTTGAAAAGGAGGCCATTTTCCAATATTTTACACCCTGTTTTGGTTGGGAAGTAGGGAGAGGAAAAGGTGAAAATTGCTTATATCATTTAGTTATCATCTCAGCATTTCCAAGCAGGAAACAAAAAAAAAAAAACTTTTACACAACACAATTAAAAATGAATCTATTGAATCTTCAGCACACCTTCAAATCCTTCCTGATTCCATAGCAACTGTCAATTCATATCAGAATAGCTGAGATAGGATTCCAGTAAGAGATGAAAAACGAACCAAGAAATCTTTAGAGGTCTCAATCATCTAGGTTGTGGTTGTTCTCAAGGTGCTTTTCTAAAAGTCAAGTGAACTGGACTTCCTTGCATTTTCCCTTGAAAACATTTCATTTTTTATCCAACAAGGTTCAGAAGAGTCAGAACTGAAGAAGTTTTTGGATGAGAAATGAAATGTTTTCAAGGAAAAAAACCAAAAAGGCCAGTTGCCTTTTGGAAAAGCATATTTGGGGAAAATCTATAAGATTAGTACCTGATGATTCTTGTATATATGTTCAATTCTATGCTGTCTGGTCATATTTTATTTCTGGTTGCATTTGATGTAGGTTCTTACTATTAAAGGCCTCTTTTTTATATCTGTGTATTATAGTGAATAAAATATAAAGAAACCATTTTATCCTTTGGCTAATACTGGATCAGTCAATACAAAACATATTTCATACCTCTAGCATTCTGATTTATCAAAGAAACATACTACTGACAAAACAGGTGTATTTGAGATACAATGGCAATACATAAGACCTGATTTCTCAGCTATAAGACAAAAACACATGGAGAATTTGGAGGGCCTTGATATACCGTAAGTCAAGCTATTGTATCATATTGCTATGCTTGTATGATAGTTAGACTCATTGAACCTCAATAGAATTTCCTTTTAAGTGCGCCTACCTTGGATTACACTATTCCCTATATAATTCAATCTGTTATTCTCTGGATGCCTTGACCCAATAACTTCCAGGATTTCAATCCTGGTTAAGTATTCTAAAATTATAGTCCCAAGGGCTATACTTGGAGGGCTTCTGTTTGAAGAAATCTGCTTTAAGATCAAATCTGGATCGGTCACAGGGACCAGAGATTGATTCTGTTATGCTTTTGAACTCATGCCCATCTTCAGGGAACTTCTCTCAACTGGAATATGTGTTTTGGCTCCTAAGTACTTGAAAAGCTGATAGTAAATCAGCACTACTGTTAACCGACAAGGCTTCAATCATTTCTCTGGCTTTACAATGTTACTGAAATGAAAAACAAAATGAAACTTTATTGAGAGCAAAATGTTATTGCAATGGCACTGCAGAGCAGTGGCAGAGGCATATGCAGCAGTAGTCATGGCTTTAGAATGGGAGGCATGATTTGGCAATCAAAATTTTGATTCTTTTTATACATATATAATCGGGTGGGATTCAAATTTCTTAACAACCGGTTCTGTGGGTATAGCCTAATTTGTGGGTGTGGCTTGGTAGTCATGTGACTAGGTAGGCATGGCTTGTATGTAAATACTGTAACTCACAACACACCATGTATGTAAATATTGATTTTTTTTATATAAAAAAAGAACAACTTTTACCCAAAAGCAGACAAAGCAGGCAGGCAGATTGAATTGCTCACAGAATCACAGTTTAACTAAGAGATCTATCTATCTGCAATCAACTTCTTGAGTCTCCACTTCAGTCCTAAAGAAGATTCAGCTCTGCTTTTAGGATTTCCTGCTTTCTAGCCAATCTAAATCTCCTGGCAGAGCAGAACAGCTAACGGTCAGGGGGAAAAAAGGAAAAATAGCAACTTACAAAGCAGGCAAGTCGGATGGCTCGCATGTCAGGTAAGAAGTGAGTGGGCGGGGAGGGGTGGGGTCAGCCAGTGGAGTGATTTGCCGGTTCTCCAAACTGGGGACAATTGTGTGTGCCAATATCATCTTTTTGATGATATTGTCAGTATCATCAAAATACTATCAGTATTTTGATAGTATCATTCGGTTCAATGACACTTGCTTGTTACTAATCCATGGATAGCATTACAGACCAAATATGAACAAAAGCAGGAAATACTGAGGATTGGGGAAAATTAAAATGGAGGTATTTATTGAAAAGCATGGTATTTTTTGAAACTTACCTATTGTGGTTTCACAGAATTTCTCTGCAGCTACTTCATTGGCAATGTTTGCTCCCATCAACACACTGATATCTATTTCCATTTTTTCCCGGATTACATCAGAGATGAGTCTGAGTCCCTCAGGGCCTTCATCTATACCCTGCAAGAAACAAAGGAAGGCAGTGATTACAGTTGATAATTTTTTTAAAAGAATATCAGTCAATAATGCTTTGGTTTTTTTCCAGTAATCTTTATTCAATTTTCAGAAGTTTTATAAACATAAAATTATATACACGACTGTGTCAATGTCAAGACATCATTTACATTTCGTTATCTTATTTTTATACATACTATCTTACATTACAATCACATTTTCTTTTCCTTATTCTTATTCCAAATTTACATCACATATTTTCATCATATATTTCTATTTATTCTTCAATCAATATACATATAATTTCCTATTCTTAATCAAAGCATTGTTTTTCTTCTTATTCTTAAGCCATGCATACCAAGCATCCCATACTTTATAGTATATAGATTCCTCTATCTTTTAGTTTTAGAGTCAGCCTATCCATTTCTGCAGTCTAATATTTTCTTTATGACTGCTCCCTCTGATAGTATATTTCCTTGTTTCCAAGATTGTGCATATGAGATCTTAGCAGCAGTTAACATATGCATCATAAAATATTTATCCTTTTTACTATATTTCCCTTTTATTATACCTGATAAAAATAGTTCTGATTGAAATTAAATCTTTTGTTTTATTATTTCTTCTAACATAGTCAAATTGTATTCCAATATTTTTTGACTTCCGGGCAGGTCCACCACATATGGAAGTAGGTATCCCTTTCTTTCTTGCACTTCCAACATCCTGGGTTTTGATTGGCAAACATTTTTGCTAACCTTGCAGGGGGTAAGTGTCACCTGTAAAACATTTTGTACATGTTTTCTCTATACGCTGTAGACATAGTTAATTTATAATTTGACCTCCACATTCTTTCCCAATGTTCCAGATCTATATTGTGTTCCCATTTTTCGCCCATGCTATCATTGTTTCCTTAACTACCTCCTCTTCCATCTTAAAATTTAAAAGGAAATTGTATATTTTAGATATCTTTTTTTCCTGTTCCTTGTAGGATTTCATCTAATTATTGCTTATCCAAATAAAAACCGGATTCTATTTCATCCTTTTTATACCTTGCCTATACTTGCATATATGGCCACCAGCCTATATCTATATTTTGTCATTTTATAGTTTTTAATCTTCCTTGTTCATCTAACAGATCTTTGTAGTTCCTCATTTTCACCAGATCCATTGTATTCAGATAAATTAGTGCCTCCTTCGTTGACAGCCAGCATAGTATTTTAAGATAATGGTTCTTCTTGATTTTACTCCATATCTGAATTAATGCATCTCTAATTTTATATCTCTGAAAATAGGAATGTTGCTTATTTTTTCTGTTCCATAGGAAACAGTGCCACCCTCTTTGCAGATCATGGCCTTCTATTAACAATATTATTTTATTTTCTAGGTTGATCCAATCTTTAATCCATACCATGGTTGTGGCCTGGTAGTACATTTCCCAATCTGGGAGTCCAAAGGGTGTGTCTCATAATATTCTAATGGTAACATTCATTACCATTCTAGTATTGGTTTTAATTTTTCTACTTGGCAGCAATCCATTCTGATCTCTATGTATAATATGATTTAATATTCGTTTAAGCCAGTGGTCCCCAGCCTTTTTTGTACCAGGGACTGGTTTCACGATTATTCATTCTTCCACGGACTGGTACCTGAGTAACGTGAGACTCCACCGCCATCAGGACGGCTCTTCGTTCGAAGCTGCCCCCCCCCTTTAACAAAACTAAGGTGTGAGGATTCCTTCAGCACCCAAACGCCGCTTTCCAACCGAAAACCCGGAAGCAACCGAAAACCCGGGAGCACCGTCGAAACAAGATGGCGGTGCCCAAGCTTTGTGGCCCAGTACAAAATGATCCATGGACTGGTACCGGTCCGGGGACCGGTGGTTGGGGACCCCTGCTTTAAGCCTTTCTGCCATTATGGTCATAAATATCTTATAGTCAACATTCAATAATGATATGGGCCTATAATTTTGGATTTGCTGATGGTTTGAGTCCTCTTTTGGGATTAATGCTATATTACCACAATTTGGGTAAATTCACTGTCGCTAGGGCTTTATTGTATAAATCTAACAGTTGTGTTTCATCACTTCCTTGCTTTTTCCTGGGAGTGCAGCTAGCCTTTTCCCTTTTAAATACAGTTGAATATTCTGTTATATCCTCCTACCTATATAATTCCTCAAAGAAAGTTTTGATAATATGTTTTTTCTTTTCCATTTGGTATTGTAATGTATCGTCAGCATCTTTCAAATGCTGGATTGATCTCTCCTTTTCTTTCTTTAATTTATAGGCGAGTCACCTTCCTGGCTTGTTTGCATGTTCAAAGTAATTTTGTTTCAACTTTCTCATATCTTGTATCCATTCTTCCTGCATCAGCATATTTCAGTTTATGTCTAGTCATAACTCTTTCTTCATTTATTGCTTTATTATGCAGTTCTTTTTGTAGTATTTTTTCTAATTCCATGAGTATATTTTGCAATCCGATTTGTTTTTCCTTCTTTTCTTTACGTCTTTGTGTAGTGTATGAAATTGTTAAACTTCTTATGTATGCCTTCATGATGTCCCATAGGTTCTGAGCTGACGTTTGCTGTTATTTTTTTAAAAAGTTCTCTAAATCCCCTTCCATCATCTTAACACATTTTCTTTTAAAATTTCCTGATTTAACATCCATCGTCTTTTCTTTTTCAATCCTTTCCAACTAATTTTAATAGGGTTGAAGTCTGCCCATGTATTTATTTCAATTTCTACTTCCCTTATATTTTACTCTATTTCAATATTTATCCATATCATATCTAATCGTGACTATGATTTATGTGGTGTCAAATAGTAAGTATATTGTTTTTTGTCTGGGTTCATTTCTCTCCATATGTCTCTTCGTCACAATTCATTTGTCATTTGATAGAATATTTTTGGTAGTCTTTTCCTTTTTTTCTTGTCTCTGTTACTCACATCATCTTTTTTGGGGTTCACTATTGCACTGAAATTAGCTACCAGACATATGTTTTCATACTCCAACTCTTAAATTTCCTGTATAATTTATTATGAAATTCTTTCTGTTTTTCATTGTGCATATATGACTGTTAATACTTTCTTATAGTTTGCAAATATTTCCAGCATTAGAATTCTACCCTCCTCATCTGCATAGACCTGTTTAGATTGCGACTGCTTTCTAATATATACTGCCATTCCCCCCTTTTTTTGTTGAGCCAGAGATACATATAATTCCCCCGGTTTTGTTGATTCCAATAGTTTGCTATGGTGTCCTTGTATATGTGTTTCCTGAAGGCATATAATATCTATATTTTATTAATATTTTTCCTTTTTATTGGTGAGTTTAAGCTGTTGATATTAATGGAGATTAATTTCTTCTTCCATCCTACTTTATGTGTGTTATTAACATCTATTTACTCTTGTTTTTCTTTGATGCATTGTTCTTACGCCCTCTCTTTGGTTTTGGTTTCTTCCGGTTCTCTTTTCCTCTTGCTGTTCTGTTTCCTCTTGCTCTACTTCTCTTTCCTCTGACTGTTCTTTCTGGCTCCTACTCTCAATTTCTTTACTGGCTTGATCTTCTTCTGATGTCACATAGAGATCGAAAAATTCCCTTGCCTTGTCTATGCTGTCTATTTTAAACTTTTTGTCCTGCCACGATATCAGCATCCCTTCTGGGATGAGCCATCTAAATAGGATGTTATGTTTGTTCAACTGTGAAGCCAAAAATCGATAGTTCTATGCTCTCTTATTCTTCTTGGAATTTGTTTTAGAGTCACAGTTTCTACTCCCTTAAAAACCAATGGCTCATCTCTTGTTATTTTATATATCTTGTCCCTTATTAATTTCTTTGATAATCTTATGTGGTAATTTGAATCTTATGTGGTAGTTTGAAGCGTCTATTATTGGTATATATTCTGTATACCTTATTGATTTATCTTCGGATCTCTTATCCATCCCTTTGTAATGCCTCTGCCAGTAGATCTGACATTATTTTAGGTAGGTCTTTTCCTCTTTCTTCCACCATGTTCTCAAATCTAAGAAAAAAATCAGCTTTCCCCATCTCCAGGTAGGAAATTGCTTCTTCTAATTTCTTGAGGTTTTTTTTTCCCATTAGTTTCTGTTCAATCGTGTCCATCTTCTTATCTGTCTGTTCAACCTTTGTTTCTACCACCTTTTTATTTTGCTCTGTCTTGTCTATTGCCTGTTGGATTGTTCCTATTTTGTCATCTAGTTTCCATATTTCTCCTTTCATCTCCACCATTTCGCTTTTAAAGACTTTGTGATTTCTTGTTATCGTGTCTTGGGTTCTCATCATAGTTTCTTGTACTGTCATAGGTGCTGCTAGTATTGTCTGCATATTTGGTGCAGGATTTGTCTTCTCAGAGCTCAGCATACCCTCAATTGTCCTGTTGGTGATGCTGTTGTCAGTGTTGGGTTGGACGCTGTTTTCTTCCCAATTTTAGTAACAGTTGTGGTAGTAGACATCTTAAGATTTCCTGAAATTCCTGAAAGATCTTTCAATATAATCATCCAGAAAATTGACCTCCAGAAAATGTCAAACTATGTTAGTTTTTCAATCTAAGTATCATAAACTAGTCACTACAGTTCAGGTATATATTAGTTATTAAGAATCTAAAAAATCTAAAAAGGATTTGAATAATATAGAAATATTATCCAAGTCGATCTTACTACTATGCCTTTCTGTATATTATATCTCCCTTTATCTTTGTTTAGTTATACAATTCAATCATAAATTTAAGGAAGATAAAATCTAAGGTATTAAATGTAACTATGCATATATAAATATAAAAAGTATAAATATAAGTATAAATGTATTTGTATAAATATAACTATAATTATCAAGGATATGATAATATCAAGGATATGATAATATCAAGGATATGATAAATATCAAGGAAATATAGTCAATGTACTTCTATTAACTACTTTATCTGACTATTAAGATTGTAATTAATAATTTAACATATATAATATAAATAGGGTAGGGTAGGTAAAGTAGTTACTTTTAACTTCCAGCTTCTCATAGCTTTTGATCTGGTTGTTTATTTCCTCCCCGTAGAGGTCAGATATTTGTTTTTTAAGCTTTCGCGGGTACTTACATGTGTGCTGTTCAGCTTCCTTCAGATATTATCCCACGTCATTGTAGTGCTTTTAAAGTTGTAGCAACATTTCAGCAGAATCTCATCTGCCATCATCAGGCTTCTGTATGGATGTGGGTCCGGGTCTCACAGCCGTTGGTTTAAAATTTGAGGCTAGCCTATCCTGATTGGTTGGGAGTCTTGGTCTGTGTTTATTGGACTTGGAGTTTATTTGATTGGTGTTTCTGGTTTCTTCTGTCTGTTTTGTGGCTTTGATTGGCTGGCCACACTCTGTTCCTGTGTTGGAGGCTTTCAGTGCAGCTTGGCTTCGTGTGAAAGGATGGCTGTTATCTCCTAGGAAGCTAGGTTTCACCTGGGTGCCTGGTGAGGGGGTGTTTGAGCTGGAGGCATCAGAAGGAGTCTGTTTGTGCTCAGGTGTTTGCCTGGCTTGTGGTGGAGAGATCTTTCTATTTGAGAGTGCAAGCTTCCAGTCTGCTGGAATCATCTCTTCTATTCATGCTTTCAGGTCTTTTTTCAATCTCTATGGCTTCTCTGATGATTCGGTGGCTGGGGTTTTCTAGAGTGGCTAGGGTTTTAGTGCCATTGAAGTTGCTGTTGTGACCTGTGGTTTTCATGTGTTGGACTAGTGAGGAGGTGTGTTCCAGCTTTTTTACTGCATTTTTGTGTTCATCCAGGTGGGTACTTATTCTTCTATTGGTCTGTCCAATGTATGTGGCCGGGCATGATGCACAGGGAACTTCGTATATGCCTTGGTTTTCCAGGTCAATTTTATCTTTGGGGTTTCTAAGGATGGCTGCTATTTTTTTGTCTGTTTTGAAGGCAGTCTTGATGTGATGCCTGTGTAGTATCTTTTTGATTTTGTCTGTAGTACCTCTTATGTAGGGCAGGACAGCTGTTCCATAGGTCTGTTGATCTTCTAGGTCTTTGTTATGTCTTGGTGTGTTTTTGTGGATTAGGCTGGTGATTTTGTTTTTGTGGAAGCCGTTGGCTGTCAATACTTTATTCAGGGTGCATAATTCAGTCTTTATATGTGTCTTGTCTGCCAGGCGTTTGGTTCTGGTGATTAGTGTTTTGGCCACGGAATTTATCTGTGCTGGGTGATGGTGGGATTGGGCGTTAAGGTAGCGGTTGGTGTGTGTTTTCTTCTGGTATATGGTGTGTCCTAGTGTGCCATCTGTTCTTTTGTAGATTAATACATCTAGGAATGGTAGTTGTTTATTTCAGTTTCCATGGTGAACTTGATTTTGGGGTGTGTGCTGTTTAGGTGTGTTAGGAAATTGTTTAGGTTTTCTTTTCCATGGGGCCAAATCACAAATGTGTCATCGATGTATCTTAGCCATAGTTTGGGTTTGTGGATGGCATTAGCCAAGGCTCTGGATTCGAATTTTTCCATGAACAGGTTTGCAATATATATATATATATAAATAATATATATATATATATAAAATCAGTTTAAATGTATTTAATTATCCCATATAAATTGTGTGTCTAATAGGTAAGTCAATTCATCAAGTAGTATAAAAAACAAAATATATGGTATAAAATAGTTATTGTTACAGATATTTGTATATACTGTTTAAATATTTGAACACTTAAGTAGTCTACAGATATTAGTCAATTCCCACTTCTTCCTTCTTTCCCACTCGTCAAATTGCTCTCCACACTTCCATTTCATCAACAGTCTTTAAATGCTTAGTCTCTATCTCTCTCAATTTGCATAATTACTACTCTCCTTCAGGATGGTTCCTCTTCTTTATTCCTCCACTCTGAAGAACTCCCAACTATTGTCTCTGATATCTCTTCAATTCTTAGAATCAGTTCAATATTCAAAAAAGTTTTTTATAGAATTTTAAAGTTATATGTTCATAGGTTTTGTTCCTCTTTGGTTCTTCCAAGCCTCCTCTCCTTCTGAGTGTCAAACTGATGTCTCATGCTGATTTCCACTTTCCCACTTCCCAGAGATGGCTGTGATGGCTTCCGACCTGCCATAAATGCCAGGTTTCTTGCACACCAGTTTTAAGGGGTTTCCTCTCATCATAGCAGAAGGTTGCCTTCCTCCTCGCTACCCTTCAGGCTTCCCCTCTAATTCATGTTTCTATCCAGGACCCAAGATGCCCCAAAAAACTCTCAAGTACGAAAAATCAGACACAGGAGAATGGAGATCGTTCTCCTTGCTCTGCACCACTGCGATGTCACCACTGGAAGTCTCCAGTCAATTACGCTTTGGATGGCCTTTACAATGGCATTTGCATAGCATGAAGAGTTACCATAGTTTTTGGTGTATAAGACACTTTTTTGCTTCCCAAAAGTGGGTGGAAATTTGTGTCTTATACAGCAAATTTTGCCAAAGCCCTGCCCACCCACCAGTCCCTACCCTTTGGCCTCTGCGTCCTAGCAATTTGCCTCCTTGCAGCAAACAGCAAACAGCCTGGTCAGCTTTAGCACAGCCTCATTAGCACAAGCAACTGATTGTCAGTTGGATCTGCCTCCCAACGGTCAGCTGTTTCAGGCTCCAGGGATTGTCATCACCTATTGCCACCTCCACATGCCACATTTTCAGTCACCACATCCCATTTTCAGCCTCTGCGTGCCCCATTTTCAGTCTCCATGTGCCCCATTTTTCATTCTAATCCCAACTACCTGGAATGGACTGAAAATGGGGAGCGCGGAGGCTGAAAATAGGATGCAGAGATCAAAAATAGGGCGCATGGGGGTAGCAATGGGCAATAGCAATCGCTGCAGCCTGAAACATCTGATTGCTGGGAGGCCGATCCAAAAAAATACAGTAAAAATATAGAACATTTCACAGCAAAGCATTTAAGGCTTGGCTGTCAAGGACAGCAATTCCAATAACAAACGACCACAGAACAGAACAAGGTTTTTGTTGTTTTTAATGCATTTAATTATTATAATTATAGTATGATTTTTTTAAATTTTTGATGTGATTAGGAGCTGCCCAGAGATAAATAAATATAAGATGGGCGACTATAGCAATGTTTTAAATAAATAAATAATTTACAAGTGGGAATATACTGTAACTACAGGAATGTCAGTCTCTTCCTGAGCATATGTCGGATTGATCTATCCTATTGCTCAGCACTTGACTGCTCTTAAATATATTCTATCCACCTTCCTACACTCTTAATATGGAAGAGTTGCCTTTTGGTACTTCTATGGGCTGGGTGAATGAGACTTCAGCTCATAGTCAGAATCATTATGGCCAAGGGTATTCCTGATGCTATCCTTGACATTTCACAACCAAAATTCCCTTGTGGGAATTATATTTGTATAGAATTCTTTATCTGCACCTTTATTTAATAGTTATTTAATAAGTCACCCGGAATCAGTTAGTTGAGTTGTAGTCCATGATTCAGTTAGGAGCAGTTATAAAAATTGAATACATAAGTAAATAATTTTAGAGTATCATTTTGTACACAGAAAGAAACATTATCTTATAGGTTGTACCTTAATTAGAGTTATACCAACAGCTTGCTTTGTTAAATGCCTAGTAATTGCATCACAGATTTTATAAATGAACTGGTGGGGAATGACAAAAACCAACAAGTCTGCATCTTTTACAGCTTCAGTCAGATTAGGGACTGCAACCTGGAAAAAAAGTAATTGGGAAAAAAAAAGAAGAATTGTGTAATCATGTTCAGATATCCAATTCACTATCATTTATTTTAAATTGCATTAATAGAAATAGCAAATTCATATAATAAGGCAAAAAGAAAACTATTTGAAAATAGTTTTAAAAAATACACACACCCTGAAAAATATGTTGATAAATTGAATTACAGCAGATGGAACTGTAAAAATGTAGATTTCCAGAATAAATAATTGAATAGCCAAGATGTTAATATCTGCATATCCAACTGACCATAGTAGCAAATTATAAATACAAAGAAATAATAAAATTTGGAATATACTTATAACCAAAGCCTTCTAAAAGAAATAATTTTGTGACATGGTTTTGATGAAAGATTTAGAAACAATAGGTTGTGGATAGAAAGAAAATATGATAAGATCTTAGAGAGAGATGTTTGATTATAATTGTATATACCAGGTGTCTCCAACCTTGGCAACTTTCTGACTTGCGGATTTCAACTCCCAGAGTTGAAACTTTACAACTAACAAGAGGATGATTCGAAGCTATTTCTTTTGTATATTTTTTTTGTTTTCTGTTCTTATGTTTTCTCTTTCTTTTTTCTTTTCCTTTATTTTCTTTTTTGATATTACTATATCTTTTCTTTAAATATATTTATTATAGATTTAAAGTATAATAAAAGCTATGCTAAAACTATAAGCACAGCATTCTAATTAAATTATTGGAAAGACTCCTTTAAAGGTAGATACCTTGTGGTTGACTTGTTGTGGTAGATGGCAACTATTTTGAAATTTAACACATATACACGTCAATGAAAACTACTTTATTTTCTTTGATCTCTGGAAAGCTATCTAATTTATCCCCATGAGGTAAAAATAATAAGTCAAGACTGAGATTCTGTAAGGGGTTAGGTAGCCAGTATTCCCATAATAGGTTTGATAGTAGACATTCATGAAAGACCAAAAATTTCCAAAAGAGTTTCTTACTTTCAGAGTGTATGTCATGTGATATCAAAAGAAAGTGTTTTGAGTTATATTAGCCAATGCCCACATATATCTGTATCAATATTTACCACATTTTCTGGTAGTTTATATCCAGGAAGATATTTCACATTCTCATGATCATTATTTATGATATCTGTAAGTTTCCTCCCATTAATAGTTTCTTCAAAAACCCACATTTTCACTGTAGAAGAAAACTTCTGCATTGTTTTTACATTGTTGCCTATTATTTTAGCCACAGCAGACCCCCTAAAAAAATAATTATATGCATTATGAAATATACTTGTATAAAATTTATAAAATATGCAAATATAAAATATGCAACTTGAGAATGAAGAATGAAGAAATGTAATAATCAGATAATAAATAGTTCCAGTTAATTCATGTAATTTTCAGTTGTAGGGCTGTTATTGAAAGAGAAATGTCTTGAGCTCAAACTAGTTGCTAAGCACACACAGTATTTCTCTGTAGCCACGAAACAATATATAAATTTAAAAATTCCTAAGGCTAATGTCCTATGCTGTTCTGAATATGCATTAATCAACATATACATCTCTTTTCATGTTTACTATCGACAAATTCTCACATGGTTTATAGCGGAGTCTATCTTTATAATGATATACACTGTCCACCTCCCTTTTAAAGAGAGATATGCCATTGTTATATTATATTATGCTTTTATGAGATTTTACATAATTTCTACACTGGAAACTGAACTCTGGACACCATTAAGCCAGGAAAGCTCTTAAAACTAATGCACAGTTTATAGCATCTCAAATGCCATTGTCCCATTCCTGATAGAGATTTTTAGCCCCATAGTGAGATTAATGGCCTCACTGATCTCAAGAAATTTAATATAGAACGAAAGTGAATGTATATTACAGCCAGTTTGGTGTAGTGGTTTAGACCAGGGGTCGTCAACTGGTGGTCTGCAAGAAAATTTTGGTGGTCAACAAAGAAATGCCCCTCCAAAGCACTATCCCCAAAGCAATTAATCCAGGCTATGTGGGAGCGCAGGGCTGTGCTGTCCACATAGCTCACTCACCCACTGGTCCTCAACCTTCGGCCAAGCACAAATCTTACCTTGAGTAGACCACACGTGCTGGAACTGGAAGCTAAGACCAATGGTAGGGGAGGGAAATCCACCCCGGAGTGACTTGCTGGTGTTAATGGGAAAGTCGGTCCCCTATTCCAGAGCGGCAGTAGTCACAGGACTGGCCCTTTGGTCATACCAGATCAGCTCCTCCAGTCCATTGCAGGCTGGTGCACCCAGGTGGAGGAGCAACTGCTCCGGGATGACCAAAGGGCCAGTCCTGTGATTACTGCAGCTCTGGAATATGGGACCAACTTTCCCACCAATGTCAGCAAGCCACCATCAGTCAAAATTCATATTAGTGGTCCATGGAATTTAAAATTATGAATTTGGTGGTCTCTGAGGTCTAAAAGGTTAGCAACCCCTGGTTTAGACATCAAGCAAGGTACTGAGAAACCAGGAGTTCCAATCCCATCTTGAGCACAAAGTTAGTGGGTGACTTTAGGTCAGTCACCATCTCTGAGCCTGAGAAAGGAGACAGTTGCAAACTAATTCTGAAAAATCTAGTCAAGGAAACTGCAGGGATTTGTTCAGTCTCTGAGAATCAAGGGGCAGTGGCTATCCATCTCCTATATATAATTAGGATTATATAATTCTGTGTGGCTAACAAAAAAAAGCACATCCAATTATTCAATATATAAATAATATGACACTACATAAAACAGCAGCCAAGAACAATAAACCTCACAGTCAACATAATAAAAAAGTGGACACACCCACAATATCAGGGCCCTAGATTTCAAGTATTTGCAACTCTTTCATCTTTTTCTTTGCAGAAAAAACTCCCCTATTTTGCTCTGTCCAGTGTTGACTTATGGTGACTCCTGGTCTAGTCCCTGTGATTTTCTTGGAAAGATTTCAGAAATAGGTTGCTATTGCCTCCTTCTCTGGACTGAGAGAAACTGGCCTAAGAGCAGCCTTTGTGTTTTAAGAAAGACTAGAACTCACAGTCTCCTGAATTCCAGCCTTGGTATTTTAATCACTACAGTAACTTGGTGCTTCCCTTGTAAAGTAATTTATTGTACTCTGATCCAATTAACAGATAACAAAGGGACTTTGTTATCTGTTAACAAAGAATTGCAAAAGAGCAGATTGTTCCATTTCCTTAGTGTTGAACGTAATCTGCTAATTTTATTTCCAGGAACAAATAGTACAAGTAGTAACATATACTTTTTTTTGCAAATATATAATTGGACTTATATAATCTTATGTCTTTGAAACAGCAAAGTTAGAACTAACAAATCACTGATTATATTGAACAATGTACATGATATTCACTAGCTTTTGTTGCAGAAGATACATCAACAGTAAAACAATAGTGAAGTTTTAAATATTTTGTAAATAGCATTTGAATAGAAATGTCTGAAAGAGACCAAAATAAACTTTCTATTAATTGCTCAATTTACTGAAATAGAGTGTAGAGCCTAATATGTTTTTCTTTCTGATAGTACATTAATCAATACAATGAAATACAAATTTTTCCATGGAAAAATCTAATAAATGCAAACATGTAATTTAAATATATTTTGGAACTCCCTCCACCAATGATTAGCATTGGAGATTAGATTTGATCAGCATCTGGTAGTCTATTCTGGTGACAGAATGTTTATTCGTTAGGAAGACCGAACCTGCCTCTTATGTTATCAAATGTTTAGAAAACTTTTGACAAATTCAACCATGGAGGCTTAAACAGGTAAATAAAAACTTTTTCCTAAGCTCCTAAAGTACCATAGGCACTCCTAATTTCTCTCTCATTTCCACTGAACACAATAGAGAGTCCTTGATTTATGACTGTAATTGAGCCTGTAATTACAGGGGTAAGACTGCTGATCTTGAATATTAAAGGGGTCCCCACTTGACTGTGCCTAATTTTACAACTTTTGCAGCAGTTGTGAAGTGAATTACTATGCTGGTTAAGTGAATACTGCAATGATTAAGGCAATCCATTGTCCACAATGGGTAGTTTTTGCTGGAAATTGAAAGTTGATTATGGGACACTGAAAAAGCCATAAGTGTGAGGCAGTTGCCAAGAACCTAAACTGGATCACATGACTGCAGGAGAACTAACTTGAATCTGGATCATAAGTAGCCCAGGGGAGATCATCATAACTCTGAATGGTCACTATACAACTAGTCATAAGAGGAGACCTACCTGTACAATTTTTCAAATATTTGAGTGAACATTTGAGTGAAAGCATCTTTGAAAACAATATATGTTTTCCATATATTGAAAGGGTAATTAGGTCCTTAACAAACACGCTAGGCTGTTACAATTATTTTTTAATTTTTGAGATATATAGAAAATAAACTGACAACAAAATTAACTTACAAAATTACTCAGTTTTTCCAATTTCATTAAATACATTAGACCAGTGGTCGCCATCTGGTGGGCTGTGAGAAAATGTTGGTGGGGTGCAGAGAAGTACCCCCCAAAGCACCCCCCAAAGCCCGCCCACCCGCTGGCTCCCACCCTTCGGCCAAGCTCAAACCTGCAAAAAGCAGTCCTCACTGGATAGGACGAGGTAATGGCGCTGTTGCAGAAAGAGGGAGTTGGCGGCACAGGCGGACTGAAGCGGCAATGGAGATGGCCGGAAGGTGCAGGCTACTTGCATTTGTACGGAACTCCTGCACCTTCCAGTTTGCCTCTCCTGGGCTGGGCTCTTCCTCAATGGCCGCGATCTGTAGGGACAGCCCGGGACAAGAAAAGTACTGGCTGCTGGTGGTGGGAGGGGACGGAATGGGCAAGTCTGCACTCACTATCGAGTTCAGAGGTCCGGAATGGGACAGTGGGAGCGGCAACAGTTTCCTCGTCCCTCTCAGCACTATGCTTTGCTGCTGCCCTCCCCCCATGGCCCAAGCCATCATTGCCCAGAGAAAGCACAGAAAAAGCGAGCAGAAACAGCTCTTGCTGGGGCGAAAGAGCTGAGGTCAAGGATGGCACAGGCAAGAGAAGATGGAAGCTGCTGCCTTTGAAAAGTGCTGTTTTCTGTTGTCTGTGCCTTCTGATCTCTGCTCTTTCGCTCCAGCGAGAGCTGTTTCTGCTTGTTTTTTTTTCCTTGGGGGGGGCAGCAGAGACGTCAGGGCTGCTCTCCCCCCTCAGCAAGCCAGGCCTGGAGGAACATGAAGAATTGTGAGCGAGCGCTGGAGAAAGGCGTGTTGGAAAAGCCAACACATTTCCAGCATGCTCTCCTCTATCCCAAAGTAAGATTGAGTGCGGGGAAGGGCAAGAGGGAAGGAGGAGCCCAGCTGGCTTTCCTTTGGCATGGGGTTGGGGGGAGAGACCAAATGCCCAGACCAAAAAGGCACTGAGGAAGACGGGCTCCTAATAACCAGCTTGTCTATGCAAGTAAGAGGTCCAGCTTTTCTGGACTCGACATCCCCTCCTTCAGCCTCCACACAGGGAGGGATCCTTCTCTGCTGGGAAACAACAGGAGAAACCTGGAGCCCAGGCTCAGGGAGTCCTCTTCTTATGTGGAGGCTAAAAGGGGGGAGTGCTACCTCGTTATTAGGAGCCCGTTGGCGATTCCAGCCTGGCCCTCCTTCTAACAAACTCCAGGCAGCCACACCTGGCAAAGGAGGAAGAGTCTTCCTCTGACTTGGGGGAGATATGAGATAGCTCTGCTTTTCTTCTATTTGAGGAGGAGCCGGTCCCTCCCCATCCAGCCTCTAGGCACCATGTGGCTTCTTAAATGCTTCCTCTTCCTCCCCAAAGGATAAGAGAGGTTCCTCCTTTCCCTTCACTCTGCTCCACAGTTATGATTAAGCATTTACAATTTTATTATAATTAAATAAGCATTTGTGTGTGTGTGTGTGTGTGTGTATACATAATAAAAATAAATTTTTATTTAATATAAAAATAAAATGTTTATATTAAATATATTATCTTTTTAAAAAAAATCATATTAGTGGTCCTCGGGATTTAAAATTATGAGTTTGATGGTCCCCGAGGTCGAAAAAGTTGGTGACCCCTGCGTTAAACCAAAACAACTAAATGGACATTACCAAGATGATCAATTTGATTATCATTTAACCAACACTGTCAAGACTCCTAATAATTTTGACTACTCTTTTGCTTTTCCCCCCAAAATCTATTACAAATTTTTCCAAGAATTATTTCAGCACAGTGCGACATGAATACATAGGGTTCCAGATGAGAGGTATAACTTAAATTTATATTAGGGCACTTACAAAATTGTATTTTTATGTTCACCCTTTTCTAATGGTTACCAGCATGGAATTTGCCTCTTTTATAGCCAAAGGCCCCTTCTAATTCTGTAATTGACTCTATCCTCTGGAGTTATTTGGTCTGAAATTACAATAAATAAATTACTGTGCCACACAACAAGAAAACCCTTTTTTGCACTCAGTCACTGCAAGAGAAATGCTTTTAAGTTATTCCCATCGGGTGACCATTGGTCCTTTTAGACAGTATCTATAATCATTCCCTGACCCAGAGAATCCAGGTTGAGCATCTGGCTGAGAGAATGCCATAGTAGGTAACTGGATTAGGTTTAGATTCTTGGGAGGCGAAATGTCACTGTCATCAATGGCCATTCAAGCTCAGCGCCCCCTTTTCTAACGAAGAGACTGATTTGGTACAACCACGCCACCATATCAAGCGGGGAAAGGGCAACCTTCAACCCCTAAAGCCGTCTGTAAAAAGAGTGAGGTGCAAAAGTCCCACCTGCCCGACAAAACAGCACCCGAGTAGGGCTTAGTTGGAAATCTGTCCCCGCCCAGTTTAAGGAGGCTGTCAGTTTTCGTGGAGGGATGAAATATGCGGGGATTTATCCCCCCAAAACCAGCCATTGCAAAGTGCAAGCTCTGCTGACGCCCTATGAACTCCTAGGCGAATGGCACTTCTCACTCACCAGTTTCCCGACCCCACGATGCACACTTTCAAGGGTGCTGAAGCTCCAGCCATTGGAATAAGCTGAGGGCAAACTCCTGCCGAAAAAGAGTCCAGAGCAAAGGAGCTCAGGAATACCCCCAGTTGGCCGCAGCAAAGAAACCTCCGGCGGCCATGAAGCACCGACATAAGAGAAGCAATCAAGCCCGCCTCCACAAACAATTGAAAAACTCCCTCCTCTGGGGCTTGCTGGGAATTGTAGTCACGTCAATAAGTAACCGACGCTTGTTTCTTTTCCATCTGCAATTTTTGGAATTTGGAGGAGTTGTCTTGGCCTTGTAACCTGGGTGCATTGCTGGTCTTGAGCGTGGACTAGACGTACAATTCGATTCATGACGAATCCAGAAATTCAGGGGATTTAACCTCCTGTAATTATTTCAATTTATCTGACTACAAGCCGCACTGTATAAGCGTGGAAGCAATTCTCTTCGTATCCTCTTTGATTCCACAGAAACCCTCTTCACTGTTTATACAATTTTGTTTAAGTACAGTTAAACTTAGTTTTACAACAACAATTGAAGGCGCTAGAATACCTCTGCACTGATCTATAATATTTCTGTAAGTCACAAGAGAGCGGGTCTTCTAAACACAGAAGCGGGGTGGGGTGGTCAGCAACAGAAAACAGCAGACTGATGATAGTACGTTTATAGGAAGTTGGAACTTTGATGTATTTGACTTAATTGAGCAACTGAAGAGTTACAGTTTAAGCATATGTACTTACTCGATCCTAAGCCCTATTTGATCTACTTCGGTTAAAATTCTGGTAAGTATGATTTATCCTAATCATGTTGAATCATCTGTTGAAAAATACATGGACATCTGATCACTGATAAAACTTAGCTTCTAATTTACAAACTTACAGAGGTTGGATTCACATACCAACTCTGCCCAATCCAATGAAATACAGTAAGTGTTCGTGCAACACCTCAATTTACCAAAGTCAGTGACACATCCAAGTAAATGGAGAGTTAGCAAAGAGCTAGCGTTTCTCATGGTGAGATATGAATTTGATACGTAAGTTCAGTTAGCAGAAATAGGAAGGAAAGTTCAAAAGGTATACTACTTTAAAAAGAACAAGGTTCAGGAACTATGAAGAAGTTTAAATAGAAGTATTTCCTGCTAAACAGCAAAATAAAAAGGAAATAAAAAGATTCCAACAACTATTTTTAGGAATGCTGTATCTACATAGAACAATTTGAGTTGTTTTATATAGTTTAGGATTTAGAGAGGGATGTGTGTGGAAAAAAGTGTCATTGGCTCAGTTCATAGATTCTGATGAAAAAATGTGGCAGTTAAATTTAGTTTACTGGCAAACAGCCATTGTGATTAATTAACCAAAATTTGATATTTTGTGCAGACATAGTTGCAGTTGTAATAATTTTATCTAGCACATTGAATGACCCCAGACATTATAGAATATAACCATGGTTTATGGTTTAAAGCGTGAACACAATTGATATTTTTTTCATTCAGTGACCATGATTAAGTGGGAAAAAGCTTGTCATACACCTGGAGATTTTGTAATTTTAAAAAAAGCAACATAGGATTGTTAGAAATAGGAAAATTCAAAAATAAAATGTAGATGAAGAGAATAGTATATTTAAGCATTAAGAAGACAGTTCTCTATAGACATTTAAATATATTTTCTAATACATTAACTTATTGTTAAACATGTACCTGCAATCTATTACAAAAAGCCTCTGATGAGGCTACTGCCTCGTAAAAGGGTGGAGTGGAAGATATGCAGAGCCAACAGGGTTGATGAGTAAAATTGGAGGTGGCGTTCAAAAAGGCATATGATGAAGAGATTAAAGAGAGAATTGGATTAGTAGGATTGCTTAACGGTTGTAGAAAGGAAGATTTGATATTTGAATTAGGTCCTATAGGGTTAGTAGATGGTAGGGTCACATGTCTTTGGATATAAAATACATTGCCATAATCATAACCCGAAGGATCATACATCCGTCCCCCCCATTTCATGCCTTGATCCCATAAGGGAGAGTCCTTGCCCTGTGATAGAAAAGTTATAGTGATGTTATTACACCGAGTGTTCCGGGAAGATGTCTCTCCAAAATCGCATTTTTTCCTGGTGGTAGATCTTCCGATGGAGATGTAGGTATCAGGCTTGTGTGGAGTCCATGACATATAGCCGGTCGTTTCACATCCCCAATTTTTACAGAATGTGTCCGCGACACCCCCACATTGATATTTATCATCTGCTATTTGAGAGTGTCCAGGACAGAAGTAAAAATAGCAATTATATACATGTGAGGGATAGGGTTGGGGAGGCCGGGAAGCAGAATTAATAAAGTCTTTATAAGGAATAACACCATGAAGCATTTCCGCAAAATCAAACTGCAGCTGCGGGAAAAATAGGTCTAAACGAGTCATATTGCAAAGTTGAGTTAATAATTCACCCTGAGAGTCTTTGACCGTCCAGCATATTGATAAGGCGCGGTGTGGGTTGAAATTATGTGCCACCAAAAAACCAAACAGGGATAACAGTATCTGGTTGACAATCAGATGCTTCATTGCGTTTGTCGTGGGAAGATAGATGGAAAGGACGAACGCAGCGGGCTGGAATCCACAAAACTTTATCAGGCAATTGGATAGTGGCGTAGCCTCGACCCCATGTTATAAGCTCTGCTGGTCCTTTCCAAGCAGGATCTGGTAGATGCCTGTAATAAACAAGGGGTCTGGAAGTGGGAACAGGAGGTTTTGAAAAATGTCGAGATGCTGGGGTAAGAGGAGGGGTTCCAGTGAGGTTCAGAAAGTTCAACGTATATAGGCATACGTTGAGAATGTTTTGCAGTGCTGGGAGGTTGGGGGGCCTCGGATGGCCATTTGACCCCATATACCTCTGAAGAGCTAACTTCAGGGTTTGGTTAGCTCTTTCAACGATAGCTTGCCCTTGACTATTAAATGGTATACCAAATTTGTGAACAATGGACCACTTATGGCAAAATTCCGCAAAGGCGGTGCTAATATAAGCTGGCCCATTGTCTGTTTTTAGCGTGTGTGGACATCCCAGCACTGTAAAGGTTCGAATACAATGATTAATTACATGTTTGGTGGATTCACCTCTTTGTGGAGTTGCCATAATAAAACCCGAAAAGGTGTCCACCGATACATGCAAATATTTCCAAGGTGCAAATGGGATAAATTGAGTAACATCCATTTGCCAGGTTTCACATGCTTGAATCCCTCTGGGGTTGGTGCCTTGAGCTAAGCCTTTACTCTGCTTACTACAAGTAGGGCATTGTTGAATAATGGCTGTTGCTTCAGCCATTGTAATTCCAAATTGTTTTACAAGGGCTCTTTTGTTTTGATGGAAATATTCATGGCTCTGAGAAGCTGTGAGTGCAATAGGCATAGGTGCTTTAATGGTAATTGGGCATGCAATACACGCTTCATCGGCTCTTTGATTGCCTTCTGATAGGAACCCAGGTAGGTTTTGGTGACTTCGTATATGGGCTAGAAAGAGGGGGCATTTGCGTTTATTCAGCAGGACCTGTAGATCACTTAGTAAATCATACAGATCATGCGGAGTAGCAGGGGATATATATGCTTCAAAGATATTATTAACCAGCTGAGTAACATATAGACTATCAGAGATCACATTAATTGATTGGTGTGGGAACAGGGCAAGGGCCATATTGAATGCAGCCAATTCCGCCTTTTGTGCAGAGGTTTGTGGAAGAGTTAGCCTTTTATGCCAGGTGTTAAGATATGTCCATGTACATGCCCCATGGGTTTTGAACCCGTCTGTAAAAACCGTGAGAGCAGCAGGAATGGGGGTCGAGGTGATGGGACTACTGAAGGATATAGGGATGACTTTTATGAGTTGAAGCCTGGGATCAGAGGGGAGGTGACACGACGTATGTCCTACCCAATCAGCCAGGGCATCCTGTATGATGGCAGATGACTGATATAGTGGCTCCCATTGAGTTAATTTCATAGGAACATATAAGGTGTCTATGTCATATCCAATTAGAGTTTTTGCCCTGTGTTGTCCCTTATGTATAATCTGTGCAATTTGTATGTGGCGGGTAGAGATAGTGACACGAGGAGTATGGGGTAAATGTAATCATTCTATAATGTGCAGGGATTTCTTTGGCAAGGGTGGGATTTGTAATAATATACCCGTAGTGAGCATTGGAGTGTTAAGGAGAGCAAGGGATAATGGGTGATTGTCACTTACTCGATCCACCCATAGATGAGTTAATGTCCTGTTAACTAATTGCAGGACATCCTTATGATCCTTGGAGAGAAATACTTTATCCGAAGGATGTTTTAGACCTATTAGAGCATTAAAGAGCGGAGAGAGCTGAGCAGTGGTAAGAGAGAGATATGGTCTGGCCCAGTTGAGAGTGCCAAGATATTGCTGAAGCTGTACTAATGTGGGGTTAGAGGGTAATGACAATATAGGCAGCGCGGAAGTAGCGGCAGCCTGTAAAAGCTTATGACCTAAATATGTGAATGGATATTTGCGCTGAATTTTTTCAGGTGCTATGTAAAGTCCTGCCGCCTGTAATATAGTTGTCAACTGGGGTAGGCTCTCTTGTATAACGCCCTTCTCACCTGCGGTTGCTATTAATATATAATCCATGTAATGATATACAAGATAGTTGGGATAGAGTGCTCTATAAGGTTGTAATGCCTCTTTAACATAGGCCTGGCACATAGTTGGTGAATTAAGCATGCCCTGGGGTAGCACTTTCCATTGATATCGTTGGGTGGGTTGAGAATTGTTTAATTCAGGTATAGTAAATGCAAATATTTGCCTGTCTTGTTTTTGAAGGGGGATAGAGAAGAAACAGTCTTTTAAATCTATGATCACTAGATCATAATCCGAAGGTATGAGGTTGGGGTTAGGTAGTCCACATTGCAAAGCCCCCATTGGTTTTATAATGGCATTTATGGCGCGTAAATCTTGTAATAAGCGCCTTTTGCCAGATTTTTTCTTTATCACAAAAAACGGTGTATTATAGGGGCTTGGGGACAGCTCAATACGTCCAGCAATTTTTTGAGCATGGATCAATTCTTTTAGGGCATTTAATTTTTCTAACAGGAGAGGCCATTGATCAACCCAGACAGGAACAGAGGTAGTCAAAGATAGCGGTAGCGTATGAGGCATAAGGAAGATCGTCAGGGAAAAGAAATGGTAGCTTGCAATTGCGATAGGAGATCCCGTCCCCACAGGTTAAAGGACAGTGGAAGCACATAGGGTTTTATGTGCGCGATAGTAGAAACCCCAGCAATAGAAGCAGACAACCAGTTAGAGCTGACCTGAGCGGCTTGAGCTCCTCCCACACCGTGAACTGCCGGCGAAGGGTCGAGCGGCCACTCAGGGGGCCATTCAGAGGCAGAAATAACAGAAGCGTCAGCACCCGTGTCAACAAGACCTGAAAAGGATCGGTTGTTGAGAATAACCGTGAGTAAAGGTTTCGAGGTCTGTACAGGTCGTTGCAAAGCCATAAAGGAAAGGGAATCGGAGGAGTGCAAAAGAAGTATAAAGGTAGCTACAATCATGCCCTTTTTTAGAAAAAAGGGGCGATCTCCCATTACTGCCATGGACAAACAATTTATAGAGTAAACATTGTAAAGAAAAGGAGCGGCTATTACTCCTTCTATTATCAGAGCGGAAGTGGGGATCAGCAAAGCAGGACAGTCAGATGCAATAGGGTGTTGTGTAGTTATAGTGAGGGGAAGAGTAATGACTGCCCCTACGTCCTCATAAACTACATCTTCTGATAATTCAGCAGGGAATGCATTCCGATTTGCAACCTTATTGTCGGGGCTAGTTGCCAACCCCGCAACTAGTTTTCCGAAGCCTGTCCCTGCTGAGGATTGGATCGGCATTGGCTCGCCCAGTGATAGCCCTTACGGCACCTTGGACATATGGTTTTAGGCTTGGTGGTTTGGGCAAAGGTTTTTCTTTTTGGAGCATTTCCCCCTCCCCGAGCCCTGCATTGACTTTTAAAATGACCCGGTTTTCCACAATTATAACAGTTTCCTTGACGAGGCACAGTCATAGGGAAGGTGGAGGATAGCGCAGAAGCAAGGGCAGAAGCGTTAGAACGGGCACGATGTGCTTCCGTGCCAACATCCTGACAGGCTCTGATATAATCTGCCAGAGTTTGATGTGGTATTGATTGCAGCGGTTTTAGTACCGCCTGACAGTCTGCGTTAGCGTTAGAGACTGCTAATTTTATTAGTAATTCAGCCTGTGCAAGCGGATTGTCAATTTGTCTGTTAATAGCATCAGACAGTCTGTCTATAAAGGTAGAGTAGGGCCCAGAAGGTCCCTGAAGAATCTTCGCAAAGGACAAAGTAGGTTGCGAAGAATCGGGTATGCGGCGGAAAGCATTTAAAGCAGCATTTTTCATTAAATTGTATCCTTGAATGCCAATTGTAATTTCTTGCTGAGGAATAATTATAGTATTTTGGCATAATAAATGGTCTATTGTTACATTCGGTGGTAAACCAGCAGCCGCCGCAGCTTGGATGGCTATTCTATAATCATTATGCCATGAAGCCAATTTTGAGGAAGTGAGTAACATATTAGCCATAGCTTGCCATTCAGAAAATAAGATACGGTAATTAGTTGCCATATTTTCCATAAGTGTACGGACATATGGTGACTGAAGACCGTATTTAACAGTGACAGTTTTAAGTTCCTTCAATATGTCCCATTCCATTGGAACGTAATGAGGAAAGGGAGCGTTAGCCCCCGCCGGAGTGTGTAATACCATAGGAAAACAGGAAAGGTCTTCCGGCGAAACCTTCCCAGTTTGTATTGCCTTTTGAAAGGAATTCATGATAGGAGGTTCTGTCAAATTGGTTTTGTCAGGGGTTTTTAAAGGCTCGTCAAAGGAAGTTAGAGACGGTGTGTTAATCAATTGATAGAGGGGTGGACAATTTAAAGATGTTAGTGAAGGATATAGAGAAGAGGGGTTAGAAGAGGTATTAAGGGAAACAGAATTTGAAACAGTGTCAATTTTGGAAGACGATTTATCTTCAGGAGATTGTTCCGTTTGTGGATTAGTTGAAATTGGAAACATCGTCGTTATGGCAGTCATTAGGGCTTGCCACGTACACAAAATGTCTGGAGGAGCTCTGGGGGGATTACGGAGCCATTTGCCAATACGTGCCCATGTAGAAGACTTGAGAGTGCCTTCTTCAGGATAAGCGGGGCAATTTTTTTGAAGATAAAGGAGAAAATGAGAAATTTGGATTCATTTCCAACAGGATGAAGCTATGACAGAAAAATATTCTTGAAGATCAAGCAATAATGGATAAGGTTCAACTATATTTGAAGTGACAGCTTTATTTTCTATTTTTGAGAATGATTGCTAATTGTATAGTATAAGAAAAAAGAATTCTGAGTCTATTGATTCCTCCATCGTTCTGCATAGTGACATTAAAAAAACCAGATCCTTAATTCCATTGAAAACACAGTGTAAGGCTGGTTCACTTCTTCAAAAACACAGATGACCCTGGATTATGTGATACATGGATCATTGAAGACTAATGGAGTTAGTCCATTAATGGAGCATTTTCTCAGAAGAGCAAGAAATATTAGTTGGAATTATTTCTCTTCAAATAATAGGAAAGTACAGGTTAGAAATACCTCCTTTTATTTTGATCACCTGTAACTAAGACAGTTCTTTTAAAAATGGCCATTTAAAGTTTGTTTTAAACTTTATATGAAGTATTTTTCCCCCTTTGGTACAACACATTCCACAGCCTATGTGTTTGTCAATTAATAAAGTGGTATGCCATATGCTAAGGCACAAAAGATATTATTTTGAATTATACTCCACACTCTTAATGATTACAGATATTTCCATATGGAATTTAGTGGCAGAAATGCACAATTAAATTACAAGTTGTTCCAAGTAAAGCTGCCTTTTGCAATTGTCCAATGGTCATTTTGTCAATATCAATAGTATTCAAGTAATACTCCAGTTGTTTTGGAATTGCACCCAAGGTACCTATTTGCTTTTTTTTGGCACAGCCATTCTCTTTCTATTTGCAGGCCTCTGTATTATGTTATCTTCTCTAGTTCTTTCTCTTCTCTTTTGTTGTCTCTAGGTACTGCCATATTCATTATTCAGACTTTTTGTCTTACTTATTGACATTTGTTAAGGTCCTTTTGACAACACTTCAGGTGCAATAAGTGTGGAAAAAAACTATTTTTGCCACTCTTACTTCCACAAGGTAGGCCTTAATTGCAGCTTTTGTGTTTGATCTTGTTTGTTTTTCTTCACTGGTACTCTAGCTATCTCTTGGCCTTTTTCAAGACTGCTCATAGCCACTCCCCTAGACCTCACTCTTAGCTCACTCTCAGTGCTAGCAGGACTTCCCCATCCACTCCCCCTCACACAAAACAACAGCCCCTCTCTTAAGCTAAACTTATTGGTCAGCTAGAGGGAGGGTAAGCTCACACAGCCTTCTACCCAACTCTTACTCTGAGTGGAATGTCACAGCAGGCAAGTCTGGTAGCCATTGGCCTTGTGTTCAACCATGGGGCTTCAGTCCATGTGTTTTGCCACTCTAGCCATGGTCTCAAACTACTGCCTTAGGTCTGGCCTCAATACTAGCTTCCCCTTGGATTTGCAGCCCAACTCTCACCACTGCTATTGGTTATTTTATTTTATTTTTTATTTTATTTGTTTGTCAAACATGTACAAGATAACAAATATAGATATGAACATAAACACGAGCAAAGGAAGTAAATACAGATAAATGGGGACAGTAAGACAGGGACAGTAAGCATACTACTGCACTTAAGCATGGCCCTTTAAGGACTTCTTAAGAATGGGGTGACGTGGGCAGAGCTGGTGTCAGGATCTTGGACATCTGAGATCGCTGCCGATATCTTTGCTCCTGGACGGTCCAATCGGTTCTAAACCGTCCCGAAGAGACAGTGAAAGTAAAGAGCGCATCCTGTCAATCCCAGGGATATCGCAAAGTCTCTGGTAGATCTAGGAGAAGCTCTTTTTGCCTGCGGCAAAGAGGCAGCCACTGAAGCTGCTGAAGTTGGGACAGCTCCGAAATGAAAGAGAACGGAAAGAGAGAGTGTGCCGGTTTGGTGAGAACTTTTTCTTTATTTTAAGATTTGAAAGGACACCCTAAGGAAAAGAAAGAATCTGTAAAAGTTTTGACAGAAGTGATTAAGCAGTGATTTTAAACAGGAATGTCAAAATATAAATATATATATATATATATATATTCTCACTGTTGGATTTTTTTACACACTATCTTATACTTTGAAACTGGACTGGTTTTTTCTCTTTTATCTATTCTTTTTCTCCTTTTATCTATTCTTTTTCTCCTTTTTGATTTTATAATATTTTAGGCTAGAGACTTCCTTTTAGTTATTTTTGTTCAATATCTTTTTCTTTTTTTAATTAATTCTTATTATATTTTGCTTGGAAAAGGAGGGGGAAAGTGAAAGCAAAAGAAACTTTGTAACACTGCCAACTAGAGGCTTGGAAATATTCTGTTTCTCTTTTGACCAGACAAAGCTGAGAAACAACTGAGACTTCTTTTCAAGGACATTGCTATTTGATAAGATAGAGGGAAGAACATGGAAGAATATTATTGCAGGTGCTCTTCTGGGTTTCTATCAACAACTGGAGTCTGGTGTTGAAGCTTATCGGAAAAAAAAAGGTGATAAGTCTCTGGAGAAGAGAGTTATAACAGGAGCCTTGGATAATTAAACAAAGTGCAATGTGCTCTTTTTATTTTTTCTAAGCTGCGCTACCCCTCCTCATCAGTTTACTTTTTGTAATAGCTATTTGGATTTCTGGCCCTTTGGAACTTGTCTTTGTTTTTTGTTTTTTCTTGTCTTTGGAAGTTAAATTTCTACATTTGCTCTTTATTTTAAATGAAAAGCTTTAGTATTGATGATTTTCTTCCTTTTCTTTTTAAGGGAGTAGTCTTTTTTTTCTTTTTTTCCCTCCCCCCCCTCCCCCGGTATTTTTGTTTTTCCCTCTACCTTCTATATTGGCTTTTTTTGGGGGGGTGTTTATTTTTCTGGCATTCTTTTTTTCTCTTATGCATCCTTTCATATTTGAGACCTGTTAATTGGATTAAGGTGTTGAAGAACCTGAAGAATTTTCCCTTTCTCTTTTGTAGCTTTTTATTTTTCACTTTCCCACCTTTTTTAGGATTTTACAACTTTTTCTTTTTTGTGTGTGTTTATGGTCTTTTCCTTCATTTTTGAATTTTTACTGTAATCTAACCAATCAATTGGATTAAGGTATACAAGAACCTGAAGAATTTTTTTTCTTTTTTTATTATTATTACTTTTTGGCTTCTTTTTTTTCTATTTTTATTTGGAACTGCAATTGATTATTTCACAATTGGATTAAGGTCTAGAAGAACCTGAAGATTTTGAATTGATCAAAATGAGTAGGAAATTAACAGCTCCTGTTTCTTCAACTTCTACTTCTTCCTCTCCACCAACTGGAGGACAACATTCAACACAGACAATGTTAAGGCAAGAAAAAGAACAAGAAAAATGACCCTGCAGATGATTAAGCAAGGAATTCAAAATATTCAAACAAGAACAGAGAATTCTGTTGAAAAGAGAACAGAGAATATCGAACAAAGAACAGGGAAAACTGATGAAAAGGTGGAGAACATCCAACAAATGATGATGAAGTATGAAGAGAGACTCCAAAAGATTCAAGAAGAAGATAAACAAAGAGACAAGAAGATTGGAGATATTGATAACAGATTAACTGTGGTTGAACAAGATAAAAGTTGTATGCTGAGATGGGAGATGGACAGATCAGAATTTTATCTTAGATTCCAAAACATACAGGAAGAAAAGGGACAAAACCTAGCTGAGATAATGATAGAAATATTGGCTGAAGCTTTAGAAATAACTGAAGAGAAGATGATGGATGGAATAGATGAGGTCACAAGATATGCGATGAGAAATAGCTTACCAAGAGAAGTTCACATCAGATTTACAAAGAAAGCCATTAAAATGCAAAGTCTGCAAGGGACGAGAGAGAAAACATTGAAATACAAGGATAAGGAGGTTGTGGTCTTGAAACAAGTACCCAGAAGAGTAAGAGAGATGAGAAGAGAATACCGATTCTTGACCAAATTGCTACTTAAAAAAGAGGTGAATTATACATGGCTGATTCCAGAAGGTTTAATGTTCTCATGGCAAGAACAGAGATATAGAACTGACTCAATTGAGAAAGCTGAATCATTTCACACAGAATTTTTCAGAGGGGAGGAAGAGGCAGAAAAAGAAATTTCACTAATTGAATTCCAAGAGGACTCCCAAATGACGATTGAAAAAGAAGAAGGTGCAGTAGATGGAAAGGAAGAAGCCAAAGAACAACGTGAACCAAGATCCATGAGAGCTGTCAAAAACTACAAAATATAACCATGGAAGAGAAAAAGTTGATTACAGTTAATATAAATGGACTTAAATCAGCCGTTAAAAGAAGGAAAACTTTTCATAAATTTGAGAAATTAAAATTTAATATAATCTGCCTACAAGAAGTACATATTAAAAAACAATATGAACAATTGTTAATACAGCCAAAATTAGGGAAAATATTTACTTCCTTGACACAATGTAAGAAAAGAGGAGTGGTTTTATATATTAAAGAGACCATCCTAGCGAAATTGATTTATACTGATGACGATAGAAGAATATTAATGGTGGAAATAATGGATAATAATATGAAAACACTCCTGATTGCAATTTATGCCACAAATGACAATCAAGAAGAATTTTATAAAAAAATTCATATGAAAATAATTGAACTAGACTATGTTAAAATAGTTATGATGGGAGATTTTAATGGAATCGTAGACAATAAACTGGACTATGCAGCACAGAAAACAATAAAGCAAAATAGAAAGACTCTACCTAAATCCCTTTTTAAAATGGTAGATGAAATAAACTTAAAAGATACATGGAGAGAAAGAAATGCTAAAAGTAAACAATACACCTACTCAAATAGACACTTATCATGGTCCAGAATAGATATGATATGGATGTCAACAGAATTGTTAACTAATATTCAAGAAATAAATATTGAAACAAGTACTTGGGCATATCACAATCCAATGACAATTAAATGGAAAAGACAAAGAAGAAGATCTAGATGGACGTTAAATAATACTATTTTAAAGGAAAAAGACTTCACACAGTGGATGGAGAAAGAACTGCCTTTTTTCTTTAGAGAAAACAAAAAAGAAGATACATCAATCCAGAATGTATGTGATACATATGCCAGAGGCTTGATAATAGACTATACAAGGAAAAGAAATACCATGAAAAGATTAGCCTCTAAGGCATTAGAAGAGGAGTATAAAGGACATGAAAAAGAGCTACAGAAAATGCCACAGAAAAAGGACATTAAGTGGATAAAATGGGTCTTATAGAAAAAGAAAAATTAGCACAATAAATTAGAGGTACTAAACTGAACTACTTTGAAGATGCAAATAAACCAGGTAGATGGTTAGCATATAAATTGAGAAAGGAGAAGGAATCAAGGAAAAATTGCAATGAATAGACGACCAAGGCCAAGTGTGCCATGGTAGTAAAGAGAAGAAGGAAATCATTCAAGATTATTATGGGAAACTATACACACAAGAGAATATTGATCAGAAAGAGTTAAACAGTATTTATAGAATGTTAATCTACCCCAGATACCTAAAGAGATTGAAACAATGTTAGAAAGCAATATAATGATGATGGAGTTAACTGAAGCACTCAAGAAGCAAAATAATGGAAAGGCACCAGACCCAGATGGACTTCCGGCAGATTTTTACAAAACATTACAAGAATCGTTGATCCTTCCATTGCTAGAAGTTATGAATGAAGTTATGTTAAAGAAGAGGATACCTAAATCATGGTCAGAAGCTTATATTGCACTTATTCCAAAAGAGG
Source organism: Laticauda colubrina (assembly GCA_015471245.1). Taxonomy (NCBI): domain Eukaryota; kingdom Metazoa; phylum Chordata; class Lepidosauria; order Squamata; family Elapidae; genus Laticauda; species Laticauda colubrina. The sequence goes on from BLBF01000019.1 coordinate 21,778,190, forward strand.
AGACTGACCCATTACAAATCAAGAACTATAGACCTATTTCCCTACTAAACGCAGACTATAAAATTTTTGCTTCAGTATTAGCAGAAAGACTTAAAAAATACTTAAACAATTTTATCCATCCTGATCAAAATGGATTTCTGCCAAAGAGACAAATTAAAGACAATATGAGAGTAATCTTGGACACTTTGGAATACTATGAGGCACATCCTGAAAAACAAATGACTTTGATATTTCTAGATGCACAGAAGGCATTTGATAATGTGAATTGGCGATTCATGTTATTACCGCTGGAACAGATGGGCTTTGCTAGAAAATTTATTCAAGCAATAGAAGCTATATATCATAAGCAGACGGCAAAGGTAATGATAGAAAGAGAACTGAGAGATTCTATCGATATAAGAAAAGGAACAAGACAAGGGTCCCCACTATCACCTCTGTTGTTTGTGTTAATTTTGGAAGTGCTAAATAGAAATATTAGAGATGAAAAGTATATGAAAGGGATGAAAATTAAAAAGGAAGAATTTAAGTTGCAAGCATTTGCAGATGATCAGGTTTTTATCCTAGAAGACCCACTAGAAACAGCATCAAAATTGATAGAAAAGATAAAGACATATGGAAAGTTGGGTGGCTTAAAAAGAAATAAAGATAAGACAAAGATCTTGACAAAGAATATGTTATCAAGACAAAAAGAAGAACTGGCAGATCTATTAAAACTCCAGGTCATGAATAAGATAAAGTACTTGGGGATATACTTGACAGCAAGATGCAGTACACTAAAAGAGAATAATTATATCAAACTTAAGCAGCAGATAGCACTAGATCTGGTAAAATGGGGAAATTTACAATTACCATTAATAGGGAGAATATCAACAATCAAGATGAATATATTATCCAGAATTTTATATTTGTTTCAAACAATTCCAATTAGGCTTGGAAACAACTATTTTGAAGATTTAAATAAAATTGTATTGAAATATATATGGAAAGGTAAGAAAGCGAGAATAAAGTTAAAATTTTTGCAAGATGCTAGAATAAGAGGAGGATTTGGTTTGCCTAATTGGGAGTTGTACTACCAAGCTACAAATTTGATGTGGGTTAAGAAATGGATAACATTAAGAAATACTAGGTTGTTGAAATTAGAAGGACATGATCTGTTGTTGGGGTGGCATGCTTTTTTATGGTATAAAGGAACTTAAACACAGGGGTACTTTAGAAGACATTATAGACAGGAGTCTCAGTGGTTAAACTGGGAGAAGATTAAAAAACAATGTTATTTGAAAATTCCAGTCTGGTTATCGACTATTGAAGCATTTTCTTATCCTATGATATACAAAAAGGAACAAACAGTTAGATGTGGTAAAATATTGAATGAAAAGGGTGAACTTAAATCTATGCAAAAATTATAGTAACAAGGTATAAAGATGAATTTGTTTTCATATGCGCACATTCAAGGTATGATAAAGATTGTAAAACAGAACGTTTCTATGATAAACTGACTGACTTAGATAAAATTTTGACAGGTACTGATAAAAAGGTGATTAAAAAATTGTATGGATATTTATTGGAAAATAAAGAAGAAGAACATAAATAAAGAAAATAAAGAAGAAGAACAAGTTAAAGAAACTATGATTGCCTGGGGGAAGAATTTTGGATATGGGATTGAGAAATGGCAAAAACTGTGGTCTCAAAATTATAAAATGACAATGTCAACAGCATATAAAGAAAATTTGTATAAGATGTTTTACAGGTGGCATTTTCCCCCGACAAGAATAGCAAGAATGTTCAAGAATAAATCTGAAAAATGTTGGAAATGTCATCAGACACCTGGCTTATATTACCATATATGGTGGATGTGTGCAGATGCTAAAAAATATTGGACTAAAATCCACACATGGTTGGAAAAAATGACAAAAAGCATTTTGATTTGCAACCAGGGATATTTTTATTGGGAATTTTACCTGAAATATATAGTAAAGAATTGAAATACCCAATTGTAAATGTATTAACAGCGGCTACAATTGTATTTGCTAAAAACTGGAAAAATGAGAAAACACCATCACAGGAGGAAACTATTAAGAAAATGTTGGAATGGGCTGAAATGAGTAAATTGACATTTGAAATTAGAGAACAAGATGATAAACAATTTTATAAAATTTGGGATCTATTCTATCAATGGTTAGACAATAAAACATAGTAACGAAATATGTAGATTCTTAGAAAATAACAAATATATAAAGATGTATTCTTATATCTACAAAATAATTTTAGGATAGATTTGGGATGATAATATGAACCATTATAAAACAAATTAAGTAAAATATGATTATTTCGTAAAACATGAATGAATAAAAGTATAGTCAAATGATTGATTAATAATGATATTAATGTATTTAATATTTGATTGAAAGTACGAGAATACATACAATGTAATTCAAGACTATGAAATGGAAGCACAGAACAATTTGTAAACCAACCAGCACACTGTATGTATATATATGGAAAATGGCTTGATGTTTTTATGTTCATGTTTGTTTTAAAAATCAATAAAAATTTTAAAAAACAAAGAATGGGGTGAGGTCCACGGTAGACAGTTTGAAGTTGAAGCTGTGAGGGTTTCAGGCTGTAACAACGGAGTCGGGTAGAGCATTCCAGCTGTTGAACACTTTCTGCAATCAAGTTTGAAGCGGTTTACCTTGGGTTTCTATCAGTTGTTTGCCCATGTATTATTGTGGTTGAAGCTGAAGAAGGCAAGTTGGCAAGCAAAACATTATAGCAGACAATTTTGTGTACTGTGCTTAGATCGGATTGTGGGTGGTGCAGTTCCAGATTATCCAAACCCAAAATTTCAAGCCTGGAGGCATAGGGAATTCTATTGTGAGTAGAGGAATGGAGTACTCTTCTCAAAAAATACCTTTGATCCCGCTCAATCATGTTAATGTCTGATATACAGTATGGATTCCAGGCAGACGAGCTATATTCAAGAATTGGTCTGGCAAAGGTTTTGTACATCTTAGTTAAGGCTAGGTCACATCAGCCGATAGATGCAAAACAGGACACAGAGGACGAGCAAATTTTCCATCCATTGTTATCAGTTCTCAAAAGTGCCCCAAATTTGCACAAACAGAGCAGACAACAACAGAAAGGAACGGATGTGGGGAGGATATAGCGGGGATGTAAAGCGGACATTCATAGGAAGCCTACCGGATGGAAGCGGATGGAAGCGGATGACACATCCACAGGGCTTCCGGAAGAGAACACCGAAGTGGACGTGCAGCGGAAGGAACGGATGCACAACGGATGCCTAGCGGATGATGCGGATGCATCATAGACACCTAGCGGATGCCTAGCAGATGCCTAGTGGATGCAAAGCGTTTACTGTGCATGCGGGGAGGATGCATTGTGTCAGCCCCACAGATATAAAAGGATGCAGCTCGCAAGCAGGTCACCATTCAGAGGAAAGACCTGCTGCCAGACACATCTCCAGCCAACAAACATGGGGAAGAAGAGGAAGCCTGTACCTACTCCTGCCAGCCCTGGCAAGAAGGACAGGACCACCATCCCACCCCCTGGCACTGACTCTGCTTCTGCTGGGGCTTCTGCTGCTGTTGCTGCTCCTGGTGCTGGTGCTGACTCTGCTGGTGCTGCTCCTGGTCCTACTGGTGCTCCTGGTGCTGCTGCTGCTGCTGCTGCTGGTGTGGTGGACCAGCCCCTAGAACCTCAAAGCCCTGCTGATGAGGGCCCAGAAGGCCCTGCCAGAGGGAGGAAGAGGCATTCGTGAGATAAGGGTGAGAGGAGACAGTATTCCATTGCAGAGGAACATGAGGAGGAGATGCTTGAATGGCTGAGGGAGAACGAGTACCTCTGGAGGAAGGGACACAGGCTCTATTGAGACCCCAAGCGGAAGCAGGCGGCTTGGAGAGAGAAGACGGAGAGCCTGGGCTACACTTCGGATGTCCTCCTCGGGTGGTGGAAGCACATGCACACCTGGTACGGGAAGCTGCACCTGAAGAAGTCTGGCCAGGCCGCGGTCAAGCTCACTGACTGGGAGACCTACGTGATGGCCAAGTGCAGCTTCTTGGAGGATGAGATCCGCCACTGAGGAGCAGCCCCTCTGTCTACCTTCACTCTCAGGCAGCCCACAGAGAGCCAGTCCTCTTCTGGCCAAGAGTAAGCTCTTGTGTCCAGGCAGGTATCTTTGGAGCGCCCCATGATGGAGACCCCCCCAACAGCTGCACTCCCTGTGGCGGAGCATATGGAGGACCCCCTGACGCAGTTGGAGCAAGAAGAAGCCACTGCCACCAGACACCAACCCACACCCACACCCAGCTCCACCTCCACAGAAAGCAGGCAGAGAGCCAGACCGGAGGGACAGAGCCACACTGTCCTCTTGGAGATCAGGGACACAATCAATAGCAGCATAGATCTCCTCTCTCAGCTGGTTCACTTCGAGATTCCATCCTCTAACAGAAAGCCCTTCCTCACCTGCATGAACCAGACCCTCATGGACATGTCCGAATCCCAGTACCAGGTGATCAAGGAGAGGATCACAGGTCTTCTGCACCACCCTCCAGGCCTAGCTGAACCTGCTCTGACCCACTCCAGGTCTGCTGCTCCACCCTAGGTGATGTCACAGCCCTTCCAAGGCTTTCCACAGCCCCTCACCTACCAAGGCTATGGCTACCAGGAGTTCCAACAGCACGGGCAGCCCTTTCCAGTCCAGGCACAGGTACATCGCACACCACAGGTGCCACCGATGCCACAGACGCCACCGACGCCACAGACCCCACCGACCCCACAGATGCCACCGACGCCTCACCTCGCTCAACTGCAGACCAGACAGCCCCACTACACTCCTCCTTCCTCCATCCCACAGCCAAGACCGGTCTCAGAACATCTGTCATCGGTCTTGGGACTGACATCCCATGTCATGGAGGAAGGGGCTCCCAACATCACAGGACTGAGCCAGCTCTCTGAAAGCTTCCTCCACACACCATCCCCTGTTGTCTTCTCAGGGCCAGGCACCCCAATTGCACCTCAGACCAGGACTCCAGCCACTGCCAACTCCACAGCACCTGGACCCTTCACCCCTGAGACCATGGGCATGCCTCAGAGTGACTGAGAAGAGTGCCAGAGACTGGGTTGCTTCCTGTTGACTTTATCTTTTCTTGGGACACTTTACTTGAGTCATTTTGCTTTTACAGTTTGTTATTAATAAAGTTTATCTTTCCTTCACACACTTGGTTCAGTTCCTTTAGTAACTAAAGTCTTGGTGGAAACTTTTAGAAATGGTTTAAGCCTTTGCATGCTTGTGGGATGGCTAAGGATAGCAGTGAGATGGGCAGGGATACCTGTGGGATGGATAATAGCTGTGGGATGGGTAAGGATAGCAGTGGGATAGATAAACCTCCAGTGCAAGCATAGTGGGACTGTATGGTCCACCCTCCCAGGTGCCACACCTATGGCCCTTTATTATCAACAATTTAATCATTCATCAACACATTTCAACATAAACACAACTCTTTATTAAATGCCATGTTCATTATAGGGCCACGCAACATACATGGCACAATCTCATCAGTGTGATGAGACAGGCTGAAGGAAGCATCCATTAAGCATCTACCATCCTTTCTTGCCACTCCACTGCTCCAGCTGGGGAGTTGCACCAGTGTTTCAGTAGGTTGCGCTGCTTCTTCCCTTCACGTGAAGCTCTGTTGGGGCCTGGCACATCCACAGTGTCTATCAGGTTTAGTCCTTGCCTCCATTCACCAGGCTCCATATCCCCATTGCCTTGTTGGTAGTCCACGAGCCTATTCTGCAACACTGGGTAGCGGGTGTGCATGAGATTGTGCAGAATGCAGCAAGCTTCCACGATGTACCTCACGGTCTCTGGGCGATACTGCATGGTGGTGAGAAGTACCTGGAACTTGTTGGCCAGGATGCCAAAGGCGTTCTCCACCACCCGTCTTGCCACCACCCGTCAGCCTGTAGTTGAAGATCCTCTCTTCACAGGTGAGGCATCTGGAAGTGTAGGGCTTCATGAGGTAGGTTCTGAGGGAGAAGGCGTCATCTCCCATGATGAAGTAGGGCACATCTTGTGTGTCGTTGGGCAGGGGGTCTGGATCTGGGAAGCCCATGATGAGGTTGCATTCCAGCCCCTCCTTGAGGTGACTGGCATTGTATACCTGGGCATCTGAAGATGAGCCGTTGCCTGAAGCATCGATGTACATGAACTTGTAGTCAGCATCGACCATGGCAAAGAGGATGATGCTGAAGAAGCCCTTGTAGTTGTGATAAGTGGACCCTGAGTTGGCTGGAGCTTTGCAGGCCACGTGCTTGCCCACATCTACGGTGTGGGGGAAGTTCCACTTCTGATACCACTGCTCTGCAACTTTCTTCCACCCTTCTTCAGTGGAGGGGCACTGGAGGAGCTCCTCCAGGTATTCTTTGATGATGGTTTTCAGGAAGTGGCCTGCACCACTTCTCTGACCACAGTGCTGATGGTGTTGTGTGGCCTCCAGCCGTACTGCGTGTTCCTGTACGTGGTCCCGGAGGCAAGGTGGCGCAGAGTCAGTGCCACCTTCAGCCCAGGGTCCAGGCTGGGCCGGAAGTTGGTGTTTACCTTGGTCAACCTGGGTCTCAGCCGCTCCACAACTTCATCAAACATGGCTGGTGGCATCCTCATGAAGTTCTGGAATGCACTAGGGTCTTCGTTCCACCATCAGCTTGTCATACAGTCCGTACTCCACTCTTCTCACAATCCATCTTCGGTCCCACATACTTCTTGGACGTCTCCTTTTCCTTGCGTAGAACAGGTGAAAGAGCCTGTAGAAGGCTTCGCACTGTTGTAGAATGATGGCAGCTATCAAAAGGAGTGTGCGATGATCCATGGTGGAGATGACTGGATGCTGTGGAAGAGCAAGGGCAAGAGCAAGGCTGAAGAGGTCTGCACAGCAGGGCTGCTGGACTGAAAGTGAGATCCAGGTGATTTCTCCCCCTTTTTATAGGAAATATAGGTTTCCGCTAGGTGTCCGTCTGCATCCTCTAGACATCCTGCAGACATCCTAAATATCCAAGATACGTCCCCTATACGAACATTTTTTCCATTTTAATGCTTTATATATGAGCTGCATCCGCTTATATCCTTTCTACGTCCGTGCAACTAACGCTGTGTGTCCGTTCCGTGTCCGTTTCGCTTCCTCCCTGTGTCCGTTTTCCGCTGGAGCAGGTTTGTGTTGCGCAGATGCACAGTGGATGCCTAGTGGATATAGCGGACACGTAATGGATGACAACGGACGTATAATGGATGTTCCCCGTATGCGTAGCGGATGTAGAACAGATGCGTTGGATACTTCACTCAAAAAGTTTTGTGCAGCTCAAAACTTTTTGAGCGGATGAAATCACAGTGGACAGATGCTGGACGGATAGAGAGTATGAAAAACGTATGCAGTGAGTACACAACGGATGCATCGCGTTTTCCAATGGATGGCAAGCGTTTTTCTCCATTTTACATCCTCTTTCCATCCGTTGGTGCAGTGTGACATGGGCTTTAGCTGTTCAATGTTACCGGGAAAGAAGCTTTACAAAATAAGGTTCACAACTTTTAATGCCTTTTTGGCAATGCTGTTGCAGTGAGCTCTGGAGCTTAAATCATTTGAGATGAGTACTCCTAGGTCATTGACAGAGTGAGGGTCATCCACAAGTTTGTTTCTGCCCAACTTATATTTGGTGTTCTGATTTTTATTGCCAGTGTGAAGGACAGAGCATTTATTAGTTGAAATTTGGAGTTGTCAATTACATGACCATTCTGACACATAGTCAAGGTCGCTTTGTAGGGTAGCAGCATTGTCAGTGGTGTTAAATAATGTTACTTCATCGGTGAAGATGACGCAGCTGCTTTTAATATGATTGCATAGGTCATTGATGTAAAGCAGAAAGAGTGTGAGTTCTAAAACTCTGCCTTGGGGGACACCATGTTAATTGGTGCTAGATTTGATAGGGCCCTCCCTATTTTGACTATTTGTTGCCTGTTTGACAGGAATGCAACTATCCATTTGTGCAGGGATCCGGAGATGCCATAAGAGCTTAGTTTCAAGAGTAGTTTGTTGTGCACCACTGAATCAAAGGCTTTGCAGAAGTCTATGTAAATTGTGTCTATAGCTTTACCCTGTGGTCAACATATGTGGTCCAAATGTTTCTGCAATGTAGGAGTTGCAGATTACAGGACAATTTTTTCCTAAAATAAAACTTCTTGTTAAAAAGCAGGTTGTGGTCTCATCCTGCCTCCACAGTTAAGCCCTCACTTCAGATTTAGTCTTCCTTCTGTCCCTGGTTTCCCTGAATTTCCTGGGAAGCCAGCTTTGGCTTGAAATTGCCATTGAACACCTGGGATGTGGCTTCAGCTTGATGCTGCTGCCAAATAGCTGACCTCCAGCACTGCCAAGCAGCTGAGCTAAGTGTGTTGTCTGCTGCCACTGCTCTAGGCCACCCTGGCCTCAGCCTGGTGTGTCTCCTAAGGTGCTGGCCTTGTCCTGATATCAAGGCTGAACAGCTTATCCCTGACAACACTTTACAGCTCAGCTGACCAGGGCTGTTGCTGTGGTTCTCACTCCAGAACAGGCTCTTCCCTTGCTGAGCAACTGAGACAGGGGCCACTTTGGCTTGATGCTGTTGCTGAATAGTTAACATCCAGCATAGCCAAGCCACCGTCACTAATGCAGTCTATGCACTTAGTCCATGGATCAATGTGAAATGTATTTGTACTTATAGTTCTCTACTTATGACCATAATGAAGCCTTCCTATTATACTTGTAAGTCATGACAGTCATAAAGCAGATTACCATGTAACCAACCCAATTTTACAAAGTTTTTTTTACAGTGCATGTTAAACAAATGGGATGTTTTTGCCTCAAACTGGAAGTAAATGCTGGTTTTCAGCAAAAACTTTATAAATTGTGGTCATGTGACCATGGGACACTGCAAATGGCCATAATTGTAGATCATTGCTGAACATCTGAAATACAGCCATGTGGCTGAGGGGAAGGGGTGGGCTGGCTATTGGAATTTCAGAATTGAATAAGTATCTGGGGAAGAGGGACAATCGTAACTTAAAAACAGTTGCTAAGTGATTAGTTTTAAGTTGAGGAGTATCTTAATTATTTTGTGCTACCCAAAGGATTTACCTGATTAAATCACTGCAACCTTCCCAGAATGCATCTTTAAAATAAAAGCATATATATTCTGCACTGTAATCTAGGTGACTCCCAATCAAAAGTCAAAACAGCATAAACCATATTAAAGCTATAAAATTAAACACATTTAAAATATTAAACACTTGGCATAAAATCGAACTTTTGATGTCACTAAATCTTATTCTGGTGCTTAGGAGGAAAAACCAGCTCTTCAAAGCTTTATGAAAGATTACAAGGGTAAAAACCTGCCAAACTTAGAGGTTCTATGAAGCAGGAACTGCCACAGGAAAGGTATGCATTCTAGCTCCATTAGGTACCCTGTTTCTCCAACAATACGGCCTCCCCCAATAGGAAGTCCCAGCATGTTTTATAGATATGAAATGAAATTAAGCCCCTTCCCCCCAAATTAAGGCCTATATTAAAACATGCGAAATGGGGAAATGGGGAGGGGGCTTGCCGTTAGGAAGTACTTTTGTTGCGCACCGGATATGGTGCTGCCTGCGTTGACCCCAATACGAAGTGCCCCACCAACGCCGAGGTCAACATCCAAACCGTCGCTGCCGACCCAAAGATGCAAGCAGAGGAATTAAGTCACCCCCAAAAAGATAGCCTAGCCATTTTTTCGGGGCTCAAAAAAAAAAAAAGACCTGGCCTTATTATATGAGAAACACGGTAGCAATATTTAGGAACTAAGAGTACAGCTATTTTATCTGATCTTGTAGGACACCTAGATATCCTTAGTGAAAGATAGTCCTGCAGATAGCATGGTCTTGTGTCATATAGAGGATGATTAGCCTTGAAGTGTACATGAAACAAAACTGGAAGCCAGCACAGCAGTGCAGAATTCTGTGAAAGTTTTATGGTTTATATGCACATATTTTCTTTTTCTTAGAATTTTGAAATGTGCTTTGACATTTAGATATGAATATACAAAAATCTAAATGACTAAGAATGAATGCAGTTAACCTTTTCCATGTTTCTGTCTCACTTTTCTATAGTGAGAGAATAAAAAATTGCATAGGATTTGTTTAAATGTATGTCCTGTTAGTTAGATCAATTCTCTCTCTCTCTCTCTCTCTCTCTCTCTCTCTCTCTCTCTCTCTCTCTGTGTGTGTATTATAGGAAAGAGTAGCTAAGGATCCCCTACCTCACATTAACCATCAATCATCAATACAAGATTTCCCATACACATCTGAATGGACTGGGTTCAAACAAAGAAGTTGGAAACCAAGACTGAGAAAAGAAGTAGAGTTTATTTCATCTTTTCAAAAGCTGTGGAAATTGAACCCAAAGAAACTGAAAGAGTGTAGGAATTGTTGAGTCCATGGGTATCACTTTTAAGAAAGCATAACTTTTAAAGAATGGGTTTAAAAATAGCATTAAAAAATCAGCATAAGATTATTTTGTATTCTTTCTATGTGTAAACTTAATATTTTATCCCTATTAACATTCCTTATAGAAGCTCTGTGGGGATATGTTTTATGGAACCTGGAAACACTTTCTGTCTAAATTAGGAAAAGATCAATATCATCTTGAGATGGGCCCTATATTTGTTTGTATTTTTATTTGAGAGGTGATAGCAAGAGCAGTGTAGTTATATCTTCTTTGCCACTTAATGTTCCTGACTACATTCCTGAGCCTGGAACACTGTATGCACCAATATAGCCATTTTTCTGGCTATATTACTAATGGGTAAAATATCTTAAATTGGATGTTTTACTGTTTTCTGCTGGTTTTATTGTTTTAAAATGCTTTTTTAAAATTGTATGTTCTGAATTGTAAACCACTAAATCCCACGTCACACTGCACCAACGGATGCAAAGAGGATGTAAAATGGACATAAAAGCTTGCCATCCATTGGAAAACGCGATGCATCCGTTGTGTACTCACTGCATACGTTTTTCATACTATCTATCCGTCCAACATCCGTCGACTGTGATTTCATCCGCTCAGAAAGTTTTGAGCTGCACAAAACGTTTTCAGCGGATGAAGTATCCAACGCATCCATTATACATCCGCTACGCATATGGGAACATCCGTTATATGTCCGTCATCATCTGTTATGCATCCGCTATATCCGCTAGGCATCAGCCTTGCTCTTGCTCTTCCATAGCATCCATTCTTCTCCACCATGGATCATCGCACGCTCCTTTTGGTAGCTGCCATCATTCAACACCAGAACCAAGCCCTCTTCAGGCTCTTTCACTTTTTCTATGGGAAGAAAAGGAGGCGGCCAAGAAGTGTCTGGTCCGATGATGGATCGAGAGAAGAGCGAAGTTTGGACTCTATGACAAGCTGATGGTGGAGCTGAGGAACGAAGACCTTTGTGCATTCCAGAACTTCATGAGGATGCCGCCAGCCATGTTTGACGAAGTTGTGGAGTGTCTGAGACCAAGGTTGACCAAGCAGAGCACCAACTTCCATCCCAGTCTGGACCCTGGGCTGATGGTGGTACTGACTCTGCGCCACCTGGCCTCCGGGACCATGTACAGAAACATGCAGTACGCCCGGAGGGTGCCACACAACACCATCAGCATTGTGGTCAGAGAAGTGGTGCAGGCCATCATCGAAAAATACCTGGAGGAGCTCCTCCAGTGTCCCTCCACTGAAGAAGGGTGGTGGAAACTTGCAGAATAGTAGTATCAGAGGTGGAACTTCCCCCACACCGTTGGAGCCATAGATGGGAAGCACGTGGCTTGCAAAGCTCCGGTCAAGTCAGGGTCCACTTATCACAACTACAAGGGCTTCTTCAGCATCGTCCTCTTCGCCATGGTCGATGCTGACTACAAGTTCATGTACATCAATGCTTCAGGCAATGAGTCAGCTTCAGATGCCCAGATATACAATGCCAGTGACCTCAAGGAGGAGCTGGAACGCAACCTCATCATGGGCTTCCCAGATCCAGACCCCCTGCCCAACGACACACAAGATGTGTCCTACTTCATCGTGGGGGATGACGCCTTCTCCTTCAGAATCTACCTCATGAAGCCCTACACTTCCAGATGCCTCACCCGTGAAGAGAGGATCTTCAACTACAGGCTGTCCAGGGCAAGACGGGTGGTGGAGAATGCCTTTGGCATCCTGGCCAGCAGGTTCCAGGTACTTCTCACCACCATGCAACATTGCCCACAGACCGTGAGGAGGATCGTGGAAGCTTGCTGCATCCTGCACAATCTCATGCGCACCCGCTACCCAGTCTTGCAGAACAGGCTCGTGGACCACCAACAAGGCAATGGGGATATGGAGCCTGGTGAATGGAG
>BLBF01000019.1:21845637-21885410 GCA_015471245.1 Laticauda colubrina
CCAGGTACTTCTCACCACCATGCAGCATTGCCCACAGACCGTGAGGAACATCATGGAAGCTTGCTGCATCCTGCACAATCTCATGCGCACCCACTACCCAGTGTTGCAGAACAGGCTTGTGGACCGTCAACAAGGCAATGGGGACATGGAGGCTGGTGAATGGAGGCTGGTGAATGGAGGCAAGGACAAAACCTGATAGACACTGTGGATGTGCAAAGCCCCAACAGAGCTTCACGTGGAGGGAAGAAGCAGCGCAACCTCCTGAAACACTGGTGCAACTCCCCAGCTGGAGCAGTGGAGTGGCAAGACCAGATGGTAGATGCTTAATGGATGCTTCCTTGAGCCTGTCTCATCACACTGATGAGATTGTGCCATGTATGTTGAGTGGCCTTACAATGAATAGGGCATTAATAAAGAGTTTGTTTATTTTGAAATTTGTTCATCAATGATTAAATTGTTATTGATAATAAAGGGCCATATGTGTGGCAGCTGGGAGGGTGGACCATACAGTCCCACTATGCTTGTACTGGAGGTTTATCTATCCCACAGCTATCCTTATCCATCCCACAGATATCATTACCCATCCCACAGCTATCATTACCCATCCCACAGCTATCCATCCCACAGCTATCATTACCCATCCCACAGCTATCCATCCCACAGCTATCCTACCAATCCCACAAGCATGCAAAGGCTTAACCCTTTTTTCAAAGTTTTCCACAAGACTTTATTAAGTAAAAAAAATGAACCAAGTGTGTGAAGCAAAGATAACCTTTATTAATAACAAACTGTATGACTTTATTAAAAAGCAAAATGACCCAAGTAAAGTGTCTTTAAGCAAAGATAAGGTGAGTCGGTAACAACTCAGTCTCTGGCACTCTTTTCAGTCACTCTGAGGCATGCCCATGGTCTCAGATGTAAAGGGGCCAGGGACTGTGGAGGTGGATGTTGCTGGAGTGCTGGTCTGAGGCGCCATTGGGGTGCCTGGTCCCAAGAGTACTCCTTGGATGTTGCTGGAGTGCTGGTCTGAGGCGCCATTGGGGTGCCTGGTCCCAAGAGTACAACAGGAGATGGTGTGTGCAGGAAGCTCTCAGAGAGCTGACTTAGTCCGTGAGATTGAGAGGCACTTCATCAAGTACCTGGGATGTCAGGCACAAGACTGATGACAGATGTTCTGAGGCCGGGCTTGGCTGCGGGATGGAGGAAGGAGGAGTGCAGTGGGGCTGTCTGGTCTGCAGCTGGGTCAGCTGAGGCATCTGTGGTGTCTGAGGAACCTGGGTCTGGACTGGGAAGGGCTGCCTCTGCTGTGGGAAGTCCTGGTAGTGGTAGATTTGGTTGGCGAGGGGCTGCTGAAATCCGTGGAAGGACTGTGACATCGGCTGGGGTGGAGGAGCAGACCTGGAGTGGGTAGCAGCAGGTTCAGCTGGGCCTGGAAGGTGGTGCAGAAGAGCTGTGATCCTCTCCTTCATCGCCTGGTACTGGGCCTCGGGCATGTCCATGAGGGTCTGGCCCATATATGTGATGAAGGGCTTGTGGTTGGAAGATGGTAGGTCAAAGTGGACCAGCTCGGAGAGGAGATCTGTGCTTGCTTTGATTGTGTCCCTGATCTCTAAGAGGACAGTGTGGCTCTATCTCTCTGGTCTGCCTCTCTGCCTGCTTTCCATGGAGGTGGAGCTGGGGGTGGGGGTGGGTTGGTCTCTGGTGGCTGTCTCTTCTTGCTCCATCTGAGACAGGGGATCCTCCACGTCCTCTGGCATGGGGAGTGCAGCTGGGGAGGTGTCTCTGTCGTGGGGCCCTCCAAAGACACCTGCCTAGACACTGTAGCTGTCTCCTGGCTGGAAGAGGAGTGACTCTCTGTGGGCTGTCTGAGGGAGAGGGTTGACAGAGGGGCTTCTCCTCAGTGGTGGATCTCACCCTCCAGGAAGCTGCATCTGGCCATGACATAGGTCTCCCAGTCAATGAGCTTGACAGCGGCCTGCCCGGATCTCTTCAGGTGCAGCTTGCCATACCAGGTGTGCATATGCTTCCACCACCCCAGGAGGACATCTGAAGTGTAGTCCAGGCTCTCCGCCTTCTGTCTCCACGCTGCCTGCTTCCGCTGGGTGTCTCGATAGAGCCTGTGGCCCTTCCTCCACAGGTACTCATTCTCCCTCACAGGTACTCATTCCAGCACCTCCTCCTCATGGTCCTCGGAAATGGAGTATTGTTTCCTCTCCCCCTTCTCCTTGCCTTGCTTCTTCCTCCCTCTGGCAGGGGCTTCAGGGCCTTCAGCAGCAGGGCTTTGAGGACCTTGGGGCTGGTCCACCACAGCAGCAGCAGCAGCAGCAGCAGCAGCACCAGCAGGAGAAGCAGCAGCACCAGCAGCACCAGCAGCAGGAGAAGCACCAGCAGCAGCAACACCAGGAGCAGCAGCAGCAGCAGCAGCAGCTTCAGAGTCAGCGCCAGGTGGTGGGATGGTGGTTCTGTCCTTCTTGCCAGGGCTGGCAGGAGTAGGGACAGGCTTCCTCTTCTTCCCCATGGTGTTCTCTCAAGATGTCTCTGGCAGCAGGTCTTTCCTCTGAATGGTGACCTGCTTGTGAGCTGCTTCCTTTTATATCCACGGAGCAGTGAACGCTTTGCATCCGCTAGGCATCCGCTAGGCATCGTATAGGCGTCCGTTTCTTCCACTACATGTCCGCTTCGCTGTTCTCCCCCAGAAGCCCTGCAGATGTGTCATCCGCTTCCATCCACTTTCATCCGCTAGGCTTCCTACGAACGTCTGCTTTACATCCCCGCTACATCCTCCCCATGTCCATTCCTTTCCATTGTTGTCCACTCTGTTTATGCAAATTTGGGGCACTTTTGAGAGCGGATAACAATGGATGGAAAATTTGCTCATCCGCTGTTTCTTATTTACATACGTTTTGCATCCGTTGGCCAGTGTGACCTAGCCTTTAAGTAGGAGGAAAGGAACTATGGGTAGTCCTTGATTTACAAGTTTGTTAGCTGACCATTTGAAGTTACAATGGCACTGAAAAAAGTGACTTATGACCATTTTTCATACTATAGAATCTTCATGGTCACGAGATCAGAATTCACATGCTTGGCAACTGGCTCATATTTATGACAGTTGCAAATTATCCCCCTTTGTGACCTTCTAACAAGCAAAGTCAATGGAGAAGCAAGATTCACTTAAGAACCGTGTTACTAACTTAACTGGTAAGAAACTTAATTGGTAAGAAAGGTCATCCTGGACTTACAAGCCAAATTGGAATCAGAATTTCCACTTTTAAATAAAGGAGTTAAGTGAGTCATGGTTGATTTTATGAACCGTTTTGTCAAGGTTGTTAAATAAATCACTGTAGTTTTTAAGTGAACCCAATTTCTCCTATTGACTGTACTTGCTCAGAAGCTGAGAAAGTCACAAATGGTGATCACATGATCCCAGGATCCTGTTACTATCATAAATATGTGTCAGTTGCTCAACTGCCTAAATTTTAATGTGACCATGGGGATATTGCCAGTGGTGGAGATCACAGGCCATAACTGACAATCACAACAGATGCAAGTTTAGAAGGCTGGGGGGGGGGCACTGTCAGAACAAGATTACACAGATCAGTGGTCTCAGTCAGACCTCAAGAACAACATCAACTGGTTAAAGTTCAGGGCATTTCAACTGTCTCTAAGGGCTTTAAAGTTAGTAATAGTGGGACAGCATGTGTTAATTCTGATGGACAATGTGACTGCCAAGGCACGTATCTACAGGCAGGGAGTATTCACTCTCTAACGCTCATGCAAGAAGCAAAGTGATTGGGCCGGTGAGCAGAGACACATCTATCGATCAGGGCAGAACATATATCAGGAGTAGAAAACATTCAGGAAGATTAGCTCAGCAGAATAACAGTCGACCACTCAGAGTGGTGCCTATACCCAGACTTGCTCAGGGAACTGTCGCACAGATTCAGGAGAGAAGACCTGGCCCTGTTTGTGACTCCAGCAAATGCACAACTCCTGAGATTACAATGCAAGATTTCCAACACAGGAAGCAGAAAGAACCAATGTGTTACCAGGAGCGTGGCCAAAGGAGCTGCTTTACCCTTTCCCCTCTTTCTGTTAGTACCAAAAATAATCAAGGGAGTGATAGAGGATGGGGCAGAGGACTTAATGATAATACCTCACTGGCCCAGGAGATCTTGGTACCCAGATCTGATAGATCTGCTGCTATCCAGACCATGGAGAATTCCCCCAGACAGGGTAGAGCTGAACCAGGGAGCTATACAACACCCAGAGTCACAATGGCTTCAACTAACCATATGGCACTTGAGAAGGCCACACTAAAGTGATTAGAGTGTTCAGCCAATGTAATATAAACACTCCAGGCCTCCAGGAGGCCATCTACCAATAGAATTTATGATGCTATCTAGAGAGTGTTTGGAACCTTGTGTTCCAAAAAGCAAACAGACCCAACCACAGTGTTAGTTACACAAGTGCTGGACTTTCTCCAGGAAGACCTGGAAAAGGGCTTAATTCCTAACACCTTACGGAGGCAGTTAGCAGTGATAGCATCAGTATTGGGTTGTGGGACCTTGGAGTCCCTCTCACGACATTCCCTAATCCACACATTAATCGGGAGCAACCAATCTAAAACCACCAGTGTACCCCACTTGGGACTTGACAAAGGTGCTGAGGGTGCTCATGACTGAGCCTTTTGAGCCACTGAAATCAGTGGGATTACTCTCACTCATCCTTAAGGTGGCCTTCCTAGTAGCCATTACATCAGCCAGAAGAATATCCGAATTAGCAGCATTATCTGTGAGGAGGACCTCTGTATAATCCACCAAGTGTAGTATTAAGATTGGATCCAATCTTTATCCCAAAGATCAATTCTACATTTCATAGAGCGCAGGAGTTAGTACTACCAGACTTCTGCCTGGAACTGGTCCATAGCGTAGAAAAAAAGTTAGACATAAGGAGAGCAATATGCATTTATATTAAGAGAACAAGGCCCATTAGAAAAGTGGAGGCTTTGTTCATTTCGTTCAGACCAAGTTCGTTGGGACAAAAAGTTTCACCATCAACCATAGGCAGATGGATCAGGACATGTATTACAAGGGTTTATGAAAGTCAATCTTACAGTTGCTGGGTAAGATAACAGCATGCTCAACCAGGAGTGGCATGGAACACACTCAACCAACTATATCATGGAACACACAGGCCTCTATTGAAGATCTGTAGGGCAGCAACGTGGGCATCGTCATCTCCATTTATCAGAAATTGTAAACTGGATATGTTCGCATCAGCAGAAGCATCCTTTGGAAGAAGGATTGTGCAAAGAGTTCACATGGAGATGGGGGCTTGGGACAAGGAGTTGGCCCACCCTCAGGACAATTAGCTTGGGTATCTCCCATGCTTTGGATTCTCTGACCCATAAAACTGAGAAAGAGTGTTGGTCTTATCTGAAATACATCTTCTAGTTGTACAGGAAGAGAATTCAAATCCCACTCTTAGAGAGTTAGTCCTGAGCCAAGAAAGAACATCACCAAGTCAGTCCTCAGCTTTCATCAAAAACTGAGTATGCACAGTGGAAAGGGAGCTGGACTAAACTTTGATTGATTCCTTTAAGCAAGGAAGCAGGAGACAGCCCACAGTTTGGATTCTCCTCCTGTACAACTAGAAAATGCATTTCAGGTAAGATCAATGCCCTTTCTCCCCTCCCATCCTGGTAAACTCATCCTCCCCTCCCATCAAGGTAAACTCATTTACCTTGCAAAGATCAAGATACCTTGCAGCAATTTATTTGACTTTGAGGAAGAGGAGAGCAGGATGATTTCCCTTCCAGCATCCAGTTGGCTTGCAAATGCTTTTCATGCCAAGAGTGAAATGTTCTGGGGGCTGTAATCTCACGTGACTTCAGGTACCCATCCGCCTTTTCAGAGAATGGGTGCCTGAAGTCACATGAGATAATGTCCCCCAGAACATTTCACTCTCAGCGTGAAAAGCATTTGCAAGTTGACTGGACGCTGGAAGCAACACGATTTGGCTACCACCATCCAAGTGGCTTGCAAATGTTTTCAAGGGGGTGGTGGTCATTGCATAACTTCAAACAGTCACTAAGTGAACTGTTGTAACTCTAGGATTGCCTGTATATGGAACCATTTCAGAAGCTTTGTGCAAATTGAATACAGGTAGTTATTGACTTAGAGCCACTCGTTTGATGATTGCTTTGAATGAAGGGGTCTTGCAATTAGTCTGCAAAATAACAGCATCACAGTGTCTTTGAGGTCACCTGATTGTGATGCTCGTCCTTGGGCACCCAGCTTGAGATTATAATATCACAGCAAGCCATGTCAATATGATTGCTACAACCTTCTCTCCCAATGTCAATAGAAAATGACTTCCTAGTCATTTCTATAAATCATTCCAATCCCCCTTTTTTTCTGAAAATCCTGTTAAAAATATAGGAACCCAGGATCTTTATATTTTGTAGCACTCTGCTTCCAGCTATATTTCCTAGCATCTGTCCGCTGCCTTTATTAGCCCACCTGCCTTTCCTAGTGCCTGCCACAGGCATCCCCCATCCCACTTTTTTATGTTCAAATATCTATATATTTTGATTGTTAGTTTAATAATTTATCTAATAAAAATTACACATTTGTGCTTTCTTGGTACTACAGGTAGTTCTTGACTTACTACAGTTTATTTAGTAACTGTTCAAAGTTAAAACAACATTGAAAAAAGTGACTTATAATCATTTATACACATGACCTTTGTACATCTCTGTGGTCATGTGATTTTATATTTGTATGCTTGACAATTAACTCATATTTATGTCTGTTGCGGTGCCCTGGGATCATGTGATCGCCTTTTAAGACCTTTGGACAAAATCAATAGGGAAACCAAATTCACTTATTTAACATGTTACTAACTTAACAGCTGCAGTGATTCACTTAACAAATAAAGCAAGATAAAATAGGGCAAAATTCACTTTTCTCACTTAACATAAATTTTAGGTGTAATTGTGATAGTAAGCTGATAACTTCCTGTCATGGTATGATTCTAGTACTAAGTTAAAGAATTGGTTTTGGAGAAAAGTTAGGTAAAAATGTTATACTACTGCTTACTGTGGAGGTTTTTTGCAAGCAACTGTTAGCTACTGTAGTAACAGAATATAGGAGCCTTCTATATGTATGTCGTTCTTTTTCCCCTGAATGTTTTCTTCTGTATTTATAAGAAGAACCAGTTCTTATATTAGTCTAACATGTTTTTTGCTATGGCTGCTGTTGTGTTTGCGAATGGTTTTGTGGGGTTTCTTGCTCTGCCGGAGGGTTTCCCCCTCCCCCCTGATTTGTGTTTAAGGGGTCTCCCCCCTCTCTGGTTGGTCTATTAATATTTTTGTGTAGTCTTTGTGCTGTTTCTGGTGTGTGTGTGTGTATGTGTTGGTCTTCGTGTCTGGGTGTGTCAGTGGTGCGTTCCAGTGTTTGTGATCGTAACTGATTAATGTGTCTCCTCCAGGTTCTGCCATCATCTGTGTCTAGTCTATAGGACCGAGGTCCTGTTATTTGAGTTATTTTCACCGGTACCCACAATGGGTGTCCGATGAGATTTTTTGCATATACTAAGTTTCCTGGTTCGAATGCACAGTATCTGCTGGAGGAGTCGGTTGGTTTTTCAGAGGTTTATGTTGGGTATAACCTATCTAATTGTGATCTTAATCTTCTGCCCATTAGTAATTTTGCCGGGCTTTTATTTGTAGTAGCACTCAGTGTTATGGTGAGCATTTTTTCAGTTTTTCCTGAATGTCCCCTGAGTCTAATTTGTATAAAGTTTCTTTGGTATATCGGACCATGCGTTCCACCCTGCCGTTCGTAGCTGGTCAGCCTGGTGCTGTCAAAGCATGTCTTATGCCATGTTCGGCGTTTGAATTTTTCAAACGTTAGTGCAGTAAACTGTGGGCCATTATCTGAGACGAGGAAGTCCGGTAACCCATGTGTGGTGAATAGTTTCCGTAGTTGTTTAATAACTGCTTCTGTGGTGATTGAGTTCATGACGCTTACCTCTAGCCAATTGGAGTATGTGACTACTATGATTAAAAATGTATATCCTTTTGTTGGACCCACAAAATCTATGTGGATTTGTGAGCAGGAGCCCCTCGGTGTTTCCCAGTCTAGTATACATTCTGAAGGGAGTGAAAGGCAGGATTTTTGGCATTTCCCGTAGGTTTCAACCCATTTCCCAATATCCTTGTCCATCCCTGGCCACCATACATAGCTCCTGGCCAGGGATTTCATTCATACAATGCCCAGGTGGCCTTCATGCAATATGCTGAGTACTTTTTCTTGTAACAGTTCTGGTATTACCACCCGGTCCCCCCATAATATGCAACCTTTTAATAATGACAGTTCAGTTTGCCTATTCTTGAAGGATTTAAACTTAACATCTGTCTCATTTTCCGGCCACCTTTTCCTACCTAGTTTAAGACTTGTGACAAGGTTTTGTCTCTTGCCGTGAATCTCGCAATGTCTGCTGCGGTTATGAGTAGGTTTGACAATGTCTCAATCTGTAGGGTGGATGTGGTTGGTGCCAGATCAGTTCCTAGTTCTGGTAGGGGAGTACAGCTCAACGCATCGGCGTGGGAAATGTCTTTGCCCGGTCAGTGAATCAGTTTATAGTTGTAGGCTGCTAGGAACTCAGACCACCTTGTCATTCTAGGGGATAGTATATTTGGGGTGACTCTGTTCCCAGCTAGTATTCCCAATAGAGGTTTGTGGTCTGCAACAAGAGTAAAAGTCCTACCATAAAGGTATTCGTGGAACCATTTGATGCCGGATATGGCTGCTAATGCCTCTCTGTCCAATTGTCTGTAGTTATGTTCAGTTTTTGATAGTGTTTTGGAGTAGAACGCAATCGGTGCTTCTCTCCCATCAGGCAGGATGTGGCTAAGTATGGCTCCGATGCCGAACAATGATGCATCACAGGTGACTGTTAATGGTAGTGTCTTGCTGTATTGCATTAATACCAAGTTGGAAGTGATTAGGTGTTTTACCCACTGGAACGCTGTCTCTTCACGTCGTCCCCAGGTCCATGTGGCTGTCTTGTCCAAAAGCCTATGTAGTGGTTCCATTGTCGTTGCCTTCTGTGGCAGAAAAACGTAATAAAAATGTATAAGTCCCAAGAATGCTTGCAACTCTATCTTGTTTTTTGGTCTAGGTGCTTCTTTGATTGCCTTAATTTTTTTCTCTGTGGGGTGAATGCCCTCTTTGTTGATTTGATACCCCAGGAATTCAACTTTTGAGGTGGCTAATTGGCACTTTTCTTTTTTTACCTTGAGTCCCACTTTCTGGAACCTTTGTAAGACCACTCTGAGACGTGCTTCTAGTTGTCTCTCATTGCTAGCTGACACTAGCATGTCATCAAAGTATGGGACTACTCCTTTTATCCCCTATAATAACCGCTCCATTAAGCTTTGGAACACCCCTGGGGCTACGCTGACTCCAAATTGCAGCCTTTTGCATTTGAAGGCTCCTCTATGAATCATTTTTGGGATCGACTGGTAATTGTTGGTATGCTTGGGCAAGGTCGAGCTTTGCGAAGACCTTGCCTCTCCCCAACAAGTGTCGTAGATGTTACACTACCGGAACAGGATATGCACTTTGTTGTAGTGCATGGTTCAGGGTAGCCTTGTAGTCCCCACAGATTCTCACGGACCCATCCGGTTTAACTGGGGTCACAATTGGGGTCTCCCATTTGGCATGGTCAATAGGTTCTAAAATACCTTGTGCTATTAGTTTGTTAAGCTCCTAATCAATCTTTGGTTTTAGTGCGAAGGGGACTCACGTCGCTTTCAGCCTAATTGGAGCTATTGTTGGATCTAAATTAAATGAAATAGGAGACCCTCGGTATTTGCCTAATTTTCCATCGAAGACGTCCTGGAACTCCCTCATCAGGTTCTCCTCCCAGTCTGTGTCGGCGATGCTGTTAATGATGGTCACTCCAATTCCTAGAGGTTCGAACCACTTGAGTCCCAATAAACTTGGTCGGTTTCGGTCTACGATGGTTAGCGGCAAGATTTTCTTGTGTTCTTTGAAAGTTATTTGGAAGTGTTCGAGTCCAACTACCGGTATTCTGTTTCCCTGGGAGTCCTTTAGGATTAGCGATTGGTATTCTAGTTCAGTTCTGCCAATGTGCAGTACTAGTTTTTTTAATGGTATTCCATGACACCATGGATAGGTACGATCCGGAATCTACCTCCATTTTACATTCTTGGCCCTCGATCCTGACTGCCACATGTACTTTTTGGTCATTTGTTGCGTTAGAGTGCTCGATGATGATGGTTTGGTCTATTTCTTCTTTTCTACAGTTCTCGTTTAGCTGCTTGCCTTTGCTTTCGTGACTCTCACGGCTCCACGTTTGTTTATCTTTAGTTCTTAGTGGTGTGTTGTCTCTACGTCATGGGTTGTAGCTCTTGCGGTTTCGGCATATTCTTGCAATGTGACCCCGTCTCATGCAGTACCGGCACACAGCGTCTAAGAACCGGCACTCAGAATGAGGTTGGTCTCCTCTGCACCTGGCGCACTGAAACCCCAACTTATGACCTTTCTTCAGCCGTCGACCTCATTCAGCCTGGAGTCTATGGATCTCCTCCTCGATTCCAGACGATCCACTCTTGGCATAGTGTGTGGTGGTTTTGTGTGCGCTCTCTGCCTTCTTTTCCGAGCCCTGGCTCATTTTGGTCAGAGTTTTGGATGGATTCGCATTCATCTGCTGGATTTTGGCTGCTGATTTTTTAGTTGCTTCTGCCGCCATGGCTTCAGCAATAGCCTCAGTAACCATAATCTTTGGCTGGGTTAGCAGCCAGCTTTGTAGGGTGAGGTCTATTAGTCCGAGGACCATGTGATCCCTCATGGCTTCATCCATGTTAAGGAATTGGCATGCCCCTCCAATGTCCCTCAGAGCTGCTACAAAGTCTGTGATGCTCTCACCTTTTCTCTGGTCCCGTTTGTAAAATTCGTGTCTCTGAATAAGGCTGGAGACGGTCGGTGCACAGTGAGCCTTCAGCAGCTTTTCTAGGTCTGGCCAGGCCATCTGTTTCACATCTTCTGGTTTTGCGAGTGCCTTGGCCATCTTGAACACTGTGGGCCCACAGTGCATCAGGAACACAGCTCATTTCCGATTGTCTGAGATTCCTTGCAAATCGTTGCTTTCCAGGAACATGAGGAATCTATCAATGTAGGATTCCCAGTCCTCTGTTGCTGGGTTGAATGGTGCGGGTGACGAGTTGGTTCCGGCCATTTCATCTGCTCAGTTCTCGATGCCACGTGCTCGACTGGTCTCCTTTCTCAAAATCCCACCCTCGTCGCCAGTGTTGTGTTCGCGAAGAATGAGATTGGAGACCAGCATAACTTCAGCTCTTTTATTTAGTGCAGAAAGTCCATCTGAACCAGGAGCCGCGGCAGCTCTTTTTATGGAGAGGATGCTCGCGGCTAGTGGCCAATGACGGCTACTTGTTTTTCCCGCCACTGAGTTGGCCAATCACAGGTGAGCTATTATTGGCCAAT
Organism: Laticauda colubrina; assembly: GCA_015471245.1. NCBI lineage: Eukaryota > Metazoa > Chordata > Lepidosauria > Squamata > Elapidae > Laticauda > Laticauda colubrina. The sequence continues at coordinate 21,857,172 of BLBF01000019.1, forward strand.
CAGCATCGAGACAGGAACCAATGAGCTTCTAGCATTTCTTGACCAATAGGAATAGACTATTAGAAGTATGTTAATATGGAACAGTTGCTTCAGTTTAAGAACATTTAAAGTGATATTCATGTGCCTCAATAACTATATTGCATACTTATTTAAATTGTACTGCATTTGACATTTGATTGATCAATTTGAAGGCATCCAGTCTTTTATGTAGGAACTCAAGATGGTGCACAAAGTGCTCCTTCCTTCTATTTTTAAAAATGTTATTTGTTTATATTTGATACCCACAATAAATTTGTCAGGTAAGAGAAAGAGGCCCTAATTCACCTTGCAAGCTTCAACTACTGAGGAGAGTTTATTGTTTTGCTCCTAGTCAAATTCAATAGAATAGCTATTCATGTTCTTCTAAGTAACTAGTTCTTTTTCCCTGATTACCATTTCTACTAATGTTTCTAGAAGAAACGTTAAGCTGATGAACCTTCAGTTTTAAAATCTCTTCAGGTTTCCTTTGAAAATAGGTGCCACATTGGCTACTCCCAGTCCTTTAGATCTGAGCCTAATTTGGGATGAGTGAGCTAAAATAAAAAATGACTTAGAAAATTTTGTAGATGCTAATGTAGTTTATTGAATTGGGTTGTTTTGATTCACCACTGGATGGAATGTATGCCACATGTACATAATAGAGTCCAAAGGTATCGATGAAGTTTTGCAAAATTTTAACTTTGAGGAGATGAAAAAATTTAAATACATATTGGAAAATTTATATTGAGAGGAAAAAAGTCTCTCATCTTTAATCTTGCTACTTTGAGCAAGTCACTGATCCAGTGAGTTACTCAGTTGTCAAATGTGATGAAAATGTATCCTTTTGACAATTTCTGCTTTTTTAAGTAGGAAAACAAAACTAAAATTCTAATATAATTTCCATTGATTTTATACTAATTTCTACAGCACAGCCTTCTGCATATTTAGTAAAAATACTACAGTATTCAGTTCATTGATTGTTGAACATAGTCTGTGTAATAAAGATAAACAATATTTTTCTAATGGTGGCTAACCAGAAACTCCTGGGTTATTTGCAAGGAGGGAGGGAGGGAGGGAGAGACTGATTGTTCATCTATTTGCTTATTTATTTACCACTGCATGATTCCACAGCTGATTCATATAAAAATCAAAAAACATTTTAATGTATTTATGAGATGGTTTATATGGTTTGAGGGCTAACTAGAGAAAAATATAAAATAAAAATAAGTACTAGTGTCTGCAACTCCAATTACAGAAGCAATAGGCCAATTACAGAACCAATAATTAAAAGAGCATATCTCATAAAAACTACAGCATGTAACAGGTACCTCAGACCACAAAGCCCAAAAGAACAGCCATATCCTTGCTGTGTGAAAGAAGTGAACAGCCATATCTTTTCTGTGGTGATAGAAATGATTTGTCTCCCAGGCAGTCCTTGATTTCAGTTTAGTTTTGTTCTGTATAAAATGGTTTACTCCAAATCCTCGAATGTGATTGGCCAGAAAAGCCGGCATAGGGGTTGGTTCACTAAGAACCAATCCAAAAGAGCTGCCAAAAGGCGGCAAAATCAAGTAACTATCATTGGCTACAAGCCGGCAGGCAAGCCGTATATAAAGGCTGCCGTGGCTAGAGCCAAACTGTTCTGTTTCACAATAATTGTTAAAATAAAGACTTTTACTGTTGGAACCCGGTCTATCTCGCATTTTTCCAGATGGAACACTGGTGACGAGGATGGAATCGTCCTAAAACGTGAGACTGTGCATGCGGCGAATTGAAATCCAGGCTTGAAGCGATGGCCGGAAATAATGCACCGCCCTCACCTTTCAATCCCAATGAAGAGGATTGGGAGTCCTACGTAGACTGTTTCCAAATGTACTTAGAAAGTAACGAGATGGAAGAGATCTCAGACCAGTGTAAGAGGGCTGTCTTCTTAACACAATGTGGACCAACTGTGTTCAAGATGGCCAAGGCATTGGCGAAGACCACAGATGTAAAACAAATGACCTGGCCCGAACTCCAGCGAATGTTAAAGGCTCACTATGCACCAGTGGTGTCAAATCTCATCAAACGGCATGAATTCTACCGAAGGGACCAAAAAGAAGGTGAGACCATCGCTGATTTTGTGGCAGCCCTCCGACAACTGGGGGGAGCGCTCGAGTTCCTGAACTTAGATGAAGCCATGCAAGATCGAGTGGTACTAGGTTTAAAAGACTCTAATTTACAAAGTAAATTGCTAAATAAACCCAACATAACCAAGGCTGAAGCAATCGCAGAAGCCAAAGCCGCAGAAGCCGCGAAAAAGTCAGCGGCCACCATGAAACAAATGAACGCGAATAATGACGAAACGAGCATAGCCAGAGGAAAGAAGCAATTTCCTGCCACTACACACCACGAAGATTTTGATGAGACAACAGAATCTGAAGAGGATGATGATGAGGTCCACCACCTATATGCCAACAAAAAAAGGTGCAAAAAAAGAAACTGGCGGGAATGCGCTGGTTGCAGAGGAAACCACCCTCGAGCCAATTGCAGATTCCTTGATGCCATCTGCCGAGCTTGCAAGAAAAGAGGACACATTGAGAAAGTCTGTAGGAATCGAAAAAATAACAGCCCTAACAGATGCAGTAACTCTCCCCCACAAGCTGAATTGAAACTAGCTGAGAGAACGTGGGAGCACAACAAACAAACCAGTAACCGAGAAAGGACCCATCAAACTGTCACTATCAGAAGCACTCAGATGGAAAGCGGGAAAAAGTTAAAATCATCGTAAAAATTGAAGGCAGCCCCTGTGAGATGGAAGTCGATTCAGGGTCTTTCCTGTCAATGGTGTCATGGGACACAATCAGACAACTGGTCCCAAATATCAATTTAAAAGAACTCCAGAAACAAAAATTAACTCTGAAGGACTACCAGGGGAATCGAATCCCTGTGGTAGGTCTAGGACATTTCCGAGTCGCCTACAAGCAGCATGTCAAAGTCCTGCCTCTGACAATAGTCGACCGAGACTGACCCAGCCTCTTGGGCATCGAATGGTTCGCACCATTGGGCATCGGAATGACCGGAGTGGACCGAGTAGCCGCAACCGACTGGGAAGAAAACCTGATCCACGAGTTCCAGGACATTTTCGATGGCACCCTAGGCAGGTATTGGGAGACCCCAATTTCCTTTAGCTTAGACCCCCAGGTGGCCCCTAGAAGATTAAAGGCCAGACGAGTTCCCTTTGCATTAAAAGCAAAAATAGAGGAACAATTGAATAAATTAATTGACCAAGGGGTTTTGGAACCTGTTGACCATGCTAAATGGGAGACGCCAATAGTAACACCAGTTAAACCTGATGGGTCGGTATGCATCTGTGGAGTCTACAAGGCTACCCTGAACCATGCGCTGCAACAAAGCGCATACCCGGTGCCAGTCGTACAACATTTGTTACACTCACTTGGGGGAGGAAATTTTTTTGCCAAACTAGATTTAGCACAAGCTTACCAACAGCTTCCAGTAGACCCCTTAACGCCTGAGGCACAGACAATAGTGACTCACAAAGGGGCATTCAAGTGTAAGACTTCAATTTGGAGTGAGTGTTGCCCCAGGCGTTTTCCAAAGCCTCAATGGAATGCTTATTAAATGGAATAAAAGGGGTCGTACCATATTTTGATGACGTCCTGATTTTGGCTAAAGATATGACCCAACTAGAAAAAAGACTAAGAGATGTACTAACAAAATTTAGAGAATCCGGTCTGAAAGTTAAAAAAGAAAAATGCTGCTTAATGACTGATCGCGTCAAATTTCTAGGCTACTTAATTGACGGAGAGGGTATACACCCTACTGAAAAAAAAGTCAAAGCCATTAAAGACGCACCACAGCCAAAAAACAAAACGGAATTGCAGGCATTTTTGGGTCTAATAAATTTCTATTACGTATTCCTCCCCCACAAAGCAACGATAGCGGAACCATTACACCGTTTGCTGGATAAGAAAACTAATTGGACTTGGGGTCATAGAGAACAAAAGGCATTCAAGAAAATAAAAAAATTATTAACATCAAACACCATCCTTATCCAGTTTAGTAACACACTTCCATTGACGGTCACCTGCGACGCCTCACCATTTGGAGTCGGTGCCATCCTGAGCCACCAATTGCCAGATGGGAGAGAGGCACCCGTCGCTTATTACTCAAAGACTCTGTCTAAAACAGAACATAACTATAGTCAACTAGACAGAGAAGCCCTGGCAATCGTCGCCAGAGTGAAACGTTTTCACGAATACCTTTATGGAAGAACATTTTTGACTGTAACAGACCATAAACCGTTACTAGGAATTCTGGTGGGAAACAAGCCTACACCGAACATTTTATCCTTGCGGATGACTAGATGGTCAGAATTCCTAGGTATATGCCATGCACTGACCGCGCTGGCCCACCCGGCAACAAATGGTAGGGCGGAGAGAATGGTCAAGTTTACTAAAGTGGATTTAGAAAAAATGGACCTTGGGGATGTCCAGGATAAAATTAACCGTCTACTCACCCTCCAACATATCACACCCAGCACTGTAACCAACAAAAGCCCAGCGGAATTATTAATGGGGAGAAAACTTAGGTCACAATTAGATAGGTTGCACCCAAATTACACTTTGGAAAGACCCCCCGACTCCTCCAGCCATTTCTACGCAAAATCATTTTTTGTCATTTCTACGAAAATCATTCTACGTCATTTCTACCCAGTCTATGCAAAAAATTTCACTGGGGACCCCCTATGGCTTCCACCACAATCACACAAATCACAGGGCCCCGGTCCTACCGCCTAACCGTAGACGATGGCAGGGAATGGAAGCGGCACATAGAGCAGCTTCATTCCCGAAACATTGAAAGAAATACAAACTCACAACCACAAATAATAAAAATTGACGAAAACAAAACCAAAGAAGGGGGGGAAATATAAGAAAATAATAAAGAACTTTTAAAAATAAACCCAGAACATCTAACCAATCAAAAAGAGCAAAAAGGAAACTTACGGTTAGATGAGACTTGCGGGAAAAATCCAGACGAAGGGGCCAGCCAAGCCAGCTCAACCTGCCTGGAGAAGCCAGGAGGGAGCAGCAAAACCACTGGCCTGAGAAACTCAAGCGGTAGCAAAATAGCCGACTCACCCTTCCAGGCGGTTCCAGGCGGAAAAGAACCGGAGAGACAGCAACCCCATCTGAACCGGTTGAAGTCTCCAGTGAAAATGAACCGCGCAAGTCCAGTACAATCAGAAGAAGCCCCACCTACCTGCGCGACTACGTCACCACGTAGGACTAAACTAAGGGGGGAGAGGTGTTCTGTATAAAAAGGTTTACTCCAAATCCTCGAATGTGATTGGCCAGAAAAGCCGGCATAGGGATTGGTTCACTAAGAACCAATCCAAAAGAGCCGCCAAAAGGCGGCAAAATCAAGTAACTATCATTGGCTACAAGCCGGCATGCAAGCCGTATATAAAGGCTGCCGCGGCTAGAGCCAAACTGTTCTGTTTCACAATAATTGTTAAAATAAAGACTTTTACTGTTGGAACCCGGTCTACCTCGTGTTTTTCCGGACGGAACAAATTTGCTTTATTGTAATTGCACCTCGTGCAATTAAATGCCATCTTCAGTGTACATTATAACTGTAAAAATAAAACACAAACACATATCTTTCACATCAGTAGTGGGATTCAAATTTTTTTACTACTGGCTCTGTGGGCATGGCTTGGTGGGCATGGTGGGGATGGTGGGGGAAGGTTACTGTAAAATCTCCAGTCAGAGGTGGTCTTTGCCAGTTCTCTGAACTCCTCAAAATTTCTGCTACCGGTTCTCCAGAACTGGTCAGAACCTGCTGAATGCCCTCTCAGCTTCACAACTAAATTGAAAACCCGATATTCCACTAATATTGCACTATACAGTAGAATTCCTGGTCTGGGATAGAAACTGTTTTTCAGCCTATTTGTCCTTGTTTTTATTATCCTGTACCATCTACCAGATGGTAATAGTTAAAAAAAAAAAGGGTGCACTGGATGAGATGGATCTTTAAGAATGTTTTGAACTTTCTTAAGGCAGCAGGAGATATAAAGCTCTTCCAAAGAGGAGAGAGGGCAACCAATAATCCTCTGGGCAATGACATTAACTTTCTGGAGTGCTATCCTATCCGCCACTGTGCAATTGACAAACCATTCACAGGTGCAGTAAGTTAAAATACTCTCTATGATGAAGCAGTAGGTCACCAGCAGTTTTTCATTCAGTTGTTTCAGTTGCTTCTCTCCTGAGAAGTCTCAGGTAGTATAATCTTTGTGGGGCCCTTTTGAGCAGTGCTGCGATGTGAGCATCCCAGGTCAGGTCATCTTTTATGATGACACTCAGAAACTTAAAACTGGCCACTTATAATTATTCATTTCATAACAGTTCAAAGTTATGATAGTACTGGAAAATTACTGATTAAATATTTACAACTGTCACCCCCTTTTCACAATCACATGATCAAAGTTTGGGTGCTTGACAGTTGGCTTACTTTACAATGGTTGCAGCTTCTTGCAGTTGTGTGATTGTGATTTGTGATCTTCCCAGCCAGCTTCTGGTGGAAGAAGCTGGATTCGCTTCGTGACCATGGAGAAAAAAAAGGCTGCAAAATCAGGTGTAATCACCTGATGACTTGCTTAAGGATAGCAACTCTTAGTGACTGAAATTATGGACCAAGTTGTAGTCATAAATTGAGGATTTCTGTACTCTCTGCTTTCATTCCTATCTTAGCTTTTCTCATCCAACGACTTCTTCTTCTGATGATGCGATATCATCATCAAATGGTTCTGTGATTCTCTGGAAACTTCTGAAGCTGAATTGCAATCTTCAATTCCAGAAATATTCTTGTTATAGAGAAAAATTAGCAACTTGATATCCTTAAGAAATTTTATGGGGGTTGTGCATTTTAAAGTCACAACTGCAGCTTATTCCTTCATTAGGCATTTTTAGATTGTATTGATTTTAGTAAGATGGATTTATGCATATGTCTATTTGTTGGTTTTATGGAGCTGTTGACCCATTTGCCCTTGCTTTATTCAATATTTTCATTTTTCTACAGCAAGTGGCTTTCAGCCCTCTCAGGTAAACTAGCTAGAAGATACTACTAAATGAACTAGCTGCCCAAAGTCACTTGTTGAGATGAAAGAGAGGTCTATATAAATTGACTAAATAAGTAAGTAAATAAATATTATTTTTTATTGAAAGCTTACATTAAAATAATCTTATAGGTCTTCCTGGTTGCCACATTTAACTTCTTGATCCATTAAGAAGGGTGTTTGCTAAGTTTACTTTCTCTGACTGTTGAGTCACTGGGACTCCTCCCTGTCTTGTCTGATTGTTTCCTAGGCAGCATCTCTTTGCCTTCTTCCCCAAGGCTATTTGGTTAGAGTGACAGATTTACAGATAGACTTTCAGATTTTCAGTTGCTGGACTGAAAATTAAGAAAAGTCAAGACTCACTACTTAAATGGAAAAACACTGGGGAATTCCAAGGCTGTAGACTGGATTGGAAAGTAAAAAAAAATCTGCAAGATGGCAGTAGTAAACCACTTCCGTACAGCTATCAAGTAAACCAAACTGATGTACCAGTATAGTCCTCAGGAGTATGAGTTGATTCAAGAATGTGTTATTTATAAACTGTCAGGGAGTTCTTAAAAAGCAAACTCCTTAAAGCAGTAGATTTTCATCACTTAATCATCAAAACTGTGCAGGCCTTTCAATTTAAAGACAAAAAAATTCTTTGGGATGGAGATGTTGCCCCTTCCTGTAATTTCTGAAGAACAAATTTGCCTTTTTTCCGGAAAAACTCATAAGCTCCCTGATATCGGAAAAAGGCATATGGTAGAACTTCTTTCAGGACAGACCACTTTCAGGAAAATGATTTATTGTATTCTCTGAAATTACTGTTACAAGAAGGTGTCATGTACTTCATATGTAGAGATAGTGTGATGTATTAGTGGTAATATGTCACACTAATACCACTAGTGATAGTAGTAACATATCACATTATGGATGATCTTGGAATAATGTAACTATCATGTGGGTAGAATTCTTTTTTGGAAAGTCAGGTGCAAACAGTATAACTATTGACAAAGAAACTTACTTTTTACTGAAAGGTTTACTGCATATCTGTGAGAGGCTGTGAAACATGTTTAGAAATGTATTAACTGTTTATCTCAGATTTTGATTGCAGAGATTCTTGGCTTTACTTTATTTTGCAGCTTATTTCCCATTCAAGCAGAATACTCTCAGGTTATGATTTGTGAGCTATTTAGGTATTAAGGCATTAAATTATTTGAAAAGGCCAATTTACAATAGGTTCATATTTAATACACAACAAGCAAGAGAAGCAGACCTTATCCTAACAATCATATTAGTTTAACATAATAAGCATTTGTGAATATAACTGCATTTTTAATCCAGGGTAGTGCATAGAAATAAACTTTCTGGTTTATAGAATTTAAATTCCCAAGTTGTTTAACCTTTGCCTTCTGTTATTTAATCATTCATGCAACAACTTTGGTATATGTGTGGGCTTTTAGGGTAGTAGTAGTAGTAATTACAACAATGACAACAACGACAATGACGACAACAACAGAATAACATAGGTGGTTGATTGTTCTCACTGTCAGAAAATTCTTCCTTATTTCTAGATTGAATTTCTTTCTTGATAAGTTTCCATTCATTATTCCTTGTCTGGCCCTCTAGTGCTTTGGAAAATAGGTTGACCCCCCTCTCTTCTCTGTGACAGCCCTTCAAATATTAGAACACTGTTACCATGTCTCCCCTGGTCCTTCTCTTCATTAGATGGTAGATGGACAATTTGTGAACAACATGTAACCCCAAGATTATTATGGTCACACATTTTATTGTAGTGATGATGTAACCATTACAGCATGATTTCTTGTAGTGAAAACCAAAGAAAGAGCCCATTTAATCTATTAGGTAAAAACAGGAGACTATGAGGTTTCTAAACTGCCGTAGACATGAAAGCCAGCTAGATGACTTTGGGCCAATCACACTCTTATCAGTTTAATCCACCTCACAGGGATGCAGTTTCATTCCTTCATAAAGTGTGTTACATGTAGAAATAAGATGAAATTCTTGATCCATGATTCTTGTGTGAAAGAGCTTGGTCTTTAATACTTTTATCACTTTATGTCTATAAATCATTCATCTTGCTCTCTGTCAGTCTTTTATCATTAATAATAGAGGTGGATATACAATAATAATATTCCAGTATAAGTCTGTTGGTTCTTGTGGGTTTAGATATCCCAACTGAAACCCTGGCTCTGCTGCTGTTCATTATTTTCATCATAATAGGTAGTCCTTAATTTACAACAGCTGGGACTGGAATTTTTACGAAGTGATAGAGTGATTAAGTGAATTGGGCCCAGTTTTTGCCATGGTTGTTAAATGAGTCATATGGTCATTAAGCAAATCCAAACTACCAATATGAAAAACCAGTTAGATAAGAACTGTGTATATAATAGCTTTGTTATGCAATTAATTTGCAGGCCTTAGGCTTTTTAAAACAAACTGTGATGACTCGGAGTGTAACAAAATCCAAAACGTAACAAAATCCAAAACATAAATAAATGTCTTCTAATGCCTCCAATTTGGTCCCACTATTCAATAATTCTCAGTTGGAGATAAAACGTACTCAAAAATAATCTTCAAAAGAAAGCAATACATCTGAGCTTAATGAGCAGATAAAGGTGAAATAAAAAACCAAACAACTACAATGACAAAATTTCCACCAGGATAAGTAATTATCAAATTCAAGGAGATAACAAAGCACAGTCTGTTGGAAGGATGCCAACCAGGATAACTTCAGCCCCAAATAAAACATGCTTTGCTTCTGGCAACACTGTGTTGTAATCTTATATACTATTCTCCCCAGCTGCAACCAATGAGGAGGATCATGGCTGCCTCCTCTCTCGTAAGCCAAGTTTTTTCCTTCTCCATTCCTCCCAGGGTGTCCTAGGATGCAGAGGGGAAGGACCTGGTTCTTCCTCTGACTGCCCAGCTGGCCTCTGCCCTTCCCCAGCCTTCTCCACAACCTCTGGAGCCACACCTCCATTCCCTCTCAGCTGTTCCTCTTCTCCCTCAGATTTCAAGGGCATGACACAAACTCTAAATTTGTCTCCAAATGTGTATGTCTTTGCCATGAAATTTTATTCTTCTAAGATAAAATCAGAGGTGATATTTTACCTGGTCGGACTGGTTCTGTAGAACTGGTTATAATTCTGCACAGTTTGGAAAACCGGAAAATCAAGCCACTGGCTGGCCCTGCCCCACCTCGCACACTCACTCCTTACCTGGCATGCTCACCATCCAACTTGCCTGTGTTGTGCCTTCACCTAATTTTTGGTAAGTTGCTATTTCTTTTCTTTTCCTGATTATCAGTTGTTCTGACTATCAGCTGTGCTGGGAGATTTAGTTTAGCTAGAAAGCGGGAAATCATTGGATTTCTTGCTTTCTAGCTAATCTAAAAGCTGAGCTGAACTTTCCTTAGGACTGAAGCTTTTATTTTTCAGTGCAGTCTCAGGTAGCAGACAGCAGAAAGATAGATCTCTGAGTGAATCTGTGGTTCTGTGAGCAACTCAATCTGCCTGCCTGCTTTGCCTGATTTTGGGTAAAAGTTGCTCTTTTTTATTAAAAAAAATTCAATATTTACATAAATATTTACAATATTTACATACAGCCAGTCACATGACTAAGTCACACCCACAAATTAGGCCACACCCACTAGCTTATCAGAGTTAATACATTTTAACCCCACCCCTGGATAAAATACTATATTTGTGCTAGGAAAAAAATGAAACTTTTAATGTAGTTAACATTTAATAACTAATTAGAACACTGCATGGATTTGGGTTCACAATTGTTAAGTTTTCACTGGTCAATGCCTGTGCTGTTAATTGTGACAAGCTGGTTTACCTGTTGAAAACAACACATGTCTAATTTTAGAGGATGCATGCATGGGCTTCACTTACTTCAGTGTAATGCCCTATATACTCCAATGGAGCATATAGGCATGTTTAGTAAAACTAGTAGAGAAATATAATGTTAAGATGCCTCTCTGATAAGCTAGATATTTTGTCAGGATTAAATTTACTTAAAACTATCTCCAATAACAAAAAGCTTTGCCAAAATAGTGAACTATCTCAAAATTAGAATGCTGAATGAGAGTTAATTATTGATTATAATTATTCAACATTGATACTGTATTGCCTAAATTAAGCCTATATCTTTACTGTTCAAGTACTGTAGGTTATATTTCTACAAGTAGGTTTTGCCTTCTGTATGTAAAACAATAATAATACTAATATTTGGTTCCATGTGTCAGCCTCACTGGTCACTGTATGATTGGTATTGACAAACCATGGTACTCACAATTATATGGTGTAGTTATTCTATCAGCAAACACCAAACACCGCTATCTATGAGAATCCAGAATTTCCTTTATCTCATAATGATCATCTTGTACAGGTCCTGGAGCCTTGAGTCTGGGTTCTAATCTCATCATGCCCACAGGTTTCAGGAGGCTGCTGTGAAATACAGGGTGTATCCTCTTAAATTGTGATTGCAGTTTTAAGCAAACAGTAATTGGATTAATTATTTGGACCACTTGGAAGGGACTAATAAACTTCAGTCCTAGTTTTTTACATGCCATTCCTACGTTTATATATTTAGTCGACAAATATACCCAGTCCCCAATTGAAAAGGGGGGTGATTCGTCCGATTTTTTTGTCAGCTCTTATTTGTTTCTACAGCTTTTAACAATACTTTCTTCATTTCCTTCCAATGGGTGTGTATATTATCTGTCCATTTTGTAATTGTTAGTGGCTCATCAGATATATGAGGCCATTCAGATATAGGAATGAATTCCTTGTCATGTACTAATAAAAAGGGGTATGTCCAGTACTGTGTACTGTGTTGTTATAGGTCACTTCTGCAAAAAGTAATAACTCTACCCAATTATTCTGCTGATAAGAAATATAACAACACAAATATTGTTCTATAGCAGCATTAGTTCTTTCACCTGCCCCATTCGTACATGGCTGGTATGCCATACTTAAACCTTGAGACAAGCCTATTAATTGTATGAATTCTCTCCAGAAACATGCAGCTCTATCAGCAATAATACATCTAGGGACTCTATGCAGGCGATAAATGTTGTTAATAAATCGAATAATCATTTTGTTGATGGCAGGCCTTTACAAGTTATAAAATGGGCCTGTTTGGAGAATAGGTCAATCATTGTCCAAATAACAACAACAATGTACCCATTATTATCCAGCAAGTCCACAATGAAATCCATGCTAAGCTCCTGCCAAGGTTGTGTGGGCTCAGCTACCATTTTAAGTAAACCCAACAGTTTCCCTACATGTATTTTGCACAGAGAGGACAACCTCTGACATATTTCTCAATGTCAGTTCTCAAGGAAGGCCACCAAACTGTCTCTTAACTAAATGTAATGTTTTTAGAAATCCATAATGCCCAGCCTACTTAACATTATGGCAGCAGTTTAACACTAATGATCGCACTAGTTAGGTACATAAAGTTTGTTTCCACACCAGGCTACTCTATCTTGCATCTCTACTTGAGTTCTGTTATCAGCCAACCATTTATCCTTAGCCATCACTTCTGGAAGATCCGTAGTTATTATCTTCATTCTTAATGAAGCAATGTTCTCACAATTTGGGATGAGAGGCTGCATCCCATTAACTGTCAAACGGGAGCAATCATGATAAGGCATCCACTATGAATTTTTTCCCAGCCAGCATGTATTTTAAAATGAAATTAAAACATCTAAAATATTGTGCCCAACGAACTTGTTTTGGAGATAATTTACATGGGTTTTGGAGAGCCTCCAGATTCTTATGATCTGTACACACTTCAAAAGGATGTGGACCCCCCTCCAATAAATGTCTCCAAGTAAGTAAGGCCCAATGTACAGCATATGTTTCCTTCTCCCAGATGGTCCAATTGTACTCTGGCTGAACTTTCAAGAAGTGTAGCATGTGTTTGTAATACTCCCTTCTTGTTCCTCTCTAATAATACAGCTCTGATAGCCATGCTGCTCGCATCCGCTTGCATAACAAAAGGACCATTGGGATCTAGATGCTTTAATACTGGTTCTTTTGCAAACAAAGTTTTTAATTTATCAAAAGCTTCCTGGCAATCAGGTGACCATGGTAGCATCCTATTAGGCTTTGGTCTTTCAACACCTAAATGTTTGGTATGAAGGAGATTAGTCAAAGGTAAAGTGATATCTGCAAATATCCCAAGCGCCTGTTGAGGTGTTGAGCTCCAGGGACGACTGCTCATCTCGAGCCCAAAATCCTGGTTCAGAAATCTGATTGCACGAAAGTTGGAAAGCTTTGAAAGCAAATTTAAATTAGATATGTTGAACTTAGAGAAAGCTATAGGAACATTTAACTGAATAATATTAATATTTTGTTTTCTTCACCCAAAACAATATATATATTATAGTGTAATGCATAATAACCTATGCAGATAGTGCTTGCTTAAGCGAGATATCCATGTGATTGCTTATCTTATATCAATCCTGCTTTAATTGTTGATTTCATGGTTTTTGTCTGTAAGCAGGTACAAGGTGAATCATACAATGATCAGAATGTCCCACAACTGCTCATGGTAAGACTGATAAGCAATGTTGTGTAGCAATGATATAAAGTATTTTTGCTGCTAGTGAGATACTTGACATGCTGAAAATATTTTGGTAGCTCTTAAGTTTGCTTTATTTAAATCTAAAATAATTTGAAATGAATCTGGGTATTTAACTTCAGCCCATATAATCTGGTCAGCTAGAATTAATAATGCATTGTTTAAACAAACTTGTGGAGGAACATACACAGCAATTAGGAGAAATGAGGAGAACTCTCGTAGAGAATAGAATGGTTTGCAATTGATAATAAATGTCTCTAAGTCCACATCACAGAATTTCCTTATTATAGTTATATCACTGGACCAGAGGCTGTTAATATAAAAACATAAGCCTCCTCTCTTCTTTTTACCAGATATTTCTGCAATTCTGTCTCCTCTATACATCTGAAATCCTTGGATATGCAGACTACTATCATCAGTTGATTCATTTAGCCAAGTTTCAGTGAAGCAGAGAGCTGCTGAGTTGTAAAAATCAGAATTGCATCTATTTAAAAGAAGTATTTCATCCATCTTATTAGCGGGTAAATGTAAATTAGTCAGAAAGAGTGAAGGGAGAGGGGGTTTTAATCCTACTTTTCCTTAGGCTATTCAAAATTCCTGCTTGCTTACCCTTCTTTGCTTCCAGTGTCTCCATTTGTTTTTGTTTATCCATTGTTCAGAAGAAGTTGCTTCTTCCTGTGTTGGAAACTCTTCTGCATTTGTAAAGACAGGGAGGGGTTTGAAGTCACAGAAAGTTGGCCATCAAAGAAACATTGGTTGATGCTTAGGAGTTGGTTTCTTGAGTAAGAAATCCATAGAGTCACAGAGAATAATAAAAAAACCAGAAAAACTATCAGCATTTCACCACAGCTGCCATTGGCGGTGCCATCTTGGCAGGAAATTTCATCTAAAAAATAATATTTTCCCAACATTATTGAATTTGCCATGAAGAAGACTGTATGAAACACTTTTGAATGTCAAATATATAGTATAAATTAGACATTTCTACAAATGCTTGATTCCCTTGAAAAGGTTAATGCGATAAAAAGTATCTTAAAATGAACCATGTTATTCATTTAATCAGGGGTCATTCCTGTGTATGGTTATTTTGTTTTTAATAAAAATTTTAATAAAAATGTCATGGTGTCAGAACAGAGGTAATTTTGGTTGTCCGCAGCATACCAGATGGAGGATCTGATCCAAGATGTCCAATGGGCCAGTCATGTGACTAGAGCTCGGGATTATGGGACCGGCCAAGCAGCTCAAGGCAGAGCTGGAAATCTCCACTGTAGAGGGAGGAACAGGTAACTTGCAACTTTGCAGGAGATGCAAGGTGCAAGGAGTAGCACAGCCCGTAATGGTGCTGTTCCAGTAAGAGGAGGTGGGGATGCAGGCGGGCCAAAGCAGCAGGTGTCGACAACCCATGGCTCTTTCTTTCCCCTGCTGTGGCTTCCTGTTGGCTGAACCCACCACTGGCTGGCCTCCACTTCTCATCCACCCCTCCCACTCACTCATCAGGGAAGAGTGGAGGATGGAAATGTGCTCCATATTGCAGGGCAGGAGCAAAGCTTCATCTCTTGCTGGATCTCATGGGCATTTCTTCCAGCCATTGTTGGTGCTGTGTGACTGGGAGATGCATTACTTCCTCTCTGCCCCAAAACACTAGCTGGCCCGGCTGACAGAAATAAGAGAAAGGGAGAGATGAGAGAAAGAGAGAGATGAAAGAGAAAGATGAGAGAGATACAGAGAGAGATGAGAGAGAGAGCCAGGGCTCTGGATTTGAATTCTTCCATGAACAGGTTTGCAATGACATATATATATAATTTCAAGAGTTTCTTTTCTCGGGACTTGAGTGAATAGTGAAACCATGTTGAAACTTACAAGCAGATCTTCTTGTTCCACGTGTAGAACTTTGATCATTTCTAAGAAGTGGTATGAATTTTGTACATATGAAGCTGCGATTTCAGCATGGGGCTGTAGTTGTTTTGCTAAGTGTTTAGTCCCGATAAAAGAAACTCTTGAAATCATCAAAAATAAATACCAACCAGCTAAACACCTCATGTAACTAACAGAACACTGCTTAACCAACACATATTTCATATACAAAGGACAAAGATACAAGCAAATTGAAGGAGCCCCTATGGGATCACCACTGTCACCCGTCATTGCAAACCTGTTCATGGAAGAATTCGAATCCAGAGCCCTGGCTAATGCCACCCACAAACCCAAACTATGGCTAAGATACATCAATGACACATTTGTGATTTGGCCCCATTGAAAAGAAAACCTAAACAATTTCCTAACACACCTAAACAGCACACACCCCAAAATCAAGTTCACCATGGAAACAGAAATAAACAAACAACTACCATTCCTAGATGTACTAATCTACAAAAGAACAGATGGCACACTCGGACACACCGTATACCAGAAGAAAACACACACCAACCGTTACCTCAATGCTCAATCCCACCACCACCCAGCACAGATAAATTCCATGGCCAAAACACTAATCACCAGAACCAAATGCCTGGCAGACAAGACACATATAAAGACTGAACTATGCACCCTGACTAAAGTACTGACAGCCAACGGCTTCCACAAAAACAAAATCACCAGCTTGATCCATAAAAACACACTAATACATAATAGAAACCTAGAAAATCAACATACCTATGGAACAGCTGTCCTGCCTTACATAAGAGGTACTACAGACAAAATCAGAAAGATACTACACAGGCATCACATCAAGACTGCCTTCAAAACAGACAAAAAAATAGCAGCCATCCTTAGAAACCCCAAAGACAAAATTGACCTGGAAAACCAAGGCATATACGAAGTTCCCTGTGCATCATGCCTGGCCACATACATTGGACAGACCAACAGAAGAATAAGTACCCGCCTGGATGAACACAAAAATGCAGTAAAAAAGCTGGAACACACCTCCTCACTAGTCCAACACATGAAAACCACAGGTCACAACATCAACTTCAATGGCACTAAAACCCTAGCCACTCTAGAAAACCCCAGCCACGGAATCATCAGAGAAGCCATAGAGATTGAAAAAAGACCTGAAAGCATGAATAGAAGAGATGATTCCAGCAGACTGGAAGCCTGCACTCTCAAATAGAAAGATCTCCACACCACAAGCCAGGCAAACACCTGAGTACAAACAGACTCCTTCTGATGCCTCCAGCTCAAACACCCCCTCACCAGGCACCCAGGTGAAACCTAGCTTCCTAGGAGATAACAGCCATCCTTTCACATGAAGCCAAGCTGCACTGAAAGCCTCCAACACAGGAACAGAGTGTTGCCAGCCAATCAAAGCCACAAAACAGACAGAAGAAACCAGAAACACCAATCAAACAAACTCCAAGTCCAATAAACACAGACCAAGACTCCCAACTTACCAGGATGAAGAAAAAACCATCCTGGGACAACAGTAGGCTAGCCTCAAATTTAAAACTAACGCCTGTGATAGCCTGACCCACATACAAACTCAATACAGAAGACTGATGAATATATATATCTTTGGTTATTCAAATTTTCTCCTGCGTAAAATTAGAAGTATCTAGGCGATGTTTCGATGAAGTCTCATTCATCATTTTCGGGCTTGTTTCTTTGGCTCTGTGCTTCTCAGAGTAATGTGAGCTTGCAGCTGCTTCTTCCTTTTAACTGCTAGTGGGGGTGTGACTTGATTGGGTGGGGGGTTGGCTGTGTTCTGATTGGGTGGGGGGTGTTTGGGGGGGTGAATATATATATATATATGCACAGAGAGTTTATATTTCTACTAGTTATATTTTAAGCTCAGCATTTTTCTTATTTTTTGCTTTACATGTGGTTATTGATGCTGGAGTTAGCTTTTCCCATTTATTAGGGGCTAGTTACAATCACATTGTTGGTCTTGGTTTTGGTCGAGTTGCTTTTTCAAGGTTCCTAAATTGTTCAAGTGTTCTTAGGCCCCTTTGGTCCCATTAAAAGTTTGATACCAAGTTCCTCACTCAATGTAATTTACCAACTCTCACCATCCAAACATTCAATATTTACACCAGTCTCAAGACAATTATAAGACCAGCACATCAAATAAATTTAACAGTGGGATTTGTTCTGTGGTTGTTATTTTATGTTGGGGAAATAACATCAGCAACCACTCAGTCCTAAATAGAAAAGGAATGTACAGTTTCTTCCTTCCAGGATTTTATTAAAACCCACTATCCTGCCTTAAATTTATTTACAACAAAGTCCAAGGTGGTGTTTGTGCAAGGACCCCTTTCTGTCTTAAAAGAGAGACTGGGACAATTCAAGAATATATTTTCTCACAATGTTGCCTGTTAACTCAGTTCTAGGCAAACCCTCCTTCCCATAGCATGGGATCCCCAACAACATCTCATCTCCTTCCACTACTTTGGCACTTCCATCTATAAAGTAGTGCTACACAATCATGTTGGTCTCCTTCACTTATTCCCTCTCTCATCAAGAATTGAGCAAGGTTTACATGATTGCTTGTGGAGAGTTCCAAATTAGGATCTTCTGTGAGGATTCTCTCATACTTTAGGATATGAGAATTGGTTAACCATCTCTGAGCTCATTGAGGCAGGATGTTCCTGATCTGATGTTGGGTTGGAACCACCAAAGCCCCTTCCCCAAATGTGGGGTTTCTTCTTTCTTGTACTAAGAGAGCTGTGGCGGCAATAGCTTGAATACATACTGGCCTCCCCCATTAATTTGGATAGGAAGGCTACTGGTTTTAAGAGACTTCCTCATTTTTGAGCTAAGAACCTTTTTTGTTACTCCATTACAGACTGTTATAAATAAGTGGAAAGTTTTTTTCCCATGAGGTAGTGAGAGAACTGGAGCTGTTTTAGGTCTGTTTTTAATTTTTCCATAGCTTCTAGGTCAGCTGAAGTTAATTGTACAATAGCCAAACAGTCCAAAAACTTTCTCAAGTCTCTTTTAGTTGCTCAATTCTAGCAGGAGTTATTTTTCTACTCCCTTCATTAATCAAGTGTATTTGATCTCTCTATATACTGTAATTTAGATTTTGATGTGGCATGGGTTGATTTTTATTTCTTGATTTTGAAATTTGAATTCTGGCTAATGTGGCATCCCAGAGGAATTATGCTTCAAGATGTCCAGGATGCCCCAGTATCCACTAAAATCATATTTTTGCAATTTCTTGGTGCCACTTGCAATTTTATCCAGTCTTCTTGGTGGCACTTCAGATGCAATGACTCCTGACATCCCTATTCTTCTATCATCTAATTTTTTTGTTTCTCCCTCTCTCTCTAACTTTAGTAAATCACACACATTTCTCCATGAGACTTTTCTCATTTCCTTGTACATGCAGTTTCTTTATATGAAACTACTCTCCTTTTAATCTGGAATGGGGGTCAACACACAGACATTTATACCAATGGTTGTTTTTTTTTGTTTTCTTCATCAACATACACATTTATACTGTAATCAGACTGTTGCATAACCAATTTCTCACACAAAATGTTCATTTCATTCTTTCATTCTTTCTCAAAGCAAATCAATCATTACTTGCAATTCTTTTCTGAGAGATTTTTCTCACAAGCCAATAAGTTCCTTTTTTTTTTTTTTTTTTAATGTTGTTAAAGGGTCTCATCCTCCAGGTTTGGAAATGATTACACACAGACACATTCACACACACAACATTTCCAGACCTGGGGAGGTTTTGTCCCTTTAGATCTCCATTTTTTCTTTCTTTAGCAGTGGGTTGTTGCCACTTCCCTTTTTCATGAGTCAGGACTCCAAGAGCCATATTATTCTTTGAGTCCACATACAAATTGAAAGATTTCTCAAGATTGGGAAGTCCCATAACAGGAGCTTGAGATGCTATTTTTTAAAAACATCTCAAGCCTGTTTTTGTTTACATGTCCAAACAAAGGGTTCCCTTTCTCCCCTCTTTGTGGACTCATAAGAGTGGTTTGGCTAGCAGAACAAAATTTCTACAATAGCCTGTTGCTTAAAAAAACTCCTGTCAGTGGTTCTGCAATTTGTCACACAGTTTCCTTTTTTTATGTCCTATAGCTCTGTGGCCTGTTGTAATGACGAGGCAGTCGAGTTGTTTGATCATGAACAACTGAATCATGATGATCTTTATTGGAGTATAATCTTGCATTCCATCATTGGTTAATTTTGGTTATTGCTTAGCTTTCGTTCCTGTTCAGCACAGTAATCCATACAATTAATTATCTCTAGTTAAAGTCTAACATATATTTACTTCCCCTCTCTAATCCTCCTTTAGATTAGTGACTTTGTTGGCCTGAGTTGTATTTGCTTGGAAACATTCTTTATCTGAGGTTTGCCATCCAAGATTGGAACATTCCTGCAATTACAACTCTACATGGTCTTGACTTACAGTATAACCGAAGTATTTAACTTGGGGTTTCACAAATTGGGCTTTCTTTCTTATTGCTTTAGTGAACTTGTCACTTTTACTTGAAGTTACACTCATTGTTAAGCACTAGTTTTTTACTACCTGTCTCTGTCCTGGGTGTTCTGTCCCTTATCTTTCTAGTTTGGATCTCCCAGACATTGCTGGCTTATATTTAAAAATCCAAATTGTTTTCCATCTTATCTTAGACCTCCCAGATGATGCTGGCTTATTTTCAAAGATCAAGATCTATAGAAACCTTCTTTCATACCTTGTTTGCACCTGGCCAGGACTCTCATAAGCAATTTTGAACTCCACTTTTCTTTTTAAAGACAACTTTTACTGTTTAATGTGTCCCCATGGGCTCCATGGAGAACACTTACCAGTTCCACATAAACACTCCTATGTCTGTTTCCAAATATAACACCAACCTTACCTATTTCTCAGTCTTTAAGGAGTTTCACGTTTCTTCTTCTTTGGCCAAAAGCATTTTACTATATGCTGGGGGCTTAGGTATTTCCCAATTTACAAAATACCAGGGTTTAAGATACAGTATTTCAATTTTTAAGATAGGTCTCTTAACAGTTATCAGATAACAGATAATCAGAGTTGGAAGGGACCTTGTAGGTCATCTAGTCTTACCCCCCTGCCCAAGCGGGAGACCCTACATCATTTCTGACAAATGGCAGGCCAATCTCTTCTTGAAAGTCTCAAGTGATGGCACTCCCACAACTTGTGAGGGCAAGCCATTCCATTGGTTGATTGTTCTCACTGTCAGAAAGTTTCTCCTTATTTCCAGGTTAAATCTCACCTTGTTCAGTTTCCATCCATTATTCCTTGTCTGGCCTACAGGCGCTTTAGAAAATAGCTTGACCCCTTCCTCCCTGTGGCAGCCCCTCAAATATTGGAAGACTGCTATCATGTCTCTCCTGCCCCTTCTCTTTACTAGACTGGCCAATCCCAGTTCCTGTAACCATTCGTTGTGTGTTTTAGCCTCCAGTCCCCTAATTATCCTGGTTGCTCTTATGTACTTTTTCTCAACATCTTTCTTATAACGTGGTGACCAAAACTGGATGCAGTACTCTAGGTGTGGTCTTACTAAGGCTTTATAGAGTGGTTTTAGTACTTTCCTTGATCTTGATTGTATCCCTCTGTTAATACAATTTAGGATTGCACTAGCATTTTGGGTTGCTGCTGCACATTGCTGGCTCATATTTAACTGGTTGTCCACTAAGACTCCAAGATCCCTCTCACAGTAACTGCTATTGAGCCTGGTTTCATCCAGTCTATATGTGTACCTCTGGTTTTTCTTGCCTAAGTGTAGGACTTTACTTTTCTCTACATTGAATTTCATTTTGTTAGATATGGCCCACTATTTCTGTCAAGATCCATCTGGATCTTGAGCCTACCTTCTTGGGTGTTAGCTATTCCTGCCAGCTTAAGGCCCAGTCCCACTGGCCAATTGACGCAAAACGAATGCATAAAGGACACAGCGGACAAGCAAAATTTCGGGGGTGGCTCCATCCGTTTTCATCCACTCCAAAAATTGGAGAGAATTTGCATAAACAGAATGGAAAAGAATGGACGTGGGTAGTATGTAGCGGGAATGTTAAACGGATGTTCATCGGAAGCCTAGCAGATGAAAGTGGATGGAAGCAGATGACACCTCCGAAGGGGTTCCGGGGGAGAATTTCAAAGTGGACGCACAGTGGAAGGGGCGGATGCATAGCGGATGAAGCGGATGCATCACGTACGCCTATAGGAAACAAAGGGGATGCCGCGCGGATGTATATCGGATGCAAAGCATTCACTGCGCATGCGGGGGGTATGAATTGCATCCGCTCCATGGATATAAAAGGATGCAGCACGCACGCAGTCAGCATACAGGGGAAAGACGTGCTGCCAGATACATCTTGCAGGAACACTATAGTTCGTCAGTCAGGCAAGAAGAGGAAGTCCGTGCCTACTCGTTCAAGCCCTGGCAAGGTGAAGAAGGGCAGAACCAGCATCCCACCCTCTGGCACTGACAATGAAGCTGCTGCTGCTGCTGTGGTGGACCAGCCCCAAGGCCCTGCTACTGAAGGCCCTGCTGCTCAAGCCCCTGAAGACCCTGCTGCTCAAGCCCCTGAAGGCCCTACTGCTCAAGCCCCTGAAGGCCCTGCTGCTCAAGCCCCTGAAGGCCCTGCTGCTCAAGCCCCTGAAGGCCCTGCTGCTCAAGCCCCTGAGGGCCCTGCTGCTCAAGCCCCTGAAGGCCCTGCTGAAGGCCCTGGCAGAGGGAAGAAGAGGCAAGGGAAGGAGAAGGGAGAGAGGAAACAGTACACCATTTCCGAGGAGCATGAGTATGAGGTGCTGGAATGGCTGAGGGAGAACGAGTACCTCTGGGGAAAGGGCCACAGACTGTATCGGGACACCAAGAAGAAGCAGGCAGCTTGGAGAGACAAGGCAGAGAGCCTGGGGTACACTGCAGAAGTACTCCTAGGATGGTGGAAGCAGATGCATACCTGGTATGGCAAGCTACACCTCAAGAAATCCAGGCAGGCCGCCCTCAAGCTCACTGACCGGGAGATGTATGTCATGGCCAAGTGCAGTTTCCTAGAGGGTGAGATACGCCACCGAGGAGCAGCCCCTCTGAGATCCCTCTCCTTCAGACATCCCACAGACAGCCAGGAGCCAGCTACCCTGTCCAGGCAGGTGTCGTCAGAGGGCCCCACAGCAGAGACCCCCTTGACAGCTGCACTCCCCATGCTGGCAGACTTGGAGGATCCCATGGAGGATGATGACCTGCTGTCACAAATGGAGGAAGAAGCAGCCGCCATTAGAGGCCAACCCACCCCCACCCCCAGTGAAGAGGAGGAGGGGCAGACTGGAGGGGCAGGACCACAGTGTGCTGTTGGAGATCAGGGACACAATGAAGACCAGCACAGAACTTCTCTCTCAACTGGTCGACTTGGACACAGCATCCTCGGGCCGGAAGACCTTCATCAAGTATGTCAACCAGACCCTGAGGGACCTGCTGAGGCCGAGTACCCGGTGATGAAGCAGAAGATCACAGCACTTCTGCACAACCCTCAAGGCCCAGATGAAGCTGCTCCTACCCAGTCCAGGTATGCTCCTCCACCCCAGACGATGTCACAGCCCTTCCATGGCTTTCAACAGCCCCTCACTTACCAAGGCTACGACTACCAGGACTTCCCACAGCAGATACAGAACTTCCCAGTCCAGGCCCAGGTTCATCGGATGCCACAGACACTACTCCTCACCCAGCTGCAGACCAGACACCCCACTACACTCCTCCAAACCCTTCCTCCACCCCACAGCCAAGCCCGTCAACGGACAATCTGTCATCAGTATTGGGCCTGATATCTCAAGTCCTTGATGAAAGGCCTCTCAACCTCATGGGACTGAGTCAGCTCTTGGATAGCTTCCTGAACACACCACCTCCTGTTGTACCCTCAGGGCCAAGCACCCCAATGGCGCCTCAGACCAGCACTCAAGCCACAGCCACTTCCACAGTCCCTGCCCACTTCACAGCTGAGACCATGGACATGACTCAGAGTGACTAAGAATAGTCTCAGAGACTGAGTTGTTTACTTGTTTAATAAAGTTTATCTTTGCTTAAGACACTTAATACAGTTTACTTGGTTCATTTTGCTTATTTAATAATGTCATAAAGTTTACCTAAGAAAGTTAATAAAGTTTATCTTTGCTTAAGACACTTTACAGTTTACTTGGTTCATTTTGCTTATTTCATACAGTCATAAAGTTTACCTAAGAAGATTAATAAAGGTTATCTTTGCTTAAGAAACTGAGTTTACTTGGTTCATTTTGTTTACTTAATAAAGTGTTAGTGAAAACTTTGAAAAAATGGTTAAGCCTTTGCATGCTTGTGGGACAGATAAGGATAGTTGTGGGATAGATAAATCTCCAGTGCAACCATAGTGGGACTATATGGACCACCATCCCAGCTATCCAGAAGATAGCTCTATTGTCTCTATCTGTCCAGCATCCGTTGACTGAGATTCCATCCGCTCAAAAAGTTTTGAGCTGCTCAAAACTTTTTGAGCGGAAAATGTATCCAACGCGTCCGTTCTGCATCCGCAAGGCATACGGGGAACATCCGTTCTACATCCATCGTCATCCGTTATGCATCCGCTATATCCGCTATATCTGCTAGGCATCCACTGTGCATACGTGCAACTCGCATCTGCTCCAACGGAAAATGGACACAGTGAGGAAGCGAAACGGACACGGAACAGACACGCAGTGTTAGTAGCATGGACGGAGAAAGGATGAAAGCAGATGCAGCTTGCATACAAAGCATTAAAATGGAAAAAACGTTCGCAGAGGGGACCTATCTCAGATATTTAGGATGTATGCAGGATGCCGAGAGGATGCAAAAGGACACCGAGCAAAAAAACCTATATTTCCTATAAAAAGAGGGAGGAACTCACCTGGATCTCACTTTCAGTCCAGCAGCCCTGTTGTGCAGACCTCTTTAGCCTACATCTTGCTCTTGCTCTTCCACAGCATCCAGTCATCTCCACCATGGATCATCACACACTCCTTTTGGTAGCCACCATCGTTCTACAACAGTGCGAAGCCATCTACAGGCTCTTTCACCTGTTCTATGCGAAGAAAAGCAGGCAGCCAAGAAGTGTCTGCGTCTGAAGATGGATCACCAGAAGAGCAGAGTATGGACTGTATAACAAGCTGATGATGGAGTTCAGGAACGAAGACCCTCATGCATTCCAGAACTTCATGAGGATGCCGCCAGCTATGTTTGACGAAGTTGTGCAGCAGCTGAGACCCAGGTTGACCAAGCAGAGCACCAACTTCCAGCCCAGCCTGGACCCTGGGCTCAAGGTGGCACTGACTCTGTGCCACCTGGCCTCAGGGACCACATACAGGAGCATGCAGTATGGCTGAAGGGTGCCACACAACACCATCAGCATTGTGGCCAGAGAAGTGATGCAGGCCATCATCGAAGAATACCTGGAGGAGCTCCTCCAGTGCCCCTCCACTGAAGAAGGATGGAAGAAAGTTGCAGAGCAGTGGTATCAGAAGTGGAACTTCCCCCACACCGTTGGAGCCATAGATGGGAAACACGTGGCCTGCAAAGCTCCAGCCAAGTTGGGGTCCACTTATCACAACTACAAGGGCTTCTTCAGCATCATCCTCTTCGCCATGGTCGATGCTGACTATAAGTTCATGTACATCGATGCTTCACGCAACGGGTCAGCTTCAGATGCCCAGGTATACAACGCCAGTCACCTCAAGGAGGGGCTGGAAGGCAACCTCATCATGGGCTTCCCAGATCCAGACCCCCTGCCCAACGACACACAAGATGTGCCCTACTTCAGATGCCACAGGCTTTCTCTTCTTCCACATGGTTGTTGGCTTGCTGGATGGCTGGATGGCTGGCTGGAGCTGTGTCTGGCAGCAGGTCTTTCCTCTGAATGGTGACCTGCTTGCGAGCTGCTTCCATTTATATCCGCGGGGCTGATGCAATTCATCCTCCCTGCATGCGCAGTGAACGCTTTGCATCCGCTAGGCATCCGCTAGGATTCTGCTCTGCATCCGCTTCATCCGCTCGGCATCCACTCTGCATCCATTCTTTCCATTGCGCGTCTGCTTTGCTGTGCTCCCCGGAAGCCCCGCGGATGTGCCATACACTCCCATCCGCTTCCATCCACTAGGCTTCCGTGAAGCATCCGCTTTCCATCCTGGCTACGTCCTCTCCCCGTCCATTCCTTTCTGTTGTTGTCCGCTCTCTTTATGCCAATTTGGGGCACTTTTGAGAGCGGATAACAATGGATGGAACATTTTCTCATCCGCTGTGTCCTTTTTACAAATGTTTTGCATCCATCGGCCAATGTGACAGGCCCTTTAACTCCCTAGCTTGTGGTTTTGTTACAAGCTAGACTAGGTTTCTTGGCAAATGTGACTGATAGATGATCCTTGTGGTTTGGCTTTTCACATTTCCTTGTTCTTTCTCTTGCTAATACCACATATTTCACTATCTATAAAACTTGTATCATTATTTCTCTACAATTAATATATTTTTATGTCCTGCCTTAATATTCAGTACTTTAATCATAAAACAAGTACCTTGTATTTTAGATATTAAATCATTCCAGTGAGTAATCTCAAGATGACTTTGCCCTTTCTAGATATTTCAAGAATATTTTTTTTCAGCTTTACATTTCTTACTGAACAGTGGCAAATATTAATTTGTCAATAGTATATATGGAATAGCTTCATGTATTTCATTTATTAGTTTTAATTTTAGTTTTCTTAGTTTCAAAATAAATTCTCCAGAGAAAAATGATTTATGTATCTTTATTTTCTTTAATTAACAGGTATTTTATATTGGACTTTGAGACTGGAATTCTACAGTACTTTGTAAATGAGCAAAGTAAAAAACCAGAAACCCCAAGGAATCTTATCTTTAGCTGGGGCTATAGTTTGTCTCAGTGATAAAGCTCCAAACATGTTAGTGGTATATTCTGCTAATGGAGAAATGTATAAACTGTGAGGTATAGTATTCTTTAGGGTGTAGTTTCCTTAATATAGTATGATCTTCAAACTATGTTTGCGGTATCTGCTATCCCGCATTAGATGGGCGTCTCATGATAGGGAGCGAAAGGAGAAAGAAACGACAGGAGACGAAGTTCCTCGGGATGAGTGCGCCCAGAATGTCTGGGTACACGCTCTTTTATTATGCTCCTTCAAAAGGGGGTGATTGTTTATTCAGAGCCTAGGTCAAGCCCAGGTCAGACAGGATATACAGGATTTACAATGGCTCAGATAAGGCAAGATACCAGGTCAGACAGGATTGCAAGATTTATAATTTGATCAGGATATTCCTGCTTTACAAAGCTGCATGCTAGACGAACTAATCACAATGTAAATAAGCTATTTCTACAGATGTTTAGCTCCTTGTCCCTGTACGTGCTCTGCAAAAGGTCACTGAGGAGACAGAAGCTCAATGATTACACATGAATGATACAATGTTGCAAATGCCTGAACGATACATAGTTGCAATGATACACAGTTGCAAACACATGAATGATACATAGTTACAACATATGTTAACTGTGGAAAACACTTTTGCTATTTTTTTATAAAATTAAAGTAAAGGTCTGCATTTCTCCTACTAATGTTGATATGCAAATTTGTATAATGGCATAAGATGTATATTTGTATTTTTATTGTAAAAGTTGTTTATTAAATCCATCAATGCTGAAAAAGATATTGAAAGTCTGTTGATTTAATTAAATGCAAATTAGTCAATTACAACAATATTTTATAGAATTT
Organism: Laticauda colubrina; assembly: GCA_015471245.1. Lineage (NCBI taxonomy): Eukaryota > Metazoa > Chordata > Lepidosauria > Squamata > Elapidae > Laticauda > Laticauda colubrina. The sequence goes on from BLBF01000019.1 coordinate 21,884,603, forward strand.
TCTGAATTGTATATTTTATATTGTAGGTCATATTTGTTTACAGGAAGATAGACCTTTTGATTTATTAACATGTATTTAAATTGTAAGAAACTATTTTGATGTATTGGGATTAATTTATATACCTCAAATTTAAAAGCAAGATAGACACATCAATTTTCACTCATCAGAATACCTTAATTTTACTACAGGGCATTTTAGAACATGGGGCATTTTCAAAGCAACAAATTGCTTTTAATATACTTTTAAACTATGTTACAGATTATTTCATGTGTGTTTATTTCTATCTGGTGATACAAAGGAGAGACAGTACTGGGTGACTCAACTTCAATCTTGTGCCAAGTTCCACACAGAAAATAATTTGAAGGTAAAAATTACTTGACGAGAAAATTGTGTGATGTTAGTGAAAGTGAAAGTTGTAAAAATAAAACATGCTTAAATGGTAAAAAATAGCAGGGCTTCAATATAAACATTTCAAATTTTAATATCAGTATTTAATGGTCTGGTAACTGATAACAGAAATGTAAATTAAGAGGAAGAACAAACATCCTCGTACATTCCCCATTGCATGCCTGTATACTGTAGTCTCTTATAATCCCTATAACATTGTAGACATAGTTATACATATAATCAATTCAGGAATCGAAGATTTTATATGTGTGTGTCCTGTGTGTTTGTGTGTGTGTGTAATACACACACACACACACACACGAGGCTGAACTGGAGGACTCCAAGATCTCTTCAAGTTTATTTTATTCTGTTCTATTCCATTCCATTCCATTCCATTCCATTCCATTCCATTCCATTCCAT
>BLBF01000019.1:21885420-21901444 GCA_015471245.1 Laticauda colubrina
ATTCCATTCCATTCCATTCCATTCCATTCCATTCCATTCCATTCCATTCCATTCCACTCCACTCCACTCCACTCCACTCCACTCCACTCTGTTCTCTAAATGTATAGATGTTTATGAAAATATGATTTTTATGGGTTAATTTCATCTGAAGATCAAGGACATATTTAATATTCTTTAGTTTAGATCACAAAGGTACTGATAGATGAAATAAGATATTCCATTTTTTATTTTAAAATTCTTGTTAATTATCCACATTAATTTTATACTTTCTCTTCAGTAGTTTATACAACTGAGCTTCACACTGAGATTTTTTTCAAGTGAAATCTTTTCATGTGTGTGAAGTAGTTTAAGGCCCTGTCACACTGCCAAACAGATGCAAAACGTTTGTAAAAAGGACACAACGGACGAGAAAAATGTTCCATCAGTTGTTATCCGCTCTCAGAAGGGGTGAAAAATTGCATAACCGGAGCGGATAACAAGGAAAGGAACGGACGTGGGGAGGACACAGGGCAGATGGAAAGTGGATGCGGAATGGAAGCCCAGTGGATGGAAGCGGATGAGAGTGGATGGCACATCCCCAAGGCTTCCGGGGGACCTCAGCAAAGCGGACACGGAACGGATACAGCGGATGCAGAGCGGATGCTGAGCGGATGAAGCGGATGCAGAGCAGAAGCCTAGCGGATGCATAGCGGAAGCCTAATGGATGTCTAGCATTAATTGCGCATGGGGGAGGATTCATTGCATAAGCCCCGCGGATATAAGGGAAGCAGCTCGGAAGTAGGTCACCATTCAGAGGAAAGACCTGCTGCCGGACAGATTGACAGCCTTGCCTGCCCTGCCTGCCTGCCTGCCTGCAAGCCTTTCTGCCAGCCTCCCTGCCAGCCTTGCTGTCTGCCTGCCTGCCCGCCTTGCTGTCTCCCTGCCAGCCTTGCTGCCAGCCAGTCTGCTTGCAAGCCTTGGTGCCTGCCTTCCTGCAAGCCTTGGTGCATGCCTTCCTGCCAGCCTTGGTTCATGCCTGCCTGCCAACCTTGGTGCCTGCCTGCCTGCCAGCCTTCCTTCCAGCTTTGGTGCCTGCCTGCCTGCCAGACTTCCTGCCAGCCTTGGTGCCTGCCTCCCTGCAAGACTTCCTGCCAGCCTTGGTTCCTGCCAGCCTCCCTGCCAGCCAGCAACCCCACAACCATGGGGAAGAACAGAAAGCCTCAGCCATCTGCTGCCAGCTGTGGCAAGAGGGACAGTGCTACCATCCCACCCCCTGGCCCTCACTCTGGTTCTGCTGGGGCTTCTGCAGCATGGGCTCGCTCTTCTGGGGCTGGTGCTTCTGCTGCTTCTGCTTCTGGAGGAGCTGATGATGCGGGGGATCAGACAAGCATTCCAGCACCAGCCACCTCCACAGCACCTGGACCCTTTACCCCTGAGACTGAGCGACCAAGAGGAGTGCCAGAGACTCATTTTTGTTTTATAGCTTGTTGTTAATAAAGTCTATTTTTGATTCACACACTTGCTTCATTTCTTTTTTTTATAAAGTCTTGGTGGAAACTTTGAGAAATGATTTAAGCCTTTGCATACTTGTGGGATGGGTTAAGATAGCAGTGGGATGGGCAGGGATACCTTTGGGATGGGTAATAGCTGTGGGATGGGCAGGGATACCATTGGGATGGGTAATAGCTGTGGGATGGGCAGGGATACCTTTGGGATGGGTAACAGCTGTGGGATAGATAAACCTCCAGTGCAAGCATAGTGGGACTGTATGGTCCACCCTCCCAGTTGCCATACCTATGGCCCTTTATTGTCAATATCAATTTAATCATTCATCCACACATGTCAACATAAACAGAACTCTTTATTAAATGCCCTGTTCATTGTAGGCCCACCCAACATGCATGGCCCAATCTCATCTGTGTGATGAGACAGGCTGAAGGAAGCATCCATTAATCATCTATCATCCTGTCTTGCCACTCCACTGCTCCAGCTGGGGAGTTGCACCAGTGTCTCAGGAGGTTGCGCTGCTTCTTCCCTTCATGTGAAGCTCTGTTGGGGCCTTGCACATCCTCAATGTCTATCAGGTTTCACCCTTGCCTCCATTCCCCAGGCTCCATGGCCCCATTGCCTTGCTGGAGGTCCACGAGCCTGTTCTGCAAGACTGGGTAGCGGGTGCGCATGAGATTGTGCAGGATGCAGCAAGCTTCTACGATCCTCCTCACGGTCTCTGGGCGATGCTGCATGGCGGTGAGAAGTACCTGGAACCTGTTGGCCACAATGCCAAAGGTGTTCTCCACCACCCGCCTTGCCCTGGACAGCCTGTAGTTGAAGATCCTCTCTTCACGGGTGAGGAGTCTGGAGGTGTAGGGCTTCATGAGGTAGGTTGTGAGGGAGAAAGCTTCATCCCCCACGATGAAGTAGGGCACATCTTGCGTGTCGTTGGGCAGCGGGTCTGGATCTGGGAAGCCCATGATGAGGTTGCGTTCCAGCCCCTCCTTGAGGTGACTGGCATTGTATACCTGGGCATCTGAAGATGAGCCGTTGTCTGAAACATCGATGTACATGAACTTGTAGTCATCGACCATGGCGAAGAGGATGATGCTGGAGAAGCCTTTGTAGTTGTGATAAGAGGACCCTGAGTTGGCTGGAGATTTGCAGGCCACGTGCTTGCCATCTATGGCTCCAACGGTGTGGGGGAAGTTCCACCTCTGATACCACTGCTCTGCAACTTTCTTCCATCCTTCTTCAGTGGTGGGGCACTGTAGGAGCTCCTCCATGTATTCTTCGATGATGGCTTGCACCACTTCTCTGACCACAATGCTGATGGTGTTGTGTGGCACCCTCCAGCCGTACTGCTTGCTCGTGTATGTGGTCCCTGAGGCCAGGTGGCGCAGAGTGAGTGCCACCTTGAGCCCAGGTTCCAGGCTGGGCTGGAAGTTGGTGTTTGCCTTGGTCAACCTGGGTGTCAGCCGCTGCACAACTTCATCAAACATGGCTGGAGGCATCCTCATGACGTTCTGGAATGCACGAGTGTCTTCGTTCCTGAGCTCCACCATCAGCTTGTTGTACAGTTTGTCATCTGCTCTTCTGGTGAACCATCTTCGTACCCAGACACTTCTTGGCCACCTCTTTTTCTTCCCGTAGTAGAGTTCACAGAGCCTGTAGATGGCTTCGCACTGTTGCAGAGGGATGGTGGTTGCCAAAAGGACTTTGTTACGATCTACGGTGGACATGACTGGATGCTGTGGAAGAGGAAGAGTAAGATGAAGGCTGCAGAGGTCTGCACAGCAGGGCTGCTTTTCTGAAAGTGAGATCCAGATGAGTTGCTCCCCCTTTTTATAGTCAGTATAGGTTTTCCCCTATGTGTCCCTTTGCATCCTCTAGGCATCCTCTAGACATCCTTAATATCCAAGATAGGTCCCTCTGCAAACGTTTTTTCTATTTTACATGCTTTGTTTCCGTGCTGCATCCGCTAGGCATCCGTTCTGCATCTGTTCCGTGTCTGTTCCACTTCCTCCCTGCGTCCGTTTACCGCTGGAGCGGATGGAGTTGTGTGGATGCGCAGCGGATGCCTAGCGGATATAGCGGATGCGTAACGGATGCAGAATGGATGCCTAGCGGATGCGTAACGGATGCAGAACGGATGCCTAGTGGATGCGTAGTGGATGCAGAACGGACGAATTGGATACATTTTCCACTCAAAAGTTTTGAGCAGCTTAAAACTTTCTGAGTGGATGAAATATCAATAAACGGATGCTGGATGGATAGAGAGGAAGCAAAACGTATGCAGTGAGTATAGAACGGATGCATCGCGTTAATCAACGGATGGCAAATGTTTCTCTCCATTTTACATCCTCTTTCCATCCGTTGGTGCAGTGTGACAGGGGCTTTAAGTTTCTGAGCATGCCAATATGTCAGACCCAAATTGAGAACTCAACAAATACTTCATCTGGAATGGATCTGAGGACTTTTTTTGGAACCTAAATTTTCAATGCAATTATTCAAAATCCTTAAAAACTCTCCAGGTCTGAAACTTCCCCCCCTTCTTTCTGTCCAGGTATCCTTACCCTCTTTTCCCTGCCTTTTAAATTAGGATTTCCAAAATAGTAGATTTCTTTTGAGAACTTGGGTCAAGTTACCACCATCCCAGAATTTTTTCTATAGGCCTGGTTGCCATGAAGCAAATAAAGTAATTGAATGTTGGCTAAAATTAGAACCAAATATTTCAAAAGTCAAATAATTGCACTATTGAAATTCTGTTGCTCTTTGCTAATAAGAATTAGGGAATAATGATAATCCTGAACTCTTCTGCCCTCCAATTTCTCATGGGAAGTCATCAATAAAAACTCATTAATGTGCTATCATGCCATATTTTGATTTGTTTTTATAAAAAAAATATTTGTTTATTTCTATTTAATAGAACTTTTTGTGACACATGCAAATCCACAATAATTCCTTCAAATGAGGCATGTGATGAGAAAGGATATTTGTGTCTGATACTTTCCTTTGTTGCAATGAAATGCATGCCAAAATAAATGACTGGGTAATATTGACTACTCTAATGTATTGGGTAATCCCTTATAATAACTGGTTACAGTAGAGTTTTACATCACCAAACATGATGTGATTTATTGTTTTAATTTAGCATGATATATGAATTCATTTCTCATTGGAAGTTTGCATTACTGGATGAGTTAACCAACCACACAGCCAGACATAACAAATGATAGATGTTAAAACTTGTATTAACATATGAATGTAGCCTGTATGTCGGCAATCCATACCATATTTCACTCATGTGGTACTTGTATCTGTATGAGGAATTTGGAACTAGAAATTAATACATATTATACTTATTGGTTAATTGACAGGGGGAGGATGGGAAAAGCTATAATCAATCCTTACAGATTTATGCAAATTTAAATGTATGTGTGATTGAAAACAGTAGCAAATTATTTTTCAGATATAAACAGTAATAACATATGATATATCTCGTGAGATTTGTGACCCAATTAGAGTGTCTCTATAATAATGAGGCAGGACTAGAAAGACAATGAGGTTATGCAAGAAGAAAGAGCATTCCATAGACAGTTTCTGTTTAGAGAGTTGATTTCTTTGGGTTTCCAAGAGCTGGTCTCCTGCAGACCTCCTCCAGCTTATCGTTCCTCAGTCCTCTTCAATGTTTTATTGCCAAGCTGACATTTTTAGCTTTCCTATAAAGTATATTTGGATTACAGACTTTAGCTCAATCTCCAAAATTGATTGGATTAATCGTCAACCCAAGTCTCCAACAATTATTTTTTTCAGAGAGCAGTACCACCATGGCATGAACAGGATTCCATCTAAATTAATTCTTCCCTTCCTCCTTATTGTCTTTTTAAATTTTCAGAAAGTATGCAACACTGATAGATTGCTTGTTAATATCTGTTTACAATATTTTTTTTCTATTAGTATCTTAATTTTATTTAGCAGCGGGGCTGGATTTTTAGCCTGAAGTTTCACGATAGCTAAAGAAAAACCTTCAAACAGAACATATAGCATGAAGGCTTATGTATGCAAGTAACAGAAACTTTAGATTCTGTGTTTTCTGTATCCTGATGTTAAAACTAATTATTGTTGTCTGGCCTATTCAGTGAATTCAATGAATATGGAAAAATGCTTTCCATTCAAATTCCTAGGGAAATAATATGAGAAAAAAGTATTTTTCCCATTACATTAATTTAATATGAATTTGTTGTGTATATTGATGTCTTAATATTTTCCTCAGGTAAGATGGGCTAGCTATAACAAATGTAACATGATTTTTGAAAAGGATTTCAATTATTTATATTCAGGCTATGAAACAATCTACTTAAAATAAACATAGATTTTTGTAAATGTGAAAGATTGTGCCAGTTTATTTGCAGTAATAGAGATAGTACCTTTTGGATGCAGCTTCTAAAACAAGTTTTCAAGTCATATTTCTGAAATACAAGATTTGTTGTAGTTTGCAACAGATTTGCAACAGATAGTTCAATTGGATATTCAAGCTACAGCTAATCTTCATTTAAGTCCATGTCACACAGCACCAACGGATGGAAAGAGGATGTAAAATGGAGAGAAACACTTGCCATCCGTTGGTTAACGCGATGCATCCATTCTGTATTCACTGCATACATTTTTCATACTCTCTATCCGTCCAGCATCCGTCTACTGAGATTTCATCCGCTCAAAAAGTTTTGAACTGCACAAAACTTTTTGAGCGGATGAAGTATCCAATGCGTCCGTTATACATCTGCTACGCATACGGGGAACATCCGTTATACGTCCGTCGTCATCCGTTACACGTCCGCTATATCCGCTAGGCATCCGCTGCACATGTGCACAACTCAAATCCGCTCCAGCGGAAAACGGACACAGGGAGGAAGCGAAATGGATGCGGAACGGACATGGAGCGTTAGTAGCATGGACGTAGAAAGGATGAAAGAGGATACAGCTCGCATATAAAGCATTAAAGCGGAAAAAACGTTCGTATAGGGGACGTATCTCGGATACTTAGGATGTCTGCAGGATGTTTAGAGGATGCAGAAGGACACCTAGCGGAAAAAAGATATTTCCTATAAAAAGGGGGAGAAATCACCTGGATCTCGCTTTCAGTCCAGCAGACGTGGGGTGCAGACCTCTTCAGCCTTGCTCTTGCTCTTGCTCTTCCACAGCATCCAGTCATCTCCACCATGGATCGTTGCACACTCCTTTTGGTAGCTGCCATCATTCTACAACAGTGCAAAGCCCTCTACAGGCTCTTTCACCTGTTCTACGCAAGGAAAAGGAGGCGTCCAAGAAGTGTCTGGGTCCAAAGATGGATTGCGAGAAGAGCTGAGTACAGACTGTATAACAAGCTGATGGTGGAGCTGAGGAACGAAGACCCTCGTGCATTCTAGAACTTCATGAGGATGCTGCCAGCCATGTTTGATGAAGTTGTGGAGCAGCTGAGACCCAGGTTGACCAAGGCAAACACCAACTTCCGGCCCAGCCTGGACCCTGGACTGAAGGTGACACTGACTCTGCACCACCTGGCCTCCGGGACCACGTACAGGAACACGCAGTACGGGTGCCACACAACAGCATCAGCATTGTGGTCAGAGAAGTGATGCAGGCCATCATCGAAGAATACCTGGAGGATGCCTTTGGCATCCTGGCCAACAGGTTCCAGGTACTTCTCACCGCCATGCAGCATCGCCCAGAGACCGTGAGGAGGATCGTAGAAGCTTGCTGCATCCTGCACAATCTCATGCGCACCCACTTCCCAGTGTTGCAGAACAGGCTTGTGGACTGTCAACAAGGCAATGGGGACATGGAGCCTGGGGAATGGAGGCAAGGGCAAAACCTGATAGACACTGTGGATGTGCAAGGCCCCAACAGAGCCTCACGGGAAGGGAAGAAGCAGCGCAACCTCCTGAGACACTGGTGCAACTCCCCAGCTGGAGCTGGCAAGACAGGATGGAGTTGGCAAGACCAGTGGAGTGGCAAGACAGGATGGTAGATGCTTAATGAATGCTTTCTTCAGCCTGTCTCATCACACTGATGAGATTGTGCCATGTATGTTGCGTGGCCCTATAATGAACATGGCATTTAATAAAGAGTTGTGTTTATTTTGAAATGTGTTGATGAATGATTACATTGTTATTGACAATAAAGGGCCATAGGTGTGGCAGCTGGGAGGGTGGACCATACAGTCCCACTATGCTTGCACTGGAGGTTTATCTATCCCACAGCTATTACCCATCCCACAGGTATCCCTGCCCATCCCACTGCTATCCTAACCCATCTCACAAGCATGCAAAGGCTTAAACCATTTCTAAAAGTTTCCACCAAGACTTTATTTACTAAAAGAACTGAACCAAGTGTGTGAAACAAAGATAATCTTTATTAATAATAAACTGTAAAAGCAAAATAACCCAAGAAAAGTGTCCCAAGCAAAGATAAAGTCAACAGGTAGCAAACCAGTCTCTGGCACTCTTCTCAGTCACTCTGAGGTGTGCCCATGGTCTCAGGGGAGAAGGGTCCAGGTGCTGTGGAGGTGGCAGTGCTGGAGTGCTGGTCTGAGGTGCCATTGGGGTGCCTGGCCCCAAGAGGACAACAGGGGATGGTGTGTGGAGGAAGCTCTCAGAGAGCTGGCTCAGTCCTGTGATGTTGAGAGTCCCTTCCTCCATGACATGGGGTGTCAGTCCCAAGACTGATGACAGATGTTCTGAGGCTGGGCTTGGATGTGGGATGGAGGAAGGAGGAGTGTAGTGGGGATGTCTGGTCTGCAGGTGAGTGAGGTGAGGCATCAGCGGCATCTGTGGCATCGGTGGCATCTGTGGCATCTGTGGCATCAGTGGCATCTGTGGCATCGGTGGCATCGGTGGCATCGGTGGCATCTGTGGCGTCTGTGGCATCGGTGGCATCGGTGGCACCTGTGGTGTGCGATGTACCTGTGCCTGGACTGGAAAGGGTTGCCTGTGCTGCTGGAACTCCTGGTAGCCGTAGCCTTGGTAGGTGAGGGGCTGTGGAAAGCCATGGAATGGCAGTGACATCACCTGGGGTAGAGGAGCAGTCCTGGAATGGGTCAGAGCTGGTTCAGCTGGGCCTGGAGGGTGGTGCAGAAGACCTGTGATCCTCTCCTTTATCACCTGGTACTGGGATTCGGACATGTCCATGAGGGTCTGGTTCATGCAGGTGAGGAGGGGCTTTCTGTTACAGGATGGTATGTCGGTGTGTACCAGCTGAGAGAGGAGATCTACGCTGCTTTTGATGGTGTCCCTGATCTTCAGCAGGACAGTGTGGCTCTGTCTCTCCGGTCTGCCTCTCTGCCTGCTTTCTGTGGAGGTGGAGCTGGGGGTGGGGGTGGGTTGGTCTCTGGTGGCAGTGGCCTCTTCTTGCTCCAACTGCATCAGGGGGTCCTCCACATGCTCCACCATGTGGAGTGCAGCTGTGTGTGGGGGGTCTCCATCGTGGGGCGCTCCACAGATACCTGCCTGGACACAGGAGCTGACTCTTGGCCAGAAGAGGACTGGGTCTCTGTGGGCTGCCTGAGAGAGAGGGTAGACAGAGGGGCTGCTCCTCAGTGGCAGATCTCACCCTCCAAGAAGCTGCACTTGGCCATCACGTAGGTCTCCCGTTCGGTGAGCTTGACCGTGGCCTGGCCAGACTTCTTGAGGTGCAGCTTCCCGTACCAGGTGTGCATGTGCTTCTACCAGCCGAGGAGGACCTCCAAAGTGTAGCCCAGGCTCTCCGCCTTCTCTCTCCAAGCTGCCTACTTCCTCTTGGTGTCTCGATAGAGCCTGTGCCCCTTCCTCCAGAGGTACTCGTTCTCCCTCAAACCATTCAAGCACCTCATCCTCATGTTCCTCTTCAATGGAGTACTGTCTCCTCTCCCTATCTCGCAAATGCCTCTTCCTTCCTCTGGCAGGGCCTTTTGGGCCCTCATCAGTAGGGCTTTGAGGTTCTAGGGGCTGGTCCACCACACCACCATCAGCAGCAACAGCACCAGCAGCAACAGCAGGACCAGGAGCAGCGCCAGCAGAGTAAGCACCAGCAGAAGCACCAGCACCAGGAGCAGCACCAGCAGAATAAGCACCAGCAGAAACACCAGCACCAGGAGCAGCACCAGCAGAAGCACCAGCACCAGCAGAGTCAGCCCCAGCAGCAGAAGCCCCAGCAGAAGCAGAGTCAGTACCAGGGGGTGGGATGGTGGTCCTGTCCTTCTTGCCAGGGCTGGCAGGAGTAGGCACAGGCTTCCTCTTCTTCCCCATGGTTGTTGGCTGTAGATGTGTCTGGCAGCAGGTCTTTCCTCTGAATGGTGACCTGCTTGCGAGCTGCATCCTTTTATATCCACGGGGCTGATGCAATGCATCCTCCCCGCATGCACAGTGAATGCTTTGCATCCTCTAGGCATCCGCTAGGCATCCGTGATGTATCCGCGTCAGCCACTAGGCATCCGCTAGACTTCCTCTCCTTCCGCTGTGCATCCGCTTCGCTGTGCTACCCCGGAAGCCTTGTGGATGTGTCATCCGCTTCCATCCACTTCCATCCACTAGGCTTCCATTGAGCATCCGCTTAACATCCTCGCTACATCCTCTCCCCGTCCGTTTCTTTCCATTGTTGTCCACTCTCTTTATGCAAATTTGGGGCACTTTTGAGAGCGGATAACAATGGATGGACCATTTTCTCGTCCGCTGTGTCCTTTTTCCATACGTTTTGCATCCGTCGGCCAATGTGACCTAGCCTTTACATTCAGTTACAATAACACTGAAAATGACACAATCATTGTTTTTCACACTTATGACCATTGTAGCATCCCCAAGGTCATATGATCAAAATTCAGGTGCTTGGCAATTGACATGTATTTATGACAGTCCAGGGTTATGTGATCACTAATTGTAATGTTCCCAGTTGGCTTCCAACAAGGAAAGTCAATGGGGGAAACCAAATTCTATTGCATTGTCCAGGGGTTAAGTCAATGGGTGAGACCAAATTTGCTTAACAATGGCAATGATTTGCTTAACAGTTGTGGGAGAAAGGTTATAAAATGAGGCACAACTCCCTTAACTGCCTTGCTTAGCAACAGAAATGTTGAACTCAATTGTTGTCTTAAGTTGACTAGTATCTGTATTAGCCTTACCATATTGGGATGGAAAGACAAATAGGGGTCCTACTTGTATACTAATCACCCTGCTGCCTAACAGGATCCCTCCCTGAGCTCATCTCAGGATTGGTACTGAAGAAGCTTGCCTTTTGGTCCTGGGTCACTTCAGTCTGCCAGGTTTAGTAGCTGATTCAGGTAAAATGTGGGAATTTATATACCAACTTGATGATAGATGTAGATGTTTACATTTTGCATGTTCAATTTACATCTGAGCAATTATTACATTAACCAGAAATACAGGGAATTTCTATTATCCTGTTGCGATTGTCAGATCCCCTTAGATCTGATTGTGACTAGTAGTCTCCATAGGGTAGTAGGACCAATCCTAATTCATCTAATTGGTTTTCAGAGACTTATTGAATATTTTCTCAAATCTTTGATAGGAAGTTTTATTTAATTGTTGATGAGCAACTGGTATCAGGAGATGAATTGGGTACTGGATTTCCTCTGTGTAATTTATTCCTCATTGCTAAGCTTGGGGGTTGCTTTGCTTGACTGAGGGCATCGAGAAAATGAAATGCCAGAAATGAAATATGGAGCATCAGTAGAGGAAAACTCAAAGCAAATCCAGCTGAGCACTGCTATGTCCTATGTTTGGGCCTCTGTTGTGATGAAAGGTGAAAAGAGACACACTTTTCTCTCTTATTCCCTTAATGAGTTGCTATCCATCCTTGTCTAGGGTAGCAAATTTCCTTTTAGGAAAGGTAGCCATGTGATGTTCTGCCAAGTTGCTGTGACCAGCTTCTGCAGCATTTTGCTCATAGTTGGATTTGGCAAAGTCCTACTCTGAAAGTGGTGATAAGCGGTTGCTTATTTTGTTACCTGTGACCACTGAGGAAGAGGCGAAGGGCGCTATCATAATTGTACTTTGTCATTTGGACCCATACATTTCCTGGCTTGTTCAGGAAATGGATGGAGTGATGGCCATTTGGAAGTGGGAATTTTTCATCATATTATGAGAGGGGGAGTTCCAGAATCCCCCTCCCAAAAAGGCTGTCTCTGAACCCAGTGGTGTTGGTGAATTACTGATCTGTCTTCAATCTGCCCATTATTGGAAATGTTAGGTTGATAGCGTTAGATAATTTCCACAACACGATAAAGAAATATCCTGCATTCCGTATAGATATAATATTGGTCATTCTCTTAATCTTTTTTCAAGATTTGGATGGGGCTAATGCTTATCCCTCCCTCTCCTCTAGCTCTTATTGGACCTTTCAGCCTCTTTTGGTATCATCAAATGCTTTACTGGATTATCTGCAATATTGAGTGTTATTTTGCCATTTCATTTTTCAGTGGATGTTAGATAATGAGAGGATGGCACAGTGATCCCAATGTGTGGGATGCTGTAGGGATCATTCCTGTCAGGCTACATAACTTTTTCCATTCAATCAACTAGAATGAACTTCTGAAAACATATCAAAAGGAATCCTTTATTGAGTTGAGACAATTCATGTAGGGGTTAAAAGCAGCGTCTGAGATCTCTTAGGCATGCAGAGATAGATAAGGGAATTTAAAACCCCTCCCCTTATCTTTTTCTTTTTTTTTGAAAGAATTTTATTAATTTTTAACAAACAAACATATACAAACAAAACACAAAACATAAAAAAACATAAAATATCTTTTTGGACGGCAGTTTGGTCCCGAGTTACATCTTTTTGTACAGACATAAATTCAAGTTCATGCTTACTTTTATATAGCATTCCATTTCTTATTTACTATTTTTTTTTTCTATATAGCTTCTCCCCTCTTTTCACTCTCTTAATGGGGGCCAAAGAAGGAGCGTTCACGTCGCGGTCCCTGTCAGGAATTTCTCCTGCAAATCCTTCTACCACACTACACAACTACTAGTTCATTACAATGGCTACCAACGACCGATCTGTTGATGAGCGCCAGCGTCATAAACATGGGTCCTTATCAGGACCGGCCCTGAGCATCATCTCATCCAACATTGAAGGTCTCACAGGTACCAAGCAGGATCTTCTGGCTAACCTGTGTATAAAGAACAATTGTGACATTCTTTGTCTGCAGGAGACACATCGTGGGTCTTCACGTACTCGTCCACGCATCGATGGCATGACCCTTATAGCGGAAATACCACATGACCAGTATGGCAGCGCAATTTTCGCACGCAATGGCCTGATTGTGGATAAGTTCTCTATGTCAGACACGGACAACATTGAAGTCCTAACCATTGGGCTTATGGGGATTTCTGTAAGCTCCATCTATAAACCTCCAACTCAGACTTTCTGCGTACCTCCAGGAGTTACCGATGGCCGTGTTAATGTGGCCATTGGTGATTTCAACAGTCACAACACCATCTGGGGATATGGAGAAACCAACGAAGACGGCGAACTTGTGGAGAACTGGTCTGATGCAAACCAGTTGTCACTTATTCATGATGCAAAACTTCCCTCCTCCTTCAACAGCTGTAGATGGAGACGTGGCTACAACCCTGATCTGGTGTTTGTATCAAACAATATCGCTCAACAGTGTGAGAAGGTTGTGCTTGATCCTATCCCACACACCCAACATCGACCAATCGGGCTGAAGGTGAATGCAGCTATCACTCCCCGCACAGTTCCCCTTCGTAGACGTTTCAACCTGAGGAAAGCAAACTGGGAACAGTTTGCCGTAGACTTGGATTCATATCTTCAGGACCTGCCTGCCCTTCCTACCCACTACGATACCTTTGTAGAGTTGATCAAGAAATCATCAAGGAAAAATATCCCACGAGGATGCCGTATAAGCTATACACCAGGCTTGACAGATGACTCCAAGATGCTGTACAACGAATACGTCAGGCACTTTGAGAATGACCCCTTCAGTACTGACACACTTGAATGTGGGGAAAACTTGACCACTGCCATTATGGATAGCAGACGGAGGAAGTGGCAGGAATTCATTGAATCAACAGATATGACCCACAGCAGCAGGAAAGCTTGGAAAATGATTCGCATCCTTGGGAATGACTCTACGAAATCCCAACCAAGGCCTCAAGTCACTGCTGACCAAGTCGCTCACCAACTCCTTGTGAACAGCCAGGGTAACCCTAACCACCACCCAAGAAGAGCCAAGCTCCCCCAAAATGCTGAGATAGCTTCCCAAGGGCCATCTGACTTCACAAGACCTTTCACCATGAATGATCTGTGTGGTGCTACCAAAGCAATGAAGAGTAATAAGGCAGCTGGGTTAGATGATATCCTCTGTGAGCAGATCAAACATCTTGGACCTGTTGCACTCCAGTGGCTGCTTGACATGCTGAACAAATGTCTGAGTGACAACACCTTGCCAAAGCTATGGAGGAAGTCCAGAGTAGTCGCCTTACTCAAACTAGGCAAAGACCCAGCCAGCCCAAAGAGTTACAGACCTATTTCTCTGCTCTGCCACACGTACAAACTCTTTGAAAGGCTCCTACTCAACCGTATCGCCCCCTTTGTAGATGAGCTCCTCATTCCTGAGCAGGCAGGCTTCAGGCCAGGAAAGTCCTGTACTGGCCAACTGTTGAATCTCACACAGTACATCGAAGATGGGTTTGAGGAAGGGCTGATAACTGGAGCAGCTTTTGTTGACCTCTCTGCGGCCTACGATACAGTGAACCATAGGATTCTTACAAGGAAAGTCTTTGAGATGACCAAGGATGTCAAGCTGACACAATTGATCCAGAACCTGCTTTCAAACCGGCGGTTCTATGTGAATCTGAATGGTACCCACAGCAGATGGCGGAGACAGAAAAACGGTCTCCCGCAAGGAAGCGTCCTTGCCCCGCTTCTTTTCAACATCTACACGAATGACCAACCAATCCATCCAAGTACAAGGAGCTACCTGTATGCCGATGATCTCTGCATTGCCTCACAGAAGCAATCCTTTGAAGAGGTGGAAAAAGCACTCAGTGATGCTCTGGCAGGTCTAACTCCTTACTATGCCGCAAATCACCTACGTGCAAACCCGGAGAAGACTCAACTTAGCGTCTTCCACCTTAAGAACAGAGATGCTAACCGACAACTGAGGGTCAGATGGTATGGAAAATGGCTTAAACACACCAATAAGCCGATCTATCTAGGTGTCACACTGGATCGTTCCCTTACTTACAAGGAGCACATTGCCAAGACAAAGGCGAAAGCTGGAGCAAGGAACAGCATATTGAAGAAGCTTGCTAATACAAGATGGGGAACAGATGCCAAAACTATCCGCACCACAGCTCTTGCTCTATGCTTCTCCACTGCCGAATATGCAGCCCCTGTCTGGTGTAGGTCATCCCATGCTGCAAAGATCGACCCAGTCCTGAATGCAGCTTGCAGAGTTATCTCTGGATGTCTGCGTCCAACAAGAGTAGATGACCTTTACTTACTGTGTGGTATTGCTCCACCACACATCAGGCGAGAGGTCTCAGCACAGATGGAGAAAACCAAGCAAGAAGTTAACCCTCGCCACCCACTCTACAATCGTGAACCGGCTAAAAAGAGACTCAAATCCAGACGCAGTTTTCTCCATTCAACCGAATCCCTTGATGACACCGCCCACGGTCGAAGGATTACCCTATGGTCCAACCACCTCCAGTCTGTGACGCATCAGCTCTCCTATGAACCAAGTGAATCACTTCCTCCGGGTTCAAGTGAGGCATGGCCCATCTGGTCATGCCTGAATCGCCTACGGACAGGAACAGGACGATGCAAAGTCCTCATGCAGAAATGGGGCTACAATAGGGATGGAGAAACTGCTTGCGATTGTGGGCAGGATCAGACAATGCAACATCTTTTGGTCTGCCCCCTCCTACCAGAGCCATGCACTGTCAATGACCTGGAGACTTTCAACACCAAAGCCAGATCCTGCGCTCTGCACTGGACAGGACTTGTGTAGTGACTCGAGAAGAAGAAGACTCTCTTAATTCTATTATATTTATTTCATCTCAATTTAAATCATTATACTGGTATCCTTTGTCTGTCCTGTTTCAGCTATCTATTATCTTTTCTCATTAACACAAAATTTCTTCTGTAATGACTGATTGGAGTATAATGCCTTGTCATACTTATCCTTCCCCTAGTTTTAAAGCTTAACATAACACATAATTTTCATTCGGATTCTGCGTAGTACATTCTAAAGATAGACTCAATATTTTAAAACAAGAAAAAATTTTTTTTAATATATAATATAATTAAAACAACAATCCATAGCAATTGAAATTATATCATTAAAATTAATATTCATTTAAGTCATTTATGTTTAAGTCTTAAACATTTTACACAATCCTTTCTAAGTATCATGCTTCTATGGGAACACTTATAGATTTTGCTTAGTTACTTCCCCCTATTTCACTTATATTTTA
This sequence comes from Laticauda colubrina, assembly GCA_015471245.1. Taxonomy (NCBI): domain Eukaryota; kingdom Metazoa; phylum Chordata; class Lepidosauria; order Squamata; family Elapidae; genus Laticauda; species Laticauda colubrina. The sequence goes on from BLBF01000019.1 coordinate 21,901,392, forward strand.
AAATATTATGTGTTAAGCCTGGGTTCCCCAACCAGGGTTAGGTAGACAAGCTA